>OW121707.1:16107500-16707500 GCA_933228785.1 Lasioglossum pauxillum
CCACCAACCACCATCACCACCAACCACCACCACCACCAACCATCACCATCACCAACCACCACCACCACCAACCACCACCACCAACCACCTCCACCACCCACCACCACCACCACCACCAACCGACAACACCATCAACCACCACCAACCACCACCACCACCACCAACCACCACCACCAACCACCACCACCACCAACCACCACCACCAACCACCACCACCACCAACCACCACCACCACCACCACCAACCACCACCACCACCAACCACCACCACCACTTACCACCATCACCACCAACCACCACCACCACCATCCACCACCACCACCAACCCCACCGCCACCAACAACCACCACCACCAACCACCACCACCACCACCACCACCACCACCAACAACAACTACCACCACCAACCACCACCACCACCACCAACCACCTCCAGCACCCACCACCACCACCACCACCAACCGACACCACCATCAACCACCACCAACCACCACCACCACCACCAACCACCGCCACCAACCCCACCACCACCAACCACCACCACCACCAACCACCACCACCAACCACCACCACCACCAACCACCACCACCACCACCAACCACCACCACCACCAACCACCACCACCAACCACCACCACCACCAACCACCACAAACCACCACCACCAACCACCACCATCACCAACCACCACCACCACCAACCACCACCACCAACCACCACCACCATCAACTACCACCACCAACCACCACCACCAACCACCACCACCAACCACCACCCCCAACCACCACCACCACCAACCACCACCATCAACAACCAACACCAACCACCACCACCAACCTCCACCACCACCAACCACCACCACCACCACCACCACCACCACCACCACCAACCACCACCACCACCAACCACCACTACCACCAACCACCACCACCACCAACCACCAACACCACCAACCACCAACACCACCAACCACCACCACCAACCACCACCACCAACCACCACCACCAACCACCACCACCAACCACCACCACAACCAACCACCACAACCAACCACCACCACCACCAACCACCACCTCCACCAACCACCACCACCAACCACCACCACCACCACCAGCCACCACCACCAACCACCACCACCATCCACCACCACCACCAACCACCACCACCACCAACCACCACCAACCACCACCGCCACCAACCACCACCAACCACCAACCACCACCACCAACCACCACCACCACCAATCACCACCACCAAGCACCACCACCACCAACCATCACCACCAACCACCACCACCAACCGCCACCACCACCACCCACCACCACCACCACCAACCACCACCACCACCAACCACCACCACCACCAACCACCATCACCACCAACCGCCACCACCAACCACCACCACCACCAACCACCACCACCAACCACCACCACCACCAACCACCACCAACAACCACCACCACCACCAACCACCACCACCACCATCCACCACCACCAACCACCACCACCACCACCAGCCACCACCACCAAGCACCACCATCACCAACCACCACCACCAACCACCACCACCATCAACCACCACCACCAACCACCACCACCAACCACCACCACCACCAACCACCACCAACAACCACCATCATCACCAACCACCACCACCAACCACCACCACCACCAACCACCACCACCACCAACCACCACCACCAACAACCACCACCACCAACCACCGCCAACAACCACCACCACCAACCACCACCACCAACCACCTCCACCACCCACCACCACCACCACCACCAACCGACAACACCATCAACCACCACCAACCACCACCACCACCAACAACCACCACCACCAACCCCACCACCACCAACCACCACCACCACCAACCACCACCACCAACCACCACCACCACCAACCACCACCACCACCACCAACCACCACCACCACCAACCACCACCACCACCAACCACCATCACCACCAACCACCATCACCACCACCAACCACCACCACCAACCACCACCACCAACCACCACCACCAACCACCATCACCACCAACCGCCACCACCAACCACCACCACCACCAACCACCACCACCAACCTCCACCACCACCAACCACCACCAACAACAACCACCACCAACCAAAACCACCACCTCCACCACCCACCAATACCACCACCACCAACCGACACCACCATCAACCACCACAACCACCAACCACCACCACCAACCACCACCACCACCAACCACCACCACCACCATCCACCACCACCTACCACCACCACCACCAGCCACCACCACCAACCACCACCACCATCCACCACCACCACCAACCACCACCACCACCAACCACCACCAACCACCACCGCCACCAACCACCACCAACCACCAACCACCACCACCAACCACCACCACCACCAATCACCACCACCAAGCACCACCACCACCAACCACCACCACCAACCACCACCACCATCAACCACCACCACCAACCACCACCACCAACCACCACCACCACCAACCACCATCACCACCAACCGCCACCACCAGCCACCCCCCACCAACCACCAACACCAACCACCACCACCAACCACCACCACCACCAACCACCACCACCAACAACCACCACCACCAACCACCGCCAACAACCACCACCACCAACCACCACCACCACCAACCGACACAACCACCAACCACCATCACCACCAACCACCACCACCACCAACCATCACCATCACCAACCACCACCACCAACCACCACCACCACCAATCACCACCACCAAGCACCACCACCACCAACCACCACCACCAACCACCACCACCATCAACCACCACCACCAACCACCACCACCAACCACCACCACCACCAACCACCATCACCACCAACCGCCACCACCAGCCACCCCCCACCAACCACCACCACCAACCACCACCACCAACCACCACCACCACCAACCACCACCACCAACAACCACCACCACCAACCACCGCCAACAACCACCACCACCAACCACCACCACCACCAACCGACACAACCACCAACCACCATCACCACCAACCACCACCACCACCAACCATCACCATCACCAACCACCACCACCACCAACCACCACCACCAACCACCTCCACCACCCACCACCACCACCACCACCAACCGACAACACCATCAACCACCACCAACCACCACCACCATCACCAACCACCACCACCAACCCCACCACCACCAACCACCACCACCACCAACCACCACCACCAACCACCACCACCACCAACCACCACCACCACCACCAACCACCACCACCACCAACCACCACCACCAATTACCACCATCACCACCAACCACCACCACCACCATCCACCACCACCACCAACCCCACCGCCACCAACAACCACCACCACCAACCACCACCACCACCACCACCAACCACCTCCACCACCCACCACCACCACCACCAACCACCACCACCACCAACCACCACCACCAACCACCACCACCACCAACCACCACAAACCACCACCACCTACCACCACCATCACCAACCACCACCACCACCAACCACCACCACCAACCACCACCACCATCAACTACCACCACCAACCACCACCACCAACCACCACCACCACCAACCACCACCACCAACCACCATCACCACCAACCGCCAACACCAACTACCACCACCACCAACCACCACCACCAACCACCACCACCAACCGCCACCACCACCACCCACCACCACCACCACCAACCACCACCACCACCAACCACCACCACCACCAACCACCATCACCACCAACCGCCACCACCAACCACCATCACCACCAACCGCCACCACCAACCACCACCACCAACAACCACCACAACCAACCACCACCACCAACCACCACCACCACCAACCACCACCATCACCAACCACCACGACCCACCACCACCACCACCACCAACCGACACCACCATCAACCACCACCACCACCTCCACCACCCACCACCACCACCATCAACCACCACCACCTCCTCCACCACCCACCACCACCACCACCACCAACCGACACCACCATCAACCACCACCACCACCAAGCACCACCACCAACGACCACCACCACCAACCACCATCACCAACCACCACCACCACCAACCACCACCACCAACCACCACCACCACCAGCCACCACCACCAACCACCACCACCACCCACCACCACCACCAACCACCACCACCAACCACCACCACCAAACACCACCACCACCACCAACCACCACCACCAACCACCACCACCAACCACCACCACCACCAACCACCACCAACCACCACCACCAACCACCACCATCACCAACCCCCACCACCACCAACCACCACCACCAACCACCACCACCAACCACCACCACCATCAACCACCACCACCAACCACCACCACCAACCACCACCACCACCAACCACCACCACCAACCACCATCACCACCAACCGCCAACACCAACTACCACCACCACCAACCACCACCACCAACCACCACCACCAACCGCCACCACCACCACCCACCACCACCACCACCAACCACCACCACCACCAACCACCACCACCATCAACCACCACCACCAACCACCACCACCAACCACCATCACCACCAACCGCCACCACCACCCACCACCACCACCAACCACCACCACCAACCACCACCACCAGCCACCACCACCAAGCACCACCACCACCAACCACCACCACCAACCACCACCACCATCAACCACCACCACCAACCACCACCACCAACCACCACCACCACCAACCACCACCACCACCTCCACCACCCACCAACCACCACCTCCAACCACCACCACCAACCACCACCATCAACCACCACCACCACCACCACCAAGCACCACCACCAACGACCACCACCAGCAACCACCACCACCAACCACCACCACCACCAACCACCACCACCAACCACCACCACCACCAGCCACCACCACCAACCATCACCACCAACCACCACCACCAACCACCACCACCAAGCACCACCACCAACGACCACCACCAGCAACCACCACCACCAACCACCACCACCACCAACCACCACCACCAACCACCACCACCACCAGCCACCACCACCAACCACCTCCACCACCCACCACCACCACCACCACCACCAACCGACACCACCATCAACAACCACCACCACCTCCACCACCCACCACCACCACCACCACCAACCGACACCACCATCAACCACCACCACCACCAAGCACCACCACCAACCTACCACCACCACCAACCACCACCACCAACCACCACCACCACCAACCACCACCACCACCATCCACCACCACCAACCACCACCACCACCACCAGCCACCACCACCAAGCACGACCACCACCAACCACCACCACCAACCACCACCACCATCAACCACCACCACCAACCACCACCACCAACCACCACCACCACCAACCACCACCAACAACCACCATACCACCAACCGCCACCACCAACCACCCCCCACCAACCACCACCACCAACCACCACCACCAACCACCACCACCACCAACCACCACCACCAACCACCACCACCACCAACCACCGCCACCAACCACCACCACCAACCACCACCAACACCAACCGACACAACCACCAACCACCATCACCACCAACCGCCACCACCACCAACCACCAGCATCACCAACCACAACAACCACCAACCACCACCACCACCAACACCAACCACCTCCAGCACCCACCACCACCACCACCACCAACCGACACCACCATCAACCACCACCAACCACCACCAACCACCACCACCACCACCAACCACCGCCACCAACCCCACCAAAACCAACCACCACCACCACCAACCACCACCAGCCACCACCACCAACCACCACCACCAACCACCACCACCACCAACCACCACCACCAACCACCACCACCAAACACCACCACCACCAACACCACCAACCACCACCACCAACCACCACCACCAACCTCCACCACCACCAACCATCACCAACCACCACCACCAACCACCACCATCACCAACCACCACCACCACCAACCACCACCACCAACCACCACCACCATCAACCACCACCACCAACCACACCCACCAACCACCACCACCACCAACCACCACCAACCACCACCACCAACCGCCACCACCACCACCCACCACCACCACCACCAACCACCACCACCACCAACCACCACCACCAACCACCACCACCATCAACCACCACCACCAACCACCACCACCAACCACCACCACCACCAACCACCATCACCACGAACCGCCAACACCACGAACCGCCAACACCAACTACCACCACCACCTACCACCACCACCAACCACCACCACCAACCGCCACCACCACCACCAGCCACCACCATCAAGCAACACCACCACCAACCACCACCACCAACCACCACCACCAACCACCATCACCACCAACCGCCACCACCAACCACCACCACCAACAACCACCACCACCAACCACCACCACCACCAACCACCACCATCACCAACCACCACGACCCACCACCACCACCACCACCACCAACCACCACCACCACCAACCACCACCACCATCAACCACCACCACCAACCACCACCACCAACCACCACCACCACCAACCACCACCACCAACCATCACCACCACTAACCACCACCACCACCATCCACCACCACCAACCACCACCACCACCACCAGCCACCACCATCAAGCAACACCACCACCAACCACCACCACCAACCACCACCACCATCAACCACCACCATCAACCACCACCACCAACCACCACCACCACCAACCACCACCAACAACCACCATCACCACCAACCGCCACCACCAACCACCCCCCACCAACCATTACCACCAACCACCACCACCAACCGACACCACCATCAACCACCACCACCACCAAGCACCACCACCAACCACCACCACCACCAACCACCACCACCAACCACCACCACCAACCACCACCACCACCAACCACCACCACCACCATCAACCACCACCACCACCTCCACCACCCACCAACCACCACCACCAACCACCACCACCAACCACCATCACCACCAACCGCCACCACCAACCACCACCACCAACAACCACCACCACCAACCACCACCACTACCAACCACCACCATCACCAACCACCACGACCCACCACCACCACCACCACCAACCACCATCACCACCAACCGCCACCACCAACCTGCATCACCACCAACCACCACCACCAACCACCACCACCACCAACCACCATCACCACCAACCGCCACCACCAACCACCACCACCACCAACCACCACCACCACCAACCACCACCACCAACAACCACCACCACCAACCACCACCACCACCAACAACCACCACCAACCACCACCACCAACCACCACCACCACCAACCACCACCACCAACCACCACCACCACCAACCACCACCACCAACCACCACCACCACCAACCACCACCAACCACCTCCACCACCAAGCGCCACCACCAACCACCACCACCACCAACCACCACCAACCACCACCAACCATCACCACCACCAACCACCACCACGAACCACCACCACCAACGACCACCACCACCAACCACCTCCACCACCCACCACCATCACCACCACCAACCGACACCACCATCAACCACCACCACCACCTCCACCACCCACCACCACCACCACCACCAACCGACACCACCATCAACCACCACCACCACCAACCACCACCACCACCAGCCACCACCACCAACCACCACCACCAACCACCACCACCACCAACCACCACCACCAACCACCACCACCAACCACCACCACCACCAACCACCAACCACCACCACCACCAACCACCACCACCAACCACCACCACCACCAACCACCACCACCAACCACCATCACCACCAACCGCCACCACCAACCACCACCACCACCAACCACCACCACCAACCACCACAACCAACCACCACCACCACCAACCACCATCACCACCAACCGCCACCACCAATCACCACCACCACCAACCACCACCACCAACCACCAACACCACCAACCACCACCAACCACCACCAACCACCACCAACCACAACCACCAACCCCACCACCACCAACCACCACAACCACCAACCACCACAACCACCAACCACCACCACCACCAACCGGTACCACCATCAACTACCACCACCACCAAGCACCACCACCAAGCACCACCACCACCAACCACCACCACCAACCACCACCACCATCAACCACCACCACCAACCACCACCACCAACCACCACCACCACCAACCACCACCACCAACCACCATCACCACCAACCGCCACCACCAACCACCACCACCACCAACCACGTCCACCAACCACCACCACCACCAACCACCATCACCACCAACCGCCACCACCAACCACCACCACCACCAACCACCACCACCAACCACCACCACCAACCACCACCACCACCAACCACCACCAACCACCACCAACCATCACCACCACCAACCACCACCACGAACCACCACCACCACCAACCACCACCACCAACCACCACCACCATCAACCACCACCACCAACCACCACCACCAACCACCACCACCACCAACCACCACCACCAACCACCATCACCACCAACCGCCACCACCAACCACCACCACCACCAACCACGTCCACCAACCACCACCACCACCAACCACCATCACCACCAACCGCCACCACCAACCACCACCACCACCAACCACCACCACCAACCACCACCACCACCAACCACCACCACCAACCACCACCACCACCAACCACCACCACTAACCACCATCACCACCAACCGCCACCACCAACCACCACCACCACCAACCACCACCACCACAAACCACCACCACCAACCACCACCACCAACCACCACCACCACCAACCACCACCACTAACCACCACCACCAACCACCACCACCACCAACCACCACCACCAACCACCACCACCACCAACCACCACCACCAACCACCACCACCACCAACCACCACCAAAAACCACCACCACCAACCACCTCCACCACCAAGCGCCACCACCAACCACCACCACCACCAACCACCACCACCAACCACCACCACCCCCAACCACCACCACTAACTACCACCACCACCATCCACCACCACCAACCACCACCACGAACCACCACCACCACGAACCACCACCACCACCAACCACCACCACCAACCACCACCACCATCAACCACCACCACCAACCACCACCACCAACCACCACCACCACCAACCACCACCACCAACCACCATCACCACCAACCGCCACCACCAACCTGCATCACCACCAACCACCACCACCAACCACCACCACCACCAACCACCATCACCACCAACCGCCACCACCAACCACCACCACCACCAACCACCACCACCACCAACCACCACCACCAACAACCACCACCACCAACCACCACCACCACCAACAACCACCACCAACCACCACCACCAACCACCACCACCACCAACCACCACCACCAACCACCACCACCACCAACCACCACCACCAACCACCACCACCACCAACCACCACCAACCACCTCCACCACCAAGCGCCACCACCAACCACCACCACCACCAACCACCACCACCACCAACCACCACCACCAACCACCACCACCACCCACCAGCACCACCACCACCAACCGACACCACCATCAACCACCACCACCAACCACCACCACCGCCAACCACCACCACCAACCACCACCACCACAACCACCACCACCAACCACCACCACCAACCACCAGCACCACCAACCACCACCACCAACCACCACCACCACCAACCACCAACTACCACCACAAACCTGAACCACCACCAACCACCACCACCAACCACTACCACCACCAACAACCACCACCAACCACCACCACCAACCACCACCACCACCAACCACCACCACCAACCACCACCACCACCAACCACCACCACCAACCACCGCCACCACCAACCACCACCAAAAACCACCACCACCAACCACCTCCACCACCAAGCGCCACCACCAACCACCACCACCACCAAGCACCACCACCACCAACCACCACCACCAACCACCACCACCACCAACCACCACCACCAACCACCACCACCAACCACCACCACCACCATCCACCACCACCAACCACCACCACAAACCACCACCACCACCAACCACCACCACCAACCACCACCACCAACCACCACCACCACCAACCACCACCAACCACCACCAACCATCACCACCACCAACCACCACCACGAACCACCACCACCACCAACCACCACCACCAACCACCACCACCATCAACCACCACCACCAACCACCACCACCAACCACCACCACCAACCACCACCACCACCAACCACCACCACCAACCACCATCACCACCAACCGCCACCACCAACCACCACCACCACCAACCACCACCACCAACCACCACCACCACCAACCACCATCACCACCAACCGCCACCACCAACCACCACCACCACCAACCACCACCACCAACCACCACCACCACCAACCACCACCACCAACCACCACCACCACCAACCACCACCACTAACCACCACCACCAACCACCACCACCACCAACCACCACCACCAACCACCACCACCATCAACCACCACCACTAACCACCACCACCAACCACCACCACCACCAACCACCACCACCAACCACCACCACCACCAACCACCACCACCAACCACCACCACCACCAACCACCACTACCAACCACCACCAAAAACCACCACCACCAACCACCTCCACCACCAAGCGCCACCACCAACCACCACCACCACCAACCACCACCACCACCAACCACCACCACCAACCACCACCACTAACTACCACCACCACCATCCACCACCACCAACCACCACCACGAACCACCACCACCACCAACCACCACCACCAACCACCACCACCATCAACCACCACCACCAACCACCACCACCAACCACCACCACCACCAACCACCACCACCAACCACCATCACCACCAACCGCCACCACCAACCTGCACCACCACCAACCACCACCACCACCAACCACCATCACCACCAACCGCCACCACCAACCACCACCACCACCAACCACCACCACCACCAACCACCACCACCAACCACCACCACCACCAACCACCACCACCACCAACCGCCACCACCAATCACCACCACCACCAACCACCACCACCAACCACCAACACCACCAACCACCACCAACCACCACCAACCACCACCAACCACCACCACCAACCACCACCACCACCAACCACCACCACTAACTACCACCACCACCATCCACCACCACCAACCACCACCTCGAACCACCACCACCACCAACCACCACCACCAACCACCACCACCATCAACCACCACCACCAACCACCACCACCAACCACCACCACCACCAACCACCACCACCAACCACCATCACCACCAACCGCCACCACCAACCTGCACCACCACCAACCACCACCACCAACCACCACCACCACCAACCACCATCACCACCAACCGCCACCACCAACCACCACCACCACCAACCACCACCACCACCAACCACCACCACCAACCACCACCACCACCAACCACCACCACCAACCACCACCACCAACCACCACCACCACCAACCACCACCAGCGCCAACCACCACCACCAACCACCACCACCACAACCACCACCACCAACCACCACCACCAACCACCACCACCACCATCCACCACCACCAACCACCACCACAAACCACCACCACCACCAACCACCACCACCAACCACCACCACCAACCACCACCACCACCAACCACCACCAACCATCACCACCACCAACCACCACCACGAACCACCACCACCACCAACCACCACCACCAACCACCACCACCATCAACCACCACCACCAACCACCACCACCAACCACCACCACCAACCACCACCGCCACCAACCACCACCACCAACCACCACCACCAACCACCATCACCAGCAACCACCACAACCAACCACCACCACCACCAGCCACCACCACCAACCACCACCACCAACCACCACCACCACCAACCACCACCACCAACCACCACCACCACCAACCACCACCACCAACCACCACCACCACCAACCACCACCACCACCAACCACCACCAACCACCACCAACCATCACCACCACCAACCACCACCACGAACCACCACCACGAACCACCACCACCACCAACCACCACCACCAACCACCACCACCATCAACCACCACCACCAACCACCACCACCAACCACCACCACCACCAACCACCACCACCAACCACCACCACCAACCACCACCACCAACCACCACCACCACCAACCACCATCACCACCAACCGCCACCACCAATCACCACCACCACCAACCACCACCACCAACCACCAACACCACCAACCACCACCAACCACCACCAACCACCACCAACCACAACCACCAACCCCACCACCACCAAATACCACCACCAACCACCAACCACCACAACCACCAACCACCACAACCACCAACCACCACCACCACCAACCGGTACCACCATCAACTACCACCACCACCAAGCACCACCACCAAGCACCACCACCACCAACCACCACCCACAACCACCACCACCACCACCAACCACCACCAACCACCACCACCAACCACCACCACCACCAACCACCACCACCAACTCCAACCACCACCACCACCAACCACCACCACCAACCACCACCACCAACCACCACCACCACCATCCACCACCACCAACCACCACCACAAACCACCACCACCACCAACCACCACCACCAACCACCACCACCACCAACCACCACCACCACCAACCACCACCAACCACCACCAACCATCACCACCACCAACCTCCACCACGAACCACCACCACGAACCACCACCACCACCAACCACCACCACCAACCACCACCACCATCAACCACCACCACCAACCACCACCACCAACCACCACCACCACCAACCACCACCACCAACCACCATCACCACCAACCGCCACCACCAACCACCACCACCACCAACCACGTCCACCAACCACCACCACCACCAACCACCATCACCACCAACCGCCACCACCAACCACCACCACCACCAACCACCACCACCAACCACCACCACCAACCACCACCACCAACCACCACCACCACCAACCACCACCAACCACCACCAACCATCACCACCACCAACCACCACCACGAACCACCACCACCACCAACCACCACCACCAACCACCACCACCATCAACCACCACCACCAACCACCACCACCAACCACCACCACCACCAACCACCACCACCAACCACCATCACCACCAACCGCCACCACCAACCACCACCACCACCAACCACGTCCACCAACCACCACCACCGCCAACCACCATCACCTCCAACCGCCACCACCAACCACCACCACCACCAACCACCACCACCAACCACCACCACCAACCACCACCACCACCAACCACCACCACTAACCACCACCACCAACCACCACCACCACCAACCACCACCACCAACCACCACCACCACCAACCACCACCACCAACCACCACCACCACCAACCACCACTACCAACCACCACCATAAACCACCACCACCAACCAACTCCACCACCAAGCGCCACCACCAACCACCACCACCACCAACCACCACCACCACCAACCACCACCACCAACCACCACCACCACCAACCACCACCACTAACTACCACCACCACCATCCACCACCACCAACCACCACCACGAACCACCACCACCACCAACCACCACCACCAACCACCACCACCATCAACCACCACCACCAACCACCACCACCAACCACCACCACCACCAACCACCACCACCAACCACCATCACCACCAACCGCCACCACCAACCACCACCACCACCAACCACGTCCACCAACCACCACCACCGCCAACCACCATCACCACCAACCGCCACCACCAACCACCACCACCACCAACCACCACCACCAACCACCACCACCAACCACCACCACCACCAACCACCACCACTAACCACCACCACCAACCACCACCACCACCAACCACCATCACCAACCACCACCACCACCAACCACCATCACCACCAACCGCCACCACCAATCACCACCACCACCAACCACCACCACCAACCACCAACACCACCAACCACCACCAACCACCACCAACCACCACCAACCACAACCACCAACCCCACCACCACCAACCACCACCACCACCCACCAACCACCACAACCACCAACCACCACAACCACCAACCACCACCACCACCAACCGGTACCACCATCAACTACCACCACCACCAAGCACCACCACCAAGCACCACCACCACCAACCACCACCCACAACCACCACCACCACCACCAACCACCACCAACCACCACCACCAACCACCACCACCACCAACCACCACCACCACCTCCAACCACCACCACCACCAACCACCACTACCACCAACCACCACCACCAACCACCAACACCACCAACCACCACCACAAACCACCACCACCACCAACCACCACCACCAACCACCACCACCAACCACCACAACCACCAACCACCACCAACCACCACCAACCATCACCACCACCAACCACCACCACGAACCACCACCACGAACCACCACCACCACCAACCACCACCACCAACCACCACCACCAACCACCTCCACCACCCACCAGCACCACCACCACCAACCGACACCACCATCAACCACCACCACCAACCACCACCACCGCCAACCACCACCACCAACCACCACCACCACAACCACCACCACCAACCACCACCACCAACCACCACCACCACCAACCACCACCACCACCAACCACCAACTACCACCACAAACCTGAACCACCACCAACCACCACCACCAAACACCACCACCACCAACAACCACCACCAACCACCACCACCAACCACCACCACCACCAACCACCACCACCAACCTCCACCACCACCAACCACCACCACCAACCACCATCACCACCAACCACCACCAAAAACCACCACCACCAACCACCTCCACCACCAAGCGCCACCACCAACCACCACCACCACCAACCACCACCACCACCAACCACCACCACCAACCACCACCACCACCAACCACCACCACTAACTACCACCACCACCATCCACCACCACCAACCACCACCACCACCAACCACCACCACCACAACCACCACCACCAACCACCACCACCAACCACCACCACCACCAACAACCACCACCAACCACCACCACCAACCACCACCACCATCAACCACCACCACCAACCACCACCACCAACCACCACCACCACCAACCACCACCACCACCAACCACCACCACCAACCACCATCACCACCAACCGCCACCACCAACCACCACCACCACCAACCACCACCACCACCATCCACCACCACCAACCACCACCACCACCACCAGCCACCACCACCAAGCACCACCATCACCAACCACCACCACCAACCACCACCACCATCAACCACCACCACCAACCACCACCACCAACCACCACCACCACCAACCACCACCAACAACCACCATCATCACCAACCACCACCACCAACCACCACCACCACCAACCACCACCACCACCAACCACCACCACCAACAACCACCACCACCAACCACCGCCAACAACCACCACCACCAACCACCACCACCAACCACCTCCACCACCCACCACCACCACCACCACCAACCGACAACACCATCAACCACCACCAACCACCACCACCACCACCAACCACCACCACCAACCCCACCACCACCAACCACCACCACCACCAACCACCACCACCAACCACCACCACCACCAACCACCACCACCACCACCAACAACCACCACCACCACCACCAACCACCACCACCACCAACCACCATCACCACCAACCACCATCACCACCACCAACCACCACCACCAACCACCACCACCAACCACCACCACCAACCACCATCACCACCAACCGCCACCACCAACCACCACCACCACCAACCACCACCACCAACCTCCACCACCACCAACCACCACCAACAACAACCACCACCAACCACCACCACCACCTCCACCACCCACCAATACCACCACCACCAACCGACACCACCATCAACCACCACAACCACCAACCACCACCACCAACCACCACCACCACCAACCACCACCACCACCATCCACCACCACCTACCACCACCACCACCAGCCACCACCACCAACCACCACCACCATCCACCACCACCACCAACCACCACCACCACCAACCACCACCGCCACCAACCACCACCAACCACCAACCACCACCACCAACCACCACTACGACCAATCACCACCAACAAGCACCACCACCACCAACCACCACCACCAACCACCACCACCAACCACCATCACCAGCAACCACCACAACCAACCACCACCACCACCAGCCACCACCACCAACCACCACCACCAACCACCACCACCACCAACCACCACCACCAACCACCACCACCACCAACCACCACCACCAACCACCACCACCACCAACCACCACCACCACCAACCACCACCAACCACCACCAACCATCACCACCACCAACCACCACCACGAACCACCACCACGAACCACCACCACCACCAACCACCACCACCAACCACCACCACCATCAACCACCACCACCAACCACCACCACCAACCACCACCACCACCAACCACCACCACCAACCACCACCACCAACCACCACCACCAACCACCACCACCACCAACCACCATCACCACCAACCGCCACCACCAATCACCACCACCACCAACCACCACCACCAACCACCAACACCACCAACCACCACCAACCACCACCAACCACCACCAACCACAACCACCAACCCCACCACCACCAAATACCACCACCAACCACCAACCACCACAACCACCAACCACCACAACCACCAACCACCACCACCACCAACCGGTACCACCATCAACTACCACCACCACCAAGCACCACCACCAAGCACCACCACCACCAACCACCACCCACAACCACCACCACCACCACCAACCACCACCAACCACCACCACCAACCACCACCACCACCAACCACCACCACCAACTCCAACCACCACCACCACCAACCACCACCACCAACCACCACCACCAACCACCACCACCACCATCCACCACCACCAACCACCACCACAAACCACCACCACCACCAACCACCACCACCAACCACCACCACCACCAACCACCACCACCACCAACCACCACCAACCACCACCAACCATCACCACCACCAACCTCCACCACGAACCACCACCACGAACCACCACCACCACCAACCACCACCACCAACCACCACCACCATCAACCACCACCACCAACCACCACCACCAACCACCACCACCACCAACCACCACCACCAACCACCATCACCACCAACCGCCACCACCAACCACCACCACCACCAACCACGTCCACCAACCACCACCACCACCAACCACCATCACCACCAACCGCCACCACCAACCACCACCACCACCAACCACCACCACCAACCACCACCACCAACCACCACCACCAACCACCACCACCACCAACCACCACCAACCACCACCAACCATCACCACCACCAACCACCACCACGAACCACCACCACCACCAACCACCACCACCAACCACCACCACCATCAACCACCACCACCAACCACCACCACCAACCACCACCACCACCAACCACCACCACCAACCACCATCACCACCAACCGCCACCACCAACCACCACCACCACCAACCACGTCCACCAACCACCACCACCGCCAACCACCATCACCTCCAACCGCCACCACCAACCACCACCACCACCAACCACCACCACCAACCACCACCACCAACCACCACCACCACCAACCACCACCACTAACCACCACCACCAACCACCACCACCACCAACCACCACCACCAACCACCACCACCACCAACCACCACCACCAACCACCACCACCACCAACCACCACTACCAACCACCACCATAAACCACCACCACCAACCAACTCCACCACCAAGCGCCACCACCAACCACCACCACCACCAACCACCACCACCACCAACCACCACCACCAACCACCACCACCACCAACCACCACCACTAACTACCACCACCACCATCCACCACCACCAACCACCACCACGAACCACCACCACCACCAACCACCACCACCAACCACCACCACCATCAACCACCACCACCAACCACCACCACCAACCACCACCACCACCAACCACCACCACCAACCACCATCACCACCAACCGCCACCACCAACCACCACCACCACCAACCACGTCCACCAACCACCACCACCGCCAACCACCATCACCACCAACCGCCACCACCAACCACCACCACCACCAACCACCACCACCAACCACCACCACCAACCACCACCACCACCAACCACCACCACTAACCACCACCACCAACCACCACCACCACCAACCACCATCACCAACCACCACCACCACCAACCACCATCACCACCAACCGCCACCACCAATCACCACCACCACCAACCACCACCACCAACCACCAACACCACCAACCACCACCAACCACCACCAACCACCACCAACCACAACCACCAACCCCACCACCACCAACCACCACCACCACCCACCAACCACCACAACCACCAACCACCACAACCACCAACCACCACCACCACCAACCGGTACCACCATCAACTACCACCACCACCAAGCACCACCACCAAGCACCACCACCACCAACCACCACCCACAACCACCACCACCACCACCAACCACCACCAACCACCACCACCAACCACCACCACCACCAACCACCACCACCACCTCCAACCACCACCACCACCAACCACCACTACCACCAACCACCACCACCAACCACCAACACCACCAACCACCACCACAAACCACCACCACCACCAACCACCACCACCAACCACCACCACCAACCACCACAACCACCAACCACCACCAACCACCACCAACCATCACCACCACCAACCACCACCACGAACCACCACCACGAACCACCACCACCACCAACCACCACCACCAACCACCACCACCAACCACCTCCACCACCCACCAGCACCACCACCACCAACCGACACCACCATCAACCACCACCAC
Source organism: Lasioglossum pauxillum (assembly GCA_933228785.1). Taxonomy (NCBI): domain Eukaryota; kingdom Metazoa; phylum Arthropoda; class Insecta; order Hymenoptera; family Halictidae; genus Lasioglossum; species Lasioglossum pauxillum. The sequence continues at coordinate 16,126,674 of OW121707.1, forward strand.
CAACCACCACCACCGCCAACCACCACCACCAACCACCACCACCACAACCACCACCACCAACCACCACCACCAACCACCACCACCACCAACCACCACCACCACCAACCACCAACTACCACCACAAACCTGAACCACCACCAACCACCACCACCAAACACCACCACCACCAACAACCACCACCAACCACCACCACCAACCACCACCACCACCAACCACCACCACCAACCTCCACCACCACCAACCACCACCACCAACCACCATCACCACCAACCACCACCAAAAACCACCACCACCAACCACCTCCACCACCAAGCGCCACCACCAACCACCACCACCACCAACCACCACCACCACCAACCACCACCACCAACCACCACCACCACCAACCACCACCACTAACTACCACCACCACCATCCACCACCACCAACCACCACCACCACCAACCACCACCACCACAACCACCACCACCAACCACCACCACCAACCACCACCACCACCAACAACCACCACCAACCACCACCACCAACCACCACCACCATCAACCACCACCACCAACCACCACCACCAACCACCACCACCACCAACCACCACCACCACCAACCACCACCACCAACCACCATCACCACCAACCGCCACCACCAACCACCACCACCACCAACCACCACCACCACCATCCACCACCACCAACCACCACCACCACCACCAGCCACCACCACCAAGCACCACCATCACCAACCACCACCACCAACCACCACCACCATCAACCACCACCACCAACCACCACCACCAACCACCACCACCACCAACCACCACCAACAACCACCATCATCACCAACCACCACCACCAACCACCACCACCACCAACCACCACCACCACCAACCACCACCACCAACAACCACCACCACCAACCACCGCCAACAACCACCACCACCAACCACCACCACCAACCACCTCCACCACCCACCACCACCACCACCACCAACCGACAACACCATCAACCACCACCAACCACCACCACCACCACCAACCACCACCACCAACCCCACCACCACCAACCACCACCACCACCAACCACCACCACCAACCACCACCACCACCAACCACCACCACCACCACCAACAACCACCACCACCACCACCAACCACCACCACCACCAACCACCATCACCACCAACCACCATCACCACCACCAACCACCACCACCAACCACCACCACCAACCACCACCACCAACCACCATCACCACCAACCGCCACCACCAACCACCACCACCACCAACCACCACCACCAACCTCCACCACCACCAACCACCACCAACAACAACCACCACCAACCACCACCACCACCTCCACCACCCACCAATACCACCACCACCAACCGACACCACCATCAACCACCACAACCACCAACCACCACCACCAACCACCACCACCACCAACCACCACCACCACCATCCACCACCACCTACCACCACCACCACCAGCCACCACCACCAACCACCACCACCATCCACCACCACCACCAACCACCACCACCACCAACCACCACCGCCACCAACCACCACCAACCACCAACCACCACCACCAACCACCACTACGACCAATCACCACCAACAAGCACCACCACCACCAACCACCACCACCAACCACCACCACCATCAACCACCACCACCAACCACCACCACCAACCACCACCACCACCAACCACCATCACCACCAACCGCCACCACCAGCCACCCCCCACCAACCACCACCACCAACCACCACCACCAACCACCACCACCACCAACCACCACCACCAACAACCACCACCACCAACCACCGCCAACAACCACCACCACCACCAACCGACACAACCACCAACCACCATCACCACCAACCACCACCACCACCAACCATCACCATCACCAACCACCACCACCAACCACCACCACCACCAATCACCACCACCAAGCACCACCACCACCAACCACCACCACCATCAACCACCACCACCAACCACCACCACCAACCACCACCACCACCAACCACCATCACCACCAACCGCCACCACCAGCCACCCCCCACCAACCACCACCACCAACCACCACCACCAACCACCACCACCACCAACCACCACCACCAACAACCACCACCACCAACCACCGCCAACAACCACCACCAACAACCACCACCACCACCAACCACCACCACCACCAACCACCACCACCACCAACCACCACCAGCGCCAACCACCACCACCAACCACCACCACCACAACCACCACCACCAACCACCACCACCAACCACCACCACCACCAACCACCACCACCACCAACCACCAACTACCACCACAAACCTGAACCACCACCAACCACCACCACCACCAACAACCACCACCAACCACCACCACCAACCACCACCACCAACCACCACCACCAACCACCACCACCACCAACCACCACCACCACCATCCACCACCACCAACCACCACCACAAACCACCACCACCACCAACCACCACCACCAACCACCACCACCAACCACCACCACCACCAACCACCACCAACCACCACCAACCATCACCACCACCAACCACCACCACGAACCACCACCACCACCAACCACCACCACCAACCACCACCACCATCAACCACCACCACCAACCACCACCACCAACCACCACCACCAACCACCACCGCCACCAACCACCACCACCAACCACCACCACCAACCACCATCACCAGCAACCACCACCACCAACCACCACCACCACCAGCCACCACCACCAACCACCACCACCAACCACCACCACCACCAACCACCACCACCAACCACCACCACCACCAACCACCACCACCAACCACCACCACCACCAACCACCACCACCACCAACCACCACCAACCACCACCAACCATCACCACCACCAACCACCACCACGAACCACCACCACGAACCACCACCACCACCAACCACCACCACCAACCACCACCACCATCAACCACCACCACCAACCACCACCACCAACCACCACCACCACCAACCACCACCACCAACCACCACCACCAACCACCACCACCAACCACCACCACCAACCACCACCACCACCAACCACCATCACCACCAACCGCCACCACCAATCACCACCACCACCAACCACCACCACCAACCACCAACACCACCAACCACCACCAACCACCACAACCACCAACCACCACAACCACCAACCACCACCACCACCAACCGGTACCACCATCAACTACCACCACCACCAAGCACCACCACCAAGCACCACCACCACCAACCACCACCCACAACCACCACCACCACCACCAACCACCACCAACCACCACCACCAACCACCACCACCACCAACCACCACCACCACCTCCAACCACCACCACCACCAACCACCACTACCACCAACCACCACCACCAACCACCAACACCACCAACCACCAACACCACCAACCACCACCACCACCAACCACCACCACTAACCGACACCACCATCAACCACCATCACCACCAAGCACCACCACCAACCACCACCACCACCAACCACCACCACCAACCACCACCACCAACCACCACCACCAGCAGCCACCACCACCAACCACCACCACCACCAGCCACCACCACCAACCACCACCACCACCAAGCACCACCACCAACCACCACCACCAACCACCACCACCAACCACCACCACCACCATCCACCACCACCAACCACCACCACAAACCACCACCACCACCAACCACCACCACCAACCACCACCACCACCAACCACCACCACCACCAACCACCACCAACCACCACCAACCATCACCACCACCAACCACCACCACGAACCACCACCACGAACCACCACCACCACCAACCACCACCACCAACCACCACCACCATCAACCACCACCACCAACCACCACCACCAACCACCACCACCACCAACCACCACCTTTTCGAAGGATTTTGCCCTTTTTATTACGTCCAATGAACTCAATTAAAAATATAACCACAAATAGTCCACATCAAAATATACATTCAATACGCTTACAATATTCCTAACCTATTTCGCAAGTTTGTGAGTATACCCTCGTACAAAATCTTTAAGATCGCACGCTTCTAACCTAAGAATCGGCGATTTCTCGCTCTGTTTTCGACCAAATTGGTCCGCACTAATACTATCGAATTCTATTTTCGATGCCCTTTCCTATGATACCCCACACGGGGGGGTGTTATCGTACTTTAAAATTTTCGAAAAGGTGGAGGACCGTTTTCGAAAATTTCCTAAATGAATTATAACTTTAGGGATGGATAGGTCTTGAGAAGGCCTATCGATTCCCTTCAGTATCCCAAGTCTCCACCAACCACCACCACCAACCACCATCACCACCAACCGCCACCACCAACCACCACCACCACCAACCACGTCCACCAACCACCACCACCACCAACCACCATCACCACCAACCGCCACCACCAACCACCACCACCACCAACCACCACCACCAACCACCACCACCAACCACCACCACCACCAACCACCACCAACCACCACCAACCATCACCACCACCAACCACCACCACGAACCACCACCACCACCAACCACCACCACCAACCACCACCACCATCAACCACCACCACCAACCACCACCACCAACCACCACCACCACCAACCACCACCACCAACCACCATCACCACCAACCGCCACCACCAACCACCACCACCACCAACCACGTCCACCAACCACCACCACCACCAACCACCATCACCACCAACCGCCACCACCAACCACCACCGCCACCAACCACCACCACCAACCACCACCACCACCAACCACCACCACCAACCACCACCACCACCAACCACCACCACTAACCACCACCACCAACCACCACCACCACCAACCACCACCACCAACCACCACCACCACCAACCACCACCACCAACCACCACCACCACCAACCACCACTACCAACCACCACCATAAACCACCACCACCAACCAACTCCACCACCAAGCGCCACCACCAACCACCACCACCACCAACCACCACCACCACCAACCACCACCACCAACCACCACCACCACCAACCACCACCACTAACTACCACCACCACCATCCACCACCACCAACCACCACCACGAACCACCACCACCACCAACCACCACCACCAACCGCCACCACCAACCACCACCACCACCAACCACGTCCACCAACCACCACCACCACCAACCACCATCACCACCAACCGCCACCACCAACCACCACCACCACCAACCACCACCACCAACCACCACCACCAACCACCACCACCACCAACCACCACCAACCACCACCAACCATCACCACCACCAACCACCACCACCACCAACCACCACCACCAACCACCACCACCACCAACCACCACCAACCACCACCGCCACCAACCACCACCAACCACCAACCACCACCACCAACCACCACTACGACCAATCACCACCACCAAGCACCACCACCACCAACCACCACCACCAACCACCACCACCATCAACCACCACCACCAACCACCACCACCAACCACCACCACCACCAACCACCATCACCACCAACCGCCACCACCAGCCACCCCCCACCAACCACCACCACCAACCACCACCACCAACCACCACCACCACCAACCACCACCACCAACAACCACCACCACCAACCACCGCCAACAACCACCACCACCAACCACCACCACCACCAACCGACACAACCACCAACCACCATCACCACCAACCACCACCACCACCAACCATCACCATCACCAACCACCACCACCAACCACCACCACCACCAATCACCACCACCAAGCACCACCACCACCAACCACCACCACCATCAACCACCACCACCAACCACCACCACCAACCACCACCACCACCAACCACCATCACCACCAACCGCCACCACCAGCCACCCCCCACCAACCACCACCACCAACCACCACCACCAACCACCACCACCACCAACCACCACCACCAACAACCACCACCACCAACCACCGCCAACAACCACCACCAACAACCACCACCACCACCAACCACCACCACCACCAACCACCACCACCACCAACCACCACCAGCGCCAACCACCACCACCAACCACCACCACCACAACCACCACCACCAACCACCACCACCAACCACCACCACCACCAACCACCACCACCACCAACCACCACCACAAACCACCACCACCACCAACCACCACCACCAACCACCACCACCAACCACCACCACCACCAACCACCACCAACCACCACCAACCATCACCACCACCAACCACCACCACGAACCACCACCACCACCAACCACCACCACCAACCACCACCACCATCAACCACCACCACCAACCACCACCACCAACCACCACCAACCACCACCACCACCAACCACCACCACCAACCACCACCACCACCAACCACCACCACTAACTACCACCACCACCATCCACCACCACCAACCACCACCACGAACCACCACCACCACCAACCACCACCACCACCCACCAACCACCACAACCACCAACCACCACAACCACCAACCACCACCACCACCAACCGGTACCACCATCAACTACCACCACCACCAAGCACCACCACCAAGCACCACCACCACCAACCACCACCCACAACCACCACCACCACCACCAACCACCACCAACCACCACCACCAACCACCACCACCACCAACCACCACCACCACCTCCAACCACCACCACCACCAACCACCACTACCACCAACCACCACCACCAACCACCAACACCACCAACCACCAACACCACCAACCACCACCACCACCAACCACCACCACTAACCGACACCACCATCAACCACCATCACCACCAAGCACCACCACCAACCACCACCACCAACCACCACCACCATCAACCACCACCACCAACCACCACCACCAACCACCACCACCACCAACCACCACCACCACCAACCACCACCACCAACCACCACCACCAACCACCACCACCAACCACCACCACCAACCACCACCACCACCAACCACCATCACCACCAACCGCCACCACCAATCACCACCACCACCAACCACCACCACCAACCACCAACACCACCAACCACCACCAACCACCACCAACCACCACCAACCACAACCACCAACCCCACCACCACCAACCACCACCACCAACCACCAACCACCACAACCACCAACCACCACAACCACCAACCACCACCACCACCAACCGGTACCACCATCAACTACCACCACCACCAAGTACCACCACCAAGCACCACCACCCACAACCACCACCACCACCAACCACCACCACCAACCACCACCACCAACCACCACCACCACCAACCACCACCAACCACCACCAACCATCACCACCACCAACCACCACCACGAACCACCACCACCACCAACCACCACCACCAACCACCACCACCAACCACCACCACCACCAACCACCACCACCAACCACCATCACCACCAACCGCCACCACCAACCACCACCACCACCAACCACGTCCACCAACCACCACCACCACCAACCACCATCACCACCAACCGCCACCACCAACCACCACCACCACCAACCACCACCACCAACCACCACCACCACCAACCACCACCACCAACCACCACCACCACCAACCACCACCACTAACCACCACCACCAACCACCACCACCACCAACCACCACCACCAACCACCACCACCACCAACCACCACCACCAACCACCACCACCACCAACCACCACCACCAACCACCACCACCACCAACCACCACTACCAACCACCACCATAAACCACCACCACCAACCAACTCCACCACCAAGCGCCACCACCAACCACCACCACCACCAACCACCACCACCACCAACCACCACCACCAACCACCACCACCACCAACCACCACCACTAACTACCACCACCACCATCCACCACCACCAACCACCACCACGAACCACCACCACCACCAACCACCACCACCAACCACCACCATCAACCACCACCACCAACCACCACCACCAACCACCACCACCACCAACCACCACCACCAACCACCATCACCACCAACCACCACCACCAACCACCACCACCACCAACCACCACCACCAACCACCATCACCACCAACCGCCACCACCAACCACCACCACCACCAACCACCACCACCAACCACCACCACCAACCACCACCACCACCAACCACCACCACCAACCACCACCACCACCAACCACCACCAAAAACCACCACCACCAACCACCATCACCACCAACCGCCACCACCAACCACCACCACCACCAACCACCACCACCAACCACCACCACCAACCACCACCACCACCAACCACCACCACCAACCACCACCACCACCAACCACCACCAAAAACCACCACCACCAACCACCTGCACCACCAAGCGCCACCACCAACCACCACCAACCACCACCACCACCAACCACCACCACCAACCACCACCACCACCAACCACCACCACTAACTACCACCACCACCATCCACCACCACCAACCACCACCACGAACCACCACCACCACCAACCACCACCACCACCCACCAACCACCACAACCACCAACCACCACAACCACCAACCACCACCACCACCAACCGGTACCACCATCAACTACCACCACCACCAAGCACCACCACCAAGCACCACCACCACCAACCACCACCCACAACCACCACCACCACCACCAACCACCACCAACCACCACCACCAACCACCACCACCACCAACCACCACCACCACCTCCAACCACCACCACCACCAACCACCACTACCACCAACCACCACCACCAACCACCAACACCACCAACCACCACCACCACCAACCACCACCACTAACCGACACCACCATCAACCACCATCACCACCAAGCACCACCACCAACCACCACCACCACCAACCACCACCACCAACCACCACCACCAACCACCACCACCAGCAGCCACCACCACCAACCACCACCACCACCAGCCACCACCACCAACCACCACCACCACCAAGCACCACCACCAACCACCACCACCAACCACCACCACCACCATCCACCACCACCAACCACCACCACAAACCACCACCACCACCAACCACCACCACCGACCACCACCACCAACCACCACAACCACCAACCACCACCAACCACCACCAACCATCACCACCACCAACCACCACCACGAACCACCACCACCACCAACCACCACCACCAACCACCACCACCAACCACCTCCACCACCCACCAGCACCACCACCACCAACCACCACCACCAACCACCTCCACCACCCACCAGCACCACCACCACCAACCACCACCACCAGCAGCCACCACCACCAACCACCACCACCACCAGCCACCACCACCAACCACCACCACCACCAAGCACCACCACCAACCACCACCACCACCAACCACCACCACCACCAACCACCACCACCAACCACCACCACCACCAACCACCACCACTAACTACCACCACCACCATCCACCACCACCAACCACCACCACGAACCACCACCACCACCAACCACCACCACCAACCACCACCATCAACCACCACCACCAACCACCACCACCAACCACCACCACCACCAACCACCACCACCAACCACCATCACCACCAACCACCACCACCAACCACCACCACCACCAACCACCACCACCAACCACCATCACCACCAACCGCAACCACCAACCACCACCACCACCAACCACCACCACCAACCACCACCACCAACCACCACCACCACCAACCACCACCACCAACCACCTGCACCACCAAGCACCACCACCAAGCACCACCACCAACCACCTGCACCACCAAGCGCCACCACCAACCACCACCACCACCAACCACCACCAAAAACCACCACCACCAACCACCATCACCACCAACCGCCACCACCAACCACCACCACCACCAACCACCACCACCAACCACCACCACCAACCACCACCACCACCAACCACCACCACCAACCACCACCACCACCAACCACCACCACCAACCACCATCACCACCAACCACCACCACCAACCACCACCACCACCAACCACCACCACCAACCACCATCACCACCAACCGCCACCACCAACCACCACCACCACCAACCACCACCACCAACCACCACCACCAACTACCACCACCACCAACCACCACCACCAACCACCTGCACCACCAAGCACCACCACCAAGCACCACCACCAACCACCTGCACCACCAAGCGCCACCACCAACCACCACCACCACCAACCACCACCAAAAACCACCACCACCAACCACCATCACCACCAACCGCCACCACCAACCACCACCACCACCAACCACCACCACCAACCACCACCACCAACCACCACCACCACCAACCACCACCACCAACCACCACCACCACCAACCACCACCAAAAACCACCACCACCAACCACCTGCACCACCAAGCGCCACCACCAACCACCACCAACCACCACCACCACCAACCACCACCACCAACCACCACCACCACCAACCACCACCACTAACTACCACCACCACCATCCACCACCACCAACCACCACCACGAACCACCACCACCACCAACCACCACCACCACCCACCAACCACCACAACCACCAACCACCACAACCACCAACCACCACCACCACCAACCGGTACCACCATCAACTACCACCACCACCAAGCACCACCACCAAGCACCACCACCACCAACCACCACCCACAACCACCACCACCACCACCAACCACCACCAACCACCACCACCAACCACCACCACCACCAACCACCACCACCACCTCCAACCACCACCACCACCAACCACCACTACCACCAACCACCACCACCAACCACCAACACCACCAACCACCAACACCACCAACCACCACCACCACCAACCACCACCACTAACCGACACCACCATCAACCACCATCACCACCAAGCACCACCACCAACCACCACCACCACCAACCACCACCACCAACCACCACCACCAACCACCACCACCAGCAGCCACCACCACCAACCACCACCACCACCAGCCACCACCACCAACCACCACCACCACCAAGCACCACCACCAACCACCACCACCAACCACCACCACCACCATCCACCACCACCAACCACCACCACAAACCACCACCACCACCAACCACCACCACCGACCACCACCACCAACCACCACAACCACCAACCACCACCAACCACCACCAACCATCACCACCACCAACCACCACCACGAACCACCACCACGAACCACCACCACCACCAACCACCACCACCAACCACCACCACCAACCACCTCCACCACCCACCAGCACCACCACCACCAACCACCACCACCAACCACCTCCACCACCCACCAGCACCACCACCACCAACCACCACCACCAGCAGCCACCACCACCAACCACCACCACCACCAGCCACCACCACCAACCACCACCACCACCAAGCACCACCACCAACCACCACCACCACCAACCACCACCACCAACCACCACCACCAACCACCACCACCAGCAGCCACCACCACCAACCACCACCACCACCAGCCACCACCACCAACCACCACCACCACCAAGCACCACCACCAACCACCACCACCAACCACCACCACCACCATCCACCACCACCAACCACCACCACAAACCACCACCACCACCAACCACCACCACCGACCACCACCACCAACCACCACAACCACCAACCACCACCAACCACCACCAACCATCACCACCACCAACCACCACCACGAACCACCACCACGAACCACCACCACCACCAACCACCACCACCAACCACCACCACCAACCACCTCCACCACCCACCAGCACCACCACCACCAACCACCACCACCAACCACCTCCACCACCCACCAGCACCACCACCACCAACCACCACCACCAGCAGCCACCACCACCAACCACCACCACCACCAGCCACCACCACCAACCACCACCACCACCAAGCACCACCACCAACCACCACCACCAACCACCACCACCACCAACCACCACCACCACCAACCACCACCACCAACCACCACCACCACCAACCACCACCACTAACTACCACCACCACCATCCACCACCACCAACCACCACCACGAACCACCACCACCACCAACCACCACCACCAACCACCACCATCAACCACCACCACCAACCACCACCACCAACCACCACCACCACCAACCACCACCACCAACCACCATCACCACCAACCACCACCACCAACCACCACCACCACCAACCACCACCACCAACCACCATCACCACCAACCGCCACCACCAACCACCACCACCACCAACCACCACCACCAACCACCACCACCAACCACCACCACCACCAACCACCACCACCAACCACCACCACCACCAACCACCACCAAAAACCATCACCACCAACCACCTGCACCACCAAGCGCCACCACCAACCACCACCACCACCAACCACCACCACCACCAACCACCACCACCAACCTCCACCACCACCAACCACCACCACCAACCACCATCACCACCAACCGCCACCACCAACCACCACCACCACCAACCACCACCACCAACCACCACCACCAACCACCACCACCACCAACCACCACCACCAACCACCACCACCACCAACCACCACCAAAAACCATCACCACCAACCACCTGCACCACCAAGCGCCACCACCAACCACCACCACCACCAACCACCACCACCACCAACCACCACCACCAACCACCACCACCACCAACCACAACCACTAACCACCACCACCACCATCACCACCAACCGCCACCACCAACCACCACCACCACCAACCACCACCACCAACCACCACCACCAACCACCACCACCACCAACCACCATCACCACCAACCGCCACCACCAATCACCACCACCACCAACCACCACCACCAACCACCAACACCACCAACCACCACCAACCACCACCAACCACCACCAACCACAACCACCAACCCCACCACCACCAACCACCACCACCACCCACCAACCACCACAACCACCAACCACCACAACCACCAACCACCACCACCACCAACCGGTACCACCATCAACTACCACCACCACCAAGCACCACCACCAAGCACCACCACCACCAACCACCACCCACAACCACCACCACCACCACCAACCACCACCAACCACCACCACCAACCACCACCACCACCAACCACCACCACCACCTCCAACCACCACCACCACCAACCACCACTACCACCAACCACCACCACCAACCACCAACACCACCAACCACCAACACCACCAACCACCACCACCACCAACCACCACCACTAACCGACACCACCATCAACCACCATCACCACCAAGCACCACCACCAACCACCACCACCACCAACCACCACCACCAACCACCACCACCAACCACCACCACCAGCAGCCACCACCACCAACCACCACCACCAACCACCACCACCACCAACCACCACCACCACCAGCCACCACCACCAACCACCACCACCACCAAGCACCACCACCAACCACCACCACCAACCACCACCACCAACCACCACCACCACCATCCACCACCACCAACCACCACCACAAACCACCACCACCACCAACCACCACCACCAACCACCACCACCAACCACCACAACCACCAACCACCACCAACCACCACCAACCATCACCACCACCAACCACCACCACGAACCACCACCACGAACCACCACCACCACCAACCACCACCACCAACCACCTCCACCACCCACCAGCACCACCACCACCAACCGACACCACCATCAACCACCACCACCAACCACCACCACCGCCAACCACCACCACCAACCACCACCACCACAACCACCACCACCAACCACCACCACCAACCACCACCACCACCAACCACCACCACCACCAACCACCAACTACCACCACAAACCTGAACCACCACCAACCACCACCACCAACCACCACCACCACCAACAACCACCACCAACCACCACCACCAACCACCACCACCACCAACCACCACCACCAACCTCCACCACCACCAACCACCACCACCAACCACCACCAAAAACCACCACCACCAACCACCTCCACCACCAAGCGCCACCACCAAACACCACCACCACCAACCACCACCACCACCAACCACCACCACCAACCACCACCACCACCAACCACCACCACTAACTACCACCACCACCATCCACCACCACCAACCACCACCACCACCAACCACCACCACCACAACCACCACCACCAACCACCACCACCAACCACCACCACCACCAACAACCACCACCAACCACCACCACCAACCACCACCACCATCAACCACCACCACCAACCACCACCACCAACCACCACCACCACCAACCACCACCACCACCAACCACCACCACCAACCACCATCACCACCAACCGCCACCACCAACCACCACCACCACCAACCACCACCACCACCATCCACCACCACCAACCACCACCACCACCACCAGCCACCACCACCAAGCACCACCATCACCAACCACCACCACCAACCACCACCACCATCAACCACCACCACCAACCACCACCACCAACCACCACCACCACCAACCACCACCAACAACCACCATCATCACCAACCACCACCACCAACCACCACCACCACCAACCACCACCACCAACAACCACCACCACCAACCACCGCCAACAACCACCACCACCAACCACCACCACCAACCACCTCCACCACCCACCACCACCACCACCACCAACCGACAACACCATCAACCACCACCAACCACCACCACCACCACCAACCACCACCACCAACCCCACCACCACCAACCACCACCACCACCAACCACCACCACCAACCACCACCACCACCAACCACCACCACCACCAACAACCACCACCACCACCACCAACCACCACCACCACCAACCACCATCACCACCAACCACCATCACCACCACCAACCACCACCACCAACCACCACCACCAACCACCACCACCAACCACCATCACCACCAACCGCCACCACCAACCACCACCACCACCAACCACCACCACCAACCTCCACCACCACCAACCACCACCAACAACAACCACCACCAACCACCACCACCACCTCCACCACCCACCAATACCACCACCACCAACCGACACCACCATCAACCACCACAACCACCAACCACCACCACCAACCACCACCACCACCAACCACCACCACCACCATCCACCACCACCTACCACCACCACCACCAGCCACCACCACCAACCACCACCACCATCCACCACCACCACCAACCACCACCACCACCAACCACCACCAACCACCACCGCCACCAACCACCACCAACCACCAACCACCACCACCAACCACCACTACGACCAATCACCACCACCAAGCACCACCACCACCAACCACCACCACCAACCACCACCACCATCAACCACCACCACCAACCACCACCACCAACCACCAAAACCACCAACCACCATCACCACCAACCGCCACCACCAGCCACCCCCCACCAACCACCACCACCAACCACCACCACCAACCACCACCACCACCAACCACCACCACCAACAACCACCACCACCAACCACCGCCAACAACCACCACCACCAACCACCACCACCACCAACCGACACAACCACCAACCACCATCACCACCAACCACCACCACCACCAACCATCACCATCACCAACCACCACCACCAACCACCACCACCACCAGTCACCACCACCAAGCACCACCACCACCAACCACCACCACCATCAACCACCACCACCAACCACCACCACCAACCACCACCACCACCAACCACCATCAACACCAACCGCCACCACCAGCCACCCCCCACCAACCACCACCACCAACCACCACCACCAACCACCACCACCACCAACCACCACCACCAACAACCACCACCACCAACCACCGCCAACAACCACCACCACCAACCACCACCACCACCAACCGACACAACCACCAACCACCATCACCACCAACCACCACCACCACCAACCATCACCATCACCAACCACCACCACCACCAACCACCACCACCCACCACCTCCACCACCCACCACCACCACCACCACCAACCGACAACACCATCAACCACCACCAACCACCACCACCACCACCAACCACCACCACCAACCCCACCACCACCAACCACCACCACCACCAACCACCACCACCAACCACCACCACCACCAACCACCACCACCACCACCAACCACCACCACCACCAACCACCATCACCACCATCCACCACCACCACCAACCCCACCGCCACCAACAACCACCACCACCAACCACCACCACCACCACCACCAACCACCTCCACCACCCACCACCACCACCACCACCAACCGACACCACCATCAACCACCACCACCAACCACCACCACCACCACCACCAACCACCTCCACCACCCACCACCACCACCACCACCAACCGACACCACCATCAACCACCACCACCACCAAGCACCACCACCAACCACCACCACCACCAACCACCACCCCCAACCACCACCACCACCAACCACCACCATCAACAACCACCACCAACCACTACCACCAACCACCACCACCAGCAACCACCACCACCACCACCAACCACCACCACCACCAACCACCACTACCACCAACCACCACCACCACTAACCACCAACACCACCAACCACCACCACCACCAACCACCACCACCATCCACCACCACCAACCACCACCACCACCAACCACCACCACCAACCACCACCACCACCAACCACCACCACCAACCACCACCACCAACCACCACAAACACCAACCATTACCCCCACCAACCACCACCACCAACCACCACCACCATCCACCACCACCAACCACCACCAATCACCACCACCAACAACTACCACCACCAACCACCACCACCACCACCAACCACCTCCAGCACCCACCACCACCACCACCACCAACCGACACCACCATCAACCACCACCAACCACCACCACCACCACCAACCACCGCCACCAACCCCACCACCACCAACCACCACCACCACCAACCACCACCACCAACCACCACCACCACCAACCACCACCACCACCACCAACCACCACCACCACCAACCACCACCACCAACCACCACCACCACCAACCACCACAAACCACCACCACCAACCACCACCATCACCAACCACCACCACCACCAACCACCACCACCAACCACCACCACCATCAACTACCACCACCAACCACCACCACCAACCACCACCACCAACCACCACCCCCAACCACCACCACCACCAACCACCACCATCAACAACCAACACCAACCACCACCACCAACCTCCACCACCACCAACCACCACCACCACCACCACCACCACCACCACCACCACCACCACCAACCACCACCACCACCAACCACCACTACCACCAACCACCACCACCACCAACCACCAACACCACCAACCACCAACACCACCAACCACCACCACCAACCACCACCACCAACCACCACCACCAACCACCACCACCAACCACCACCACAACCAACCACCACAACCAACCACCACCACCACCAACCACCACCACCAACCACCACCACCACCACCAGCCACCACCACCAACCACCACCACCATCCACCACCACCACCAACCACCACCACCACCAACCACCACCAACCACCACCGCCACCAACCACCACCAACCACCAACCACCACCACCAACCACCACCACCACCAATCACCACCACCAAGCACCACCACCACCAACCATCACCACCAACCACCACCACCAACCGCCACCACCACCACCCACCACCACCACCACCAACCACCACCACCACCAACCACCACCACCACCAACCACCATCACCACCAACCGCCACCACCAACCACCACCACCACCAACCACCACCACCAACCACCACCACCACCAACCACCACCAACAACCACCACCACCACCAACCACCACCACCACCATCCACCACCACCAACCACCACCACCACCACCAGCCACCACCACCAAGCACCACCATCACCAACCACCACCACCAACCACCACCACCATCAACCACCACCACCAACCACCACCACCAACCACCACCACCACCAACCACCACCAACAACCACCATCATCACCAACCACCACCACCAACCACCACCACCACCAACCACCACCACCACCAACCACCACCACCAACAACCACCACCACCAACCACCGCCAACAACCACCACCACCAACCACCACCACCAACCACCTCCACCACCCACCACCACCACCACCACCAACCGACAACACCATCAACCACCACCAACCACCACCACCACCACCAACCACCACCACCAACCCCACCACCACCAACCACCACCACCACCAACCACCACCACCAACCACCACCACCACCAACCACCACCACCACCACCAACCACCACCACCACCAACCACCACCACCACCAACCACCATCACCACCAACCACCATCACCACCACCAACCACCACCACCAACCACCACCACCAACCACCACCACCAAGCACCACCACCACCAACCACCACCCACAACCACCACCACCACCACCAACCACCACCAACCACCACCACCAACCACCACCACCACCAACCACCACCACCACCTCCAACCACCACCACCACCAACCACCACTACCACCAACCACCACCACCAACCACCAACACCACCAACCACCAACACCACCAACCACCACCACCACCAACCACCACCACTAACCGACACCACCATCAACCACCATCACCACCAAGCACCACCACCAACCACCACCACCACCAACCACCACCACCAACCACCACCACCAACCACCACCACCAGCAGCCACCACCACCAACCACCACCACCAACCACCACCACCACCAACCACCACCACCACCAGCCACCACCACCAACCACCACCACCACCAAGCACCACCACCAACCACCACCACCAACCACCACCACCAACCACCACCACCACCATCCACCACCACCAACCACCACCACAAACCACCACCACCACCAACCACCACCACCAACCACCACCACCAACCACCACAACCACCAACCACCACCAACCACCACCAACCATCACCACCACCAACCACCACCACGAACCACCACCACGAACCACCACCACCACCAACCACCACCACCAACCACCTCCACCACCCACCAGCACCACCACCACCAACCGACACCACCATCAACCACCACCACCAACCACCACCACCGCCAACCACCACCACCAACCACCACCACCACAACCACCACCACCAACCACCACCACCAACCACCACCACCACCAACCACCACCACCACCAACCACCAACTACCACCACAAACCTGAACCACCACCAACCACCACCACCAACCACCACCACCACCAACAACCACCACCAACCACCACCACCAACCACCACCACCACCAACCACCACCACCAACCTCCACCACCACCAACCACCACCACCAACCACCACCAAAAACCACCACCACCAACCACCTCCACCACCAAGCGCCACCACCAACCACCACCACCACCAACCACCACCACCACCAACCACCACCACCAACCACCACCACCACCAACCACCACCACTAACTACCACCACCACCATCCACCACCACCAACCACCACCACCACCAACCACCACCACCACAACCACCACCACCAACCACCACCACCAACCACCACCACCACCAACAACCACCACCAACCACCACCACCAACCACCACCACCATCAACCACCACCACCAACCACCACCACCAACCACCACCACCACCAACCACCACCACCACCAACCACCACCACCAACCACCATCACCACCAACCGCCACCACCAACCACCACCACCACCAACCACCACCACCACCATCCACCACCACCAACCACCACCACCACCACCAGCCACCACCACCAAGCACCACCATCACCAACCACCACCACCAACCACCACCACCATCAACCACCACCACCAACCACCACCACCAACCACCACCACCACCAACCACCACCAACAACCACCATCATCACCAACCACCACCACCAACCACCACCACCACCAACCACCACCACCAACAACCACCACCACCAACCACCGCCAACAACCACCACCACCAACCACCACCACCAACCACCTCCACCACCCACCACCACCACCACCACCAACCGACAACACCATCAACCACCACCAACCACCACCACCACCACCAACCACCACCACCAACCCCACCACCACCAACCACCACCACCACCAACCACCACCACCAACCACCACCACCACCAACCACCACCACCACCAACAACCACCACCACCACCACCAACCACCACCACCACCAACCACCATCACCACCAACCACCATCACCACCACCAACCACCACCACCAACCACCACCACCAACCACCACCACCAACCACCATCACCACCAACCGCCACCACCAACCACCACCACCACCAACCACCACCACCAACCTCCACCACCACCAACCACCACCAACAACAACCACCACCAACCACCACCACCACCTCCACCACCCACCAATACCACCACCACCAACCGACACCACCATCAACCACCACAACCACCAACCACCACCACCAACCACCACCACCACCAACCACCACCACCACCATCCACCACCACCTACCACCACCACCACCAGCCACCACCACCAACCACCACCACCATCCACCACCACCACCAACCACCACCACCACCAACCACCACCAACCACCACCGCCACCAACCACCACCAACCACCAACCACCACCACCAACCACCACTACGACCAATCACCACCACCAAGCACCACCACCACCAACCACCACCACCAACCACCACCACCATCAACCACCACCACCAACCACCACCACCAACCACCAAAACCACCAACCACCATCACCACCAACCGCCACCACCAGCCACCCCCCACCAACCACCACCACCAACCACCACCACCAACCACCACCACCACCAACCACCACCACCAACAACCACCACCACCAACCACCGCCAACAACCACCACCACCAACCACCACCATCACCAACCGACACAACCACCAACCACCATCACCACCAACCACCACCACCACCAACCATCACCATCACCAACCACCACCACCAACCACCACCACCACCAGTCACCACCACCAAGCACCACCACCACCAACCACCACCACCATCAACCACCACCACCAACCACCACCACCAACCACCACCACCACCAACCACCATCAACACCAACCGCCACCACCAGCCACCCCCCACCAACCACCACCACCAACCACCACCACCAACCACCACCACCACCAACCACCACCACCAACAACCACCACCACCAACCACCGCCAACAACCACCACCACCAACCACCACCACCACCAACCGACACAACCACCAACCACCATCACCACCAACCACCACCACCACCAACCATCACCATCACCAACCACCACCACCACCAACCACCACCACCAACCACCTCCACCACCCACCACCACCACCACCACCAACCGACAACACCATCAACCACCACCAACCACCACCACCACCACCAACCACCACCACCAACCCCACCACCACCAACCACCACCACCACCAACCACCACCACCAACCACCACCACCACCAACCACCACCACCACCACCAACCACCACCACCACCAACCACCATCACCACCATCCACCACCACCACCAACCCCACCGCCACCAACAACCACCACCACCAACCACCACCACCACCACCACCAACCACCTCCACCACCCACCACCACCACCACCACCAACCGACACCACCATCAACCACCACCACCAACCACCACCACCACCACCACCAACCACCTCCACCACCCACCACCACCACCACCACCAACCGACACCACCATCAACCACCACCACCACCAAGCACCACCACCAACCACCACCACCACCAACCACCACCCCCAACCACCACCACCACCAACCACCACCATCAACAACCACCACCAACCACTACCACCAACCACCACCACCAGCAACCACCACCACCACCACCAACCACCACCACCACCAACCACCACTACCACCAACCACCACCACCACTAACCACCAACACCACCAACCACCACCACCACCAACCACCACCACCATCCACCACCACCAACCACCACCACCACCAACCACCACCACCAACCACCACCACCACCAACCACCACCACCAACCACCACCACCAACCACCACCACCACCAACCACCACCACCAACCACCACCACCACCACCAGCCACCACCACCAACCACCACCACCATCCACCACCACCACCAACCACCACCACCACCAACCACCACCAACCACCACCGCCACCAACCACCACCAACCACCAACCACCACCACCAACCACCACCACCACCAATCACCACCACCAAGCACCACCACCACCAACCATCACCACCAACCACCACCACCAACCGCCACCACCACCACCCACCACCACCACCACCAACCACCACCACCACCAACCACCACCACCACCAACCACCATCACCACCAACCGCCACCACCAACCACCACCACCACCAACCACCACCACCAACCACCACCACCACCAACCACCACCAACAACCACCACCACCACCAACCACCACCACCACCATCCACCACCACCAACCACCACCACCACCACCAGCCACCACCACCAAGCACCACCATCACCAACCACCACCACCAACCACCACCACCATCAACCACCACCACCAACCACCACCACCAACCACCACCACCACCAACCACCACCAACAACCACCATCATCACCAACCACCACCACCAACCACCACCACCACCAACCACCACCACCACCAACCACCACCACCAACAACCACCACCACCAACCACCGCCAACAACCACCACCACCAACCACCACCACCAACCACCTCCACCACCCACCACCACCACCACCACCAACCGACAACACCATCAACCACCACCAACCACCACCACCACCACCAACCACCACCACCAACCCCACCACCACCAACCACCACCACCACCAACCACCACCACCAACCACCACCACCACCAACCACCACCACCACCACCAACCACCACCACCACCAACCACCACCACCACCAACCACCATCACCACCAACCACCATCACCACCACCAACCACCACCACCAACCACCACCACCAACCACCACCACCAACCACCATCACCACCAACCGCCACCACCAACCACCACCACCACCAACCACCACCACCAACCTCCACCACCACCAACCACCACCAACAACAACCACCACCAACCAAAACCACCACCTCCACCACCCACCAATACCACCACCACCAACCGACACCACCATCAACCACCACAACCACCAACCACCACCACCAACCACCACCACCACCAACCACCACCACCACCATCCACCACCACCTACCACCACCACCACCAGCCACCACCACCAACCACCACCACCATCCACCACCACCACCAACCACCACCACCACCAACCACCACCAACCACCACCGCCACCAACCACCACCAACCACCAACCACCACCACCAACCACCACCACCACCAATCACCACCACCAAGCACCACCACCACCAACCACCACCACCAACCACCACCACCATCAACCACCACCACCAACCACCACCACCAACCACCACCACCACCAACCACCATCACCACCAACCGCCACCACCAGCCACCCCCCACCAACCACCACCACCAACCACCACCACCAACCACCACCACCACCAACCACCACCACCAACAACCACCACCACCAACCACCGCCAACAACCACCACCACCAACCACCACCACCACCAACCGACACAACCACCAACCACCATCACCACGAACCACCACCACCACCAACCATCACCATCACCAACCACCACCACCAACCACCACCACCACCAATCACCACCACCAAGCACCACCACCACCAACCACCACCACCAACCACCACCACCATCAACCACCACCACCAACCACCACCACCAACCACCACCACCACCAACCACCATCACCACCAACCGCCACCACCAGCCACCCCCCACCAACCACCACCACCAACCACCACCACCAACCACCACCACCACCAACCACCACCACCAACCACCACCACCAACCACCACCACCAGCAGCCACCACCACCAACCACCACCACCACCAGCCACCACCACCAACCACCACCACCACCAAGCACCACCACCAACCACCACCACCAACCACCACCACCACCATCCACCACCACCAACCACCACCACAAACCACCACCACCACCAACCACCACCACCGACCACCACCACCAACCACCACAACCACCAACCACCACCAACCACCACCAACCATCACCACCACCAACCACCACCACGAACCACCACCACGAACCACCACCACGAACCACCACCACCACCAACCACCACCACCAACCACCACCACCAACCACCTCCACCACCCACCAGCACCACCACCACCAACCACCACCACCAACCACCTCCACCACCCACCAGCACCACCACCACCAACCACCACCACCAGCAGCCACCACCACCAACCACCACCACCACCAGCCACCACCACCAACCACCACCACCACCAAGCACCACCACCAACCACCACCACCAACCACCACCACCACCAACCACCACCACCACCAACCACCACCACCAACCACCACCACCACCAACCACCACCACTAAATACCACCACCACCATCCACCACCACCAACCACCACCACGAACCACCACCACCACCAACCACCACCACCAACCACCACCATCAACCACCACCACCAACCACCACCACCAACCACCACCACCACCAACCACCACCACCAACCACCATCACCACCAACCACCACCACCAACCACCACCACCACCAACCACCACCACCAACCACCATCACCACCAACCGCCACCACCAACCACCACCACCACCAACCACCACCACCAACCTCCACCACCAACCACCACCACCACCAACCACCACCACCAACCACCACCACCACCAACCACCACCAAAAACCATCACCACCAACCACCTGCACCACCAAGCGCCACCACCAACCACCACCACCACCAACCACCACCACCACCAACCACCACCACCAACCACCACCACCACCAACCACAACCACTAACTACCACCACCACCATCAACCACCACCAACCACCACCACGAACCACCACCACCACCAACCACCACCACCAACCACCACCAGCATCAACCCCCACCACCAACCACCACCACCAACCACCACCACCACCATCACCACCAACCGCCACCACCAACCACCACCACCACCAACCACCACCACCAACCACCACCACCAACCACCACCACCACCAACCACCATCACCACCAACCGCCACCACCAATCACCACCACCACCAACCACCACCACCAACCACCAACACCACCAACCACCACCAACCACCACCAACCACCACCAACCACAACCACCAACCCCACCACCACCAACCACCACCACCACCCACCAACCACCACAACCACCAACCACCACAACCACCAACCACCACCACCACCAACCGGTACCACCATCAACTACCACCACCACCAAGCACCACCACCAAGCACCACCACCACCAACCACCACCCACAACCACCACCACCACCACCAACCACCACCAACCACCACCACCAACCACCACCACCACCAACCACCACCACCACCTCCAACCACCACCACCACCAACCACCACTACCACCAACCACCACCACCAACCACCAACACCACCAACCACCAACACCACCAACCACCACCACCACCAACCACCACCACTAACCGACACCACCATCAACCACCATCACCACCAAGCACCACCACCAACCACCACCACCACCAACCACCACCACCAACCACCACCACCAACCACCACCACCAGCAGCCACCACCACCAACCACCACCACCAACCACCACCACCAGCAGCCACCACCACCAACCACCACCACCACCAGCCACCACCACCAACCACCACCACCACCAAGCACCACCACCAACCACCACCACCAACCACCACCACCAACCACCACCACCACCATCCACCACCACCAACCACCACCACAAACCACCACCACCACCAACCACCACCACCAACCACCACCACCAACCACCACAACCACCAACCACCACCAACCACCACCAACCATCACCACCACCAACCACCACCACGAACCACCACCACGAACCACCACCACCACCAACCACCACCACCAACCACCTCCACCACCCACCAGCACCACCACCACCAACCGACACCACCATCAACCACCACCACCAACCACCACCACCGCCAACCACCACCACCAACCACCACCACCACAACCACCACCACCAACCACCACCACCAACCACCACCACCACCAACCACCACCACCACCAACCACCAACTACCACCACAAACCTGAACCACCACCAACCACCACCACCAACCACCACCACCACCAACCACCACCACCAACCTCCACCACCACCAACCACCACCACCAACCACCACCAAAAACCACCACCACCAACCACCTCCACCACCAAGCGCCACCACCAACCACCACCACCACCAACCACCACCACCACCAACCACCACCACCAACCACCACCACCACCAACCACCACCACTAACTACCACCACCACCATCCACCACCACCAACCACCACCACCACCAACCACCACCACCACAACCACCACCACCAACCACCACCACCAACCACCACCACCACCAACAACCACCACCAACCACCACCACCAACCACCACCACCATCAACCACCACCACCAACCACCACCACCAACCACCACCACCACCAACCACCACCACCACCAACCACCACCACCAACCACCATCACCACCAACCGCCACCACCAACCACCACCACCACCAACCACCACCACCACCATCCACCACCACCAACCACCACCACCACCACCAGCCACCACCACCAAGCACCACCATCACCAACCACCACCACCAACCACCACCACCATCAACCACCACCACCAACCACCACCACCAACCACCACCACCACCAACCACCACCAACAACCACCATCATCACCAACCACCACCACCAACCACCACCACCACCAACCACCACCACCAACAACCACCACCACCAACCACCGCC
Source organism: Lasioglossum pauxillum (assembly GCA_933228785.1). Lineage (NCBI taxonomy): Eukaryota > Metazoa > Arthropoda > Insecta > Hymenoptera > Halictidae > Lasioglossum > Lasioglossum pauxillum. The sequence goes on from OW121707.1 coordinate 16,153,824, forward strand.
AACAACCACCACCACCAACCACCACCACCAACCACCTCCACCACCCACCACCACCACCACCACCAACCGACAACACCATCAACCACCACCAACCACCACCACCACCACCAACCACCACCACCAACCCCACCACCACCAACCACCACCACCACCAACCACCACCACCAACCACCACCACCACCAACCACCACCACCACCAACAACCACCACCACCACCACCAACCACCACCACCACCAACCACCATCACCACCAACCACCATCACCACCACCAACCACCACCACCAACCACCACCACCAACCACCACCACCAACCACCATCACCACCAACCGCCACCACCAACCACCACCACCACCAACCACCACCATCAACCTCCTCCACCACCAATCACCACCAACAACAACCACCACCAACCACCACCACCACCTCCACCACCCACCAATACCACCACCACCAACCGACACCACCATCAACCACCACAACCACCAACCACCACCACCAACCACCACCACCACCAACCACCACCACCACCATCCACCACCACCTACCACCACCACCACCAGCCACCACCACCAACCACCACCACCATCCACCACCACCACCAACCACCACCACCACCAACCACCACCAACCACCACCGCCACCAACCACCACCAACCACCAACCACCACCACCAACCACCACTACGACCAATCACCACCACCAAGCACCACCACCACCAACCACCACCACCAACCACCACCACCATCAACCACCACCACCAACCACCACCACCAACCACCAAAACCACCAACCACCATCACCACCAACCGCCACCACCAGCCACCCCCCACCAACCACCACCACCAACCACCACCACCAACCACCACCACCACCAACCACCACCACCAACAACCACCACCACCAACCACCGCCAACAACCACCACCACCAACCACCACCACCACCAACCGACACAACCACCAACCACCATCACCACCAACCACCACCACCACCAACCATCACCATCACCAACCACCACCACCAACCACCACCACCACCAGTCACCACCACCAAGCACCACCACCACCAACCACCACCACCATCAACCACCACCACCAACCACCACCACCAACCACCACCACCACCAACCACCATCAACACCAACCGCCACCACCAGCCACCCCCCACCAACCACCACCACCAACCACCACCACCAACCACCACCACCACCAACCACCACCACCAACAACCACCACCACCAACCACCGCCAACAACCACCACCACCAACCACCACCACCACCAACCGACACAACCACCAACCACCATCACCACCAACCACCACCACCACCAACCATCACCATCACCAACCACCACCACCACCAACCACCACCACCAACCACCTCCACCACCCACCACCACCACCACCACCAACCGACAACACCATCAACCACCACCAACCACCACCACCACCACCAACCACCACCACCAACCCCACCACCACCAACCACCACCACCACCAACCACCACCACCAACCACCACCACCACCAACCACCACCACCACCACCAACCACCACCACCACCAACCACCATCACCACCATCCACCACCACCACCAACCCCACCGCCACCAACAACCACCACCACCAACCACCACCACCACCACCACCAACCACCTCCACCACCCACCACCACCACCACCAACCGACACCACCATCAACCACCACCACCACCAAGCACCACCACCAACCACCACCACCACCAACCACCACCCCCAACCACCACCACCACCAACCACCACCATCAACAACCACCACCAACCACTACCACCAACCACCACCACCACCAACCACCACCACCACCACCAACCACCACCACCACCAACCACCACTACCACCAACCACCACCACCACTAACCACCAACACCACCAACCACCACCACCACCAACCACCACCACCATCCACCACCACCAACCACCACCACCACCAACCACCACCACCAACCACCACCACCACCAACCACCACCACCAACCACCACCACCAACCACCACAAACACCAACCATTACCCCCACCAACCACCACCACCAACCACCACCACCATCCACCACCACCAACCACCACCAATCACCACCACCAACAACTACCACCACCAACCACCACCACCACCACCAACCACCTCCAGCACCCACCACCACCACCACCACCAACCGACACCACCATCAACCACCACCAACCACCACCACCACCACCAACCACCGCCACCAACCCCACCACCACCAACCACCACCACCACCAACCACCACCACCAACCACCACCACCACCAACCACCACCACCACCACCAACCACCACCACCACCAACCACCACCACCAACCACCACCACCACCAACCACCACAAACCACCACCACCAACCACCACCATCACCAACCACCACCACCACCAACCACCACCACCAACCACCACCACCATCAACTACCACCACCAACCACCACCACCAACCACCACCACCAACCACCACCCCCAACCACCACCACCACCAACCACCACCATCAACAACCAACACCAACCACCACCACCAACCTCCACCACCACCAACCACCACCACCACCACCACCACCACCACCACCACCACCACCAACCACCACCACCACCAACCACCACTACCACCAACCACCACCACCACCAACCACCAACACCACCAACCACCAACACCACCAACCACCACCACCAACCACCACCACCAACCACCACCACCAACCACCACCACCAACCACCACCACAACCAACCACCACAACCAACCACCACCACCACCAACCACCACCACCAACCACCACCACCACCACCACCAGCCACCACCACCAACCACCACCACCATCCACCACCACCACCAACCACCACCACCACCAACCACCACCAACCACCACCGCCACCAACCACCACCAACCACCAACCACCACCACCAACCACCACCACCACCAATCACCACCACCAAGCACCACCACCACCAACCATCACCACCAACCACCACCACCAACCGCCACCACCACCACCCACCACCACCACCACCAACCACCACCACCACCAACCACCACCACCACCAACCACCATCACCACCAACCGCCACCACCAACCACCACCACCACCAACCACCACCACCAACCACCACCACCACCAACCACCACCAACAACCACCACCACCACCAACCACCACCACCACCATCCACCACCACCAACCACCACCACCACCACCAGCCACCACCACCAAGCACCACCATCACCAACCACCACCACCAACCACCACCACCATCAACCACCACCACCAACCACCACCACCAACCACCACCACCACCAACCACCACCAACAACCACCATCATCACCAACCACCACCACCAACCACCACCACCACCAACCACCACCACCACCAACCACCACCACCAACAACCACCACCACCAACCACCGCCAACAACCACCACCACCAACCACCACCACCAACCACCTCCACCACCCACCACCACCACCACCACCAACCGACAACACCATCAACCACCACCAACCACCACCACCACCACCAACCACCACCACCAACCCCACCACCACCAACCACCACCACCACCAACCACCACCACCAACCACCACCACCACCAACCACCACCACCACCACCAACCACCACCACCACCAACCACCACCACCACCAACCACCATCACCACCAACCACCATCACCACCACCAACCACCACCACCAACCACCACCACCAACCACCACCACCAACCACCATCACCACCAACCGCCACCACCAACCACCACCACCACCAACCACCACCACCAACCTCCACCACCACCAACCACCACCAACAACAACCACCACCAACCAAAACCACCACCTCCACCACCCACCAATACCACCACCACCAACCGACACCACCATCAACCACCACAACCACCAACCACCACCACCAACCACCACCACCACCAACCACCACCACCACCATCCACCACCACCTACCACCACCACCACCAGCCACCACCACCAACCACCACCACCATCCACCACCACCACCAACCACCACCAACCACCACCACCACCAACCACCACCAACCACCACCGCCACCAACCACCACCAACCACCAACCACCACCACCAACCACCACCACCACCAATCACCACCACCAAGCACCACCACCACCAACCACCACCACCAACCACCACCACCATCAACCACCACCACCAACCACCACCACCAACCACCACCACCACCAACCACCATCACCACCAACCGCCACCACCAGCCACCCCCCACCAACCACCACCACCAACCACCACCACCAACCACCACCACCACCAACCACCACCACCAACAACCACCACCACCAACCACCGCCAACAACCACCACCACCAACCACCACCACCACCAACCGACACAACCACCAACCACCATCACCACGAACCACCACCACCACCAACCATCACCATCACCAACCACCACCACCAACCACCACCACCACCAATCACCACCACCAAGCACCACCACCACCAACCACCACCACCAACCACCACCACCATCAACCACCACCACCAACCACCACCACCAACCACCACCACCACCAACCACCATCACCACCAACCGCCACCACCAGCCACCCCCCACCAACCACCACCACCAACCACCACCACCAACCACCACCACCACCAACCACCACCACCAACAACCACCACCACCATCCACCGCCAACAACCACCACCACCAACCACCACCACCACCAACCGACACAACCACCAACCACCATCACCACCAACCACCACCACCACCAACCATCACCATCACCAACCACCACCACCACCAACCACCACCACCAACCACCTCCACCACCCACCACCACCACCACCACCAACCGACAACACCATCAACCACCACCAACCACCACCACCACCACCAACCACCACCACCAACCCCACCACCACCAACCACCACCACCACCAAACACCACCACCAACCACCACCACCACCAACCACCACCACCACCACCAACCACCACCACCACCAACCACCACCACCACTTACCACCATCACCACCAACCACCACCACCACCATCCACCACCACCACCAACCCCACCGCCACCAACAACCACCACCACCAACCACCACCACCACCACCACCACCACCACCACCAACAACTACCACCACCAACCACCACCACCACCACCAACCACCTCCAGCACCCACCACCACCACCACCACCAACCGACACCACCATCAACCACCACCAACCACCACCACCACCACCAACCACCGCCACCAACCCCACCACCACCAACCACCACCACCACCAACCACCACCACCAACCACCACCACCACCAACCACCACCACCACCACCAACCACCACCACCACCAACCACCACCACCAACCACCACCACCACCAACCACCACAAACCACCACCACCAACCACCACCATCACCAACCACCACCACCACCAACCACCACCACCAACCACCACCACCATCAACTACCACCACCAACCACCACCACCAACCACCACCACCAACCACCACCCCCAACCACCACCACCACCAACCACCACCATCAACAACCAACACCAACCACCACCACCAACCTCCACCACCACCAACCACCACCACCACCACCACCACCACCACCACCACCAACCACCACCACCACCAACCACCACTACCACCAACCACCACCACCACCAACCACCAACACCACCAACCACCAACACCACCAACCACCACCACCAACCACCACCACCAACCACCACCACCAACCACCACCACCAACCACCACCACAACCAACCACCACAACCAACCACCACCACCACCAACCACCACCTCCACCAACCACCACCACCAACCACCACCACCACCACCATCCACCACCACCAACCACCACCACCACCACCAGCCACCACCACCAAGCACCACCATCACCAACCACCACCACCAACCACCACCACCATCAACCACCACCACCAACCACCACCACCAACCACCACCACCACCAACCACCACCAACAACCACCATCATCACCAACCACCACCACCAACCACCACCACCACCAACCACCACCACCACCAACCACCACCACCAACAACCACCACCACCAACCACCGCCAACAACCACCACCACCAACCACCACCACCAACCACCTCCACCACCCACCACCACCACCACCACCAACCGACAACACCATCAACCACCACCAACCACCACCACCACCACCAACCACCACCACCAACCCCACCACCACCAACCACCACCACCACCAACCACCACCACCAACCACCACCACCACCAACCACCACCACCACCACCAACCACCACCACCACCAACCACCACCACCACCAACCACCATCACCACCAACCACCATCACCACCACCAACCACCACCACCAACCACCACCACCAACCACCACCACCAACCACCATCACCACCAACCGCCACCACCAACCACCACCACCACCAACCACCACCACCAACCTCCACCACCACCAACCACCACCAACAACAACCACCACCAACCAAAACCACCACCTCCACCACCCACCAATACCACCACCACCAACCGACACCACCATCAACCACCACAACCACCAACCACCACCACCAACCACCACCACCACCAACCACCACCACCACCATCCACCACCACCTACCACCACCACCACCAGCCACCACCACCAACCACCACCACCATCCACCACCACCACCAACCACCACCAACCACCACCACCACCAACCACCACCAACCACCACCGCCACCAACCACCACCAACCACCAACCACCACCACCAACCACCACCACCACCAATCACCACCACCAAGCACCACCACCACCAACCACCACCACCAACCACCACCACCATCAACCACCACCACCAACCACCACCACCAACCACCACCACCACCAACCACCATCACCACCAACCGCCACCACCAGCCACCCCCCACCAACCACCACCACCAACCACCACCACCAACCACCACCACCACCAACCACCACCACCAACAACCACCACCACCAACCACCGCCAACAACCACCACCACCAACCACCACCACCACCAACCGACACAACCACCAACCACCATCACCACGAACCACCACCACCACCAACCATCACCATCACCAACCACCACCACCAACCACCACCACCACCAATCACCACCACCAAGCACCACCACCACCAACCACCACCACCAACCACCACCACCATCAACCACCACCACCAACCACCACCACCAACCACCACCACCACCAACCACCATCACCACCAACCGCCACCACCAGCCACCCCCCACCAACCACCACCACCAACCACCACCACCAACCACCACCACCACCAACCACCACCACCAACAACCACCACCACCATCCACCGCCAACAACCACCACCACCAACCACCACCACCACCAACCGACACAACCACCAACCACCATCACCACCAACCACCACCACCACCAACCATCACCATCACCAACCACCACCACCACCAACCACCACCACCAACCACCTCCACCACCCACCACCACCACCACCACCAACCGACAACACCATCAACCACCACCAACCACCACCACCACCACCAACCACCACCACCAACCCCACCACCACCAACCACCACCACCACCAAACACCACCACCAACCACCACCACCACCAACCACCACCACCACCACCAACCACCACCACCACCAACCACCACCACCACTTACCACCATCACCACCAACCACCACCACCACCATCCACCACCACCACCAACCCCACCGCCACCAACAACCACCACCACCAACCACCACCACCACCACCACCACCACCACCACCAACAACTACCACCACCAACCACCACCACCACCACCAACCACCTCCAGCACCCACCACCACCACCACCACCAACCGACACCACCATCAACCACCACCAACCACCACCACCACCACCAACCACCGCCACCAACCCCACCACCACCAACCACCACCACCACCAACCACCACCACCAACCACCACCACCACCAACCACCACCACCACCACCAACCACCACCACCACCAACCACCACCACCAACCACCACCACCACCAACCACCACAAACCACCACCACCAACCACCACCATCACCAACCACCACCACCACCAACCACCACCACCAACCACCACCACCATCAACTACCACCACCAACCACCACCACCAACCACCACCACCAACCACCACCCCCAACCACCACCACCACCAACCACCACCATCAACAACCAACACCAACCACCACCACCAACCTCCACCACCACCAACCACCACCACCACCACCACCACCACCACCACCACCAACCACCACCACCACCAACCACCACTACCACCAACCACCACCACCACCAACCACCAACACCACCAACCACCAACACCACCAACCACCACCACCAACCACCACCACCAACCACCACCACCAACCACCACCACCAACCACCACCACAACCAACCACCACAACCAACCACCACCACCACCAACCACCACCTCCACCAACCACCACCACCAACCACCACCACCACCACCAGCCACCACCACCAACCACCACCACCATCCACCACCACCACCAACCACCACCACCACCAACCACCACCAACCACCACCGCCACCAACCACCACCAACCACCAACCACCACCACCAACCACCACCACCACCAATCACCACCACCAAGCACCACCACCACCAACCATCACCACCAACCACCACCACCAACCGCCACCACCACCACCCACCACCACCACCACCAACCACCACCACCACCAACCACCACCACCACCAACCACCATCACCACCAACCGCCACCACCAACCACCACCACCACCAACCACCACCACCAACCACCACCACCACCAACCACCACCAACAACCACCACCACCACCAACCACCACCACCACCATCCACCACCACCAACCACCACCACCACCACCAGCCACCACCACCAAGCACCACCATCACCAACCACCACCACCAACCACCACCACCATCAACCACCACCACCAACCACCACCACCAACCACCACCACCACCAACCACCACCAACAACCACCATCATCACCAACCACCACCACCAACCACCACCACCACCAACCACCACCACCACCAACCACCACCACCAACAACCACCACCACCAACCACCGCCAACAACCACCACCACCAACCACCACCACCAACCACCTCCACCACCCACCACCACCACCACCACCAACCGACAACACCATCAACCACCACCAACCACCACCACCACCAACAACCACCACCACCAACCCCACCACCACCAACCACCACCACCACCAACCACCACCACCAACCACCACCACCACCAACCACCACCACCACCACCAACCACCACCACCACCAACCACCACCACCACCAACCACCATCACCACCAACCACCATCACCACCACCAACCACCACCACCAACCACCACCACCAACCACCACCACCAACCACCATCACCACCAACCGCCACCACCAACCACCACCACCACCAACCACCACCACCAACCTCCACCACCACCAACCACCACCAACAACAACCACCACCAACCAAAACCACCACCTCCACCACCCACCAATACCACCACCACCAACCGACACCACCATCAACCACCACAACCACCAACCACCACCACCAACAACCACCACCACCAACCACCACCACCACCATCCACCACCACCTACCACCACCACCACCAGCCACCACCACCAACCACCACCACCATCCACCACCACCACCAACCACCACCACCACCAACCACCACCAACCACCACCGCCACCAACCACCACCAACCACCAACCACCACCACCAACCACCACCACCACCAATCACCACCACCAAGCACCACCACCACCAACCACCACCACCAACCACCACCACCATCAACCACCACCACCAACCACCACCACCAACCACCACCACCACCAACCACCATCACCACCAACCGCCACCACCAGCCACCCCCCACCAACCACCAACACCAACCACCACCACCAACCACCACCACCACCAACCACCACCACCAACAACCACCACCACCAACCACCGCCAACAACCACCACCACCAACCACCACCACCACCAACCGACACAACCACCAACCACCATCACCACCAACCACCACCACCACCAACCATCACCATCACCAACCACCACCACCAACCACCACCACCACCAATCACCACCACCAAGCACCACCACCACCAACCACCACCACCAACCACCACCACCATCAACCACCACCACCAACCACCACCACCAACCACCACCACCACCAACCACCATCACCACCAACCGCCACCACCAGCCACCCCCCACCAACCACCACCACCAACCACCACCACCAACCACCACCACCACCAACCACCACCACCAACAACCACCACCACCAACCACCGCCAACAACCACCACCACCAACCACCACCACCACCAACCGACACAACCACCAACCACCATCACCACCAACCACCACCACCACCAACCATCACCATCACCAACCACCACCACCACCAACCACCACCACCAACCACCTCCACCACCCACCACCACCACCACCACCAACCGACAACACCATCAACCACCACCAACCACCACCACCATCACCAACCACCACCACCAACCCCACCACCACCAACCACCACCACCACCAACCACCACCACCAACCACCACCACCACCAACCACCACCACCACCACCAACCACCACCACCACCAACCACCACCACCAATTACCACCATCACCACCAACCACCACCACCACCATCCACCACCACCACCAACCCCACCGCCACCAACAACCACCACCACCAACCACCACCACCACCACCAACCACCTCCACCACCCACCACCACCACCACCAACCACCACCACCACCAACCACCACCACCAACCACCACCACCACCAACCACCACAAACCACCACCACCTACCACCACCATCACCAACCACCACCACCACCAACCACCACCACCAACCACCACCACCATCAACTACCACCACCAACCACCACCACCAACCACCACCACCACCAACCACCACCACCAACCACCATCACCACCAACCGCCAACACCAACTACCACCACCACCAACCACCACCACCAACCACCACCACCAACCGCCACCACCACCACCCACCACCACCACCACCAACCACCACCACCACCAACCACCACCACCACCAACCACCATCACCACCAACCGCCACCACCAACCACCATCACCACCAACCGCCACCACCAACCACCACCACCAACAACCACCACAACCAACCACCACCACCAACCACCACCACCACCAACCACCACCATCACCAACCACCACGACCCACCACCACCACCACCACCAACCGACACCACCATCAACCACCACCACCACCTCCACCACCCACCACCACCACCATCAACCACCACCACCTCCTCCACCACCCACCACCACCACCACCACCAACCGACACCACCATCAACCACCAGCACCACCAAGCACCACCACCAACGACCACCACCACCAACCACCATCACCAACCACCACCACCACCAACCACCACCACCAACCACCACCACCACCAGCCACCACCACCAACCACCACCACCACCCACCACCACCACCAACCACCACCACCAACCACCACCACCAAACACCACCACCACCACCAACCACCACCACCAACCACCACCACCAACCACCACCACCACCAACCACCACCAACCACCACCACCAACCACCACCATCACCAACCCCCACCACCACCAACCACCACCACCAACCACCACCACCAACCACCACCACCATCAACCACCACCACCAACCACCACCACCAACCACCACCACCACCAACCACCACCACCAACCACCATCACCACCAACCGCCAACACCAACTACCACCACCACCAACCACCACCACCAACCACCACCACCAACCGCCACCACCACCACCCACCACCACCACCACCAACCACCACCACCACCAACCACCACCACCATCAACCACCACCACCAACCACCACCACCAACCACCATCACCACCAACCGCCACCACCACCCACCACCACCACCAACCACCACCACCAACCACCACCACCAGCCACCACCACCAAGCACCACCACCACCAACCACCACCACCAACCACCACCACCATCAACCACCACCACCAACCACCACCACCAACCACCACCACCACCAACCACCACCACCACCTCCACCACCCACCAACCACCACCTCCAACCACCACCACCAACCACCACCATCAACCACCACCACCACCACCACCAAGCACCACCACCAACGACCACCACCAGCAACCACCACCACCAACCACCACCACCACCAACCACCACCACCAACCACCACCACCACCAGCCACCACCACCAACCATCACCACCAACCACCACCACCAACCACCACCACCAAGCACCACCACCAACGACCACCACCAGCAACCACCACCACCAACCACCACCACCACCAACCACCACCACCAACCACCACCACCACCAGCCACCACCACCAACCACCTCCACCACCCACCACCACCACCACCACCACCAACCGACACCACCATCAACAACCACCACCACCTCCACCACCCACCACCACCACCACCACCAACCGACACCACCATCAACCACCACCACCACCAAGCACCACCACCAACCTACCACCACCACCAACCACCACCACCAACCACCACCACCACCAACCACCACCACCACCATCCACCACCACCAACCACCACCACCACCACCAGCCACCACCACCAAGCACGACCACCACCAACCACCACCACCAACCACCACCACCATCAACCACCACCACCAACCACCACCACCAACCACCACCACCACCAACCACCACCAACAACCACCATACCACCAACCGCCACCACCAACCACCCCCCACCAACCACCACCACCAACCACCACCACCAACCACCACCACCACCAACCACCACCACCAACCACCACCACCACCAACCACCGCCACCAACCACCACCACCAACCACCACCACCACCAACCGACACAACCACCAACCACCATCACCACCAACCGCCACCACCACCAACCACCAGCATCACCAACCACAACAACCACCAACCACCACCACCACCAACACCAACCACCTCCAGCACCCACCACCACCACCACCACCAACCGACACCACCATCAACCACCACCAACCACCACCAACCACCACCACCACCACCAACCACCGCCACCAACCCCACCAAAACCAACCACCACCACCACCAACCACCACCAGCCACCACCACCAACCACCACCACCAACCACCACCACCACCAACCACCACCACCAACCACCACCACCAAACACCACCACCACCAACACCACCAACCACCACCACCAACCACCACCACCAACCTCCACCACCACCAACCATCACCAACCACCACCACCAACCACCACCATCACCAACCACCACCACCACCAACCACCACCACCAACCACCACCACCATCAACCACCACCACCAACCACACCCACCAACCACCACCACCAACAACCACCACCAACCACCACCACCAACCGCCACCACCACCACCCACCACCACCACCACCAACCACCACCACCACCAACCACCACCACCAACCACCACCACCATCAACCACCACCACCAACCACCACCACCAACCACCACCACCACCAACCACCATCACCACGAACCGCCAACACCACGAACCGCCAACACCAACTACCACCACCACCTACCACCACCACCAACCACCACCACCAACCGCCACCACCACCACCAGCCACCACCATCAAGCAACACCACCACCAACCACCACCACCAACCACCACCACCATCAACCACCACCATCAACCACCACCACCAACCACCACCACCACCAACCACCACCAACAACCACCATCACCACCAACCGCCACCACCAACCACCCACCAACCACCACCACCAACCACCACCACCAACCACCATCACCACCAACCGCCACCACCAACCACCACCACCAACAACCACCACCACCAACCACCACCACCACCAACCACCACCATCACCAACCACCACGACCCACCACCACCACCACCACCACCAACCACCACCACCACCAACCACCACCACCATCAACCACCACCACCAACCACCACCACCAACCACCACCACCACCAACCACCACCACCAACCATCACCACCACTAACCACCACCACCACCATCCACCACCACCAACCACCACCACCACCACCAGCCACCACCATCAAGCAACACCACCACCAACCACCACCACCAACCACCACCACCATCAACCACCACCATCAACCACCACCACCAACCACCACCACCACCAACCACCACCAACAACCACCATCACCACCAACCGCCACCACCAACCACCCCCCACCAACCATTACCACCAACCACCACCACCAACCGACACCACCATCAACCACCACCACCACCAAGCACCACCACCAACCACCACCACCACCAACCACCACCACCAACCACCACCACCAACCACCACCACCACCAACCACCACCACCACCATCAACCACCACCACCACCTCCACCACCCACCAACCACCACCACCAACCACCACCACCAACCACCATCACCACCAACCGCCACCACCAACCACCACCACCAACAACCACCACCACCAACCACCACCACTACCAACCACCACCATCACCAACCACCACGACCCACCACCACCACCACCACCAACCGACACCACCATCAACCACCACCACCACCTCCACCACCCACCACCATCACCACCACCAACCGACACCACCATCAACCACCACCACCACCTCCACCACCCACCACCACCACCACCACCAACCGACACCTCCATCAACCACCACCACCACCAAGCACCACCACCAACGACCACCACCACCAACCACCACCACGAACCACCACCACCACCAACCACCACCACCAACCACTACCACCACCAGCCACCACCACCAACCACCACCACCAACCACCACCACCACCAACCACCACCACCAACCACCACCACCAAACACCACCACCACCACCAACCACCACCACCAACCATCACCACCAACCACCACCACCACCAACCACCACCAACCGAGACCACCATCAACCACCACCACCACCTCCACCACCCACCCACCACCACCACCACCACCACCACCACCAACCGAGACCACCACCAAGCACCACCACAAACCACCACCACCACCAACCACCACCACCACCCACCACCACCACCAACCACCACCACCAACCACCACCACCACCAGCCACCACCACCAACCACCACCACCAAGCACCACCACCACCAACCACCACCACCAACCACCACCACCACCAACCACTACCACCAACCACCACCACCACCAACCACCACCACCAACCACCTCCACCACCCACCACCACCACCACCACCAACCGACACCACCATCAACAACCACCACCACCTCCACCACCCACCACCACCACCACCACCACCAACCGACACCACCATCAACCACCACCACCACCAACCGCCACCACCAACCACCCCCCACCAACCACCACCACCAACCACCACCACCAACCACCATCACCACCAACCGCCACCACCAACCACCACCACCACCAACCACCACCACCAACCACCACCACCACCAACCACCACCACCAACCACCATCACCACCAACCACCACCACCAATCACCACCACCACCAACCACCGCCACCAACCACCACCACCACCACTACCAACCACCAACCACCTCCTCCACCCACCACCACCACCACCACCAACCACCATCACCACCAACCACCACCACCAACCACCACCACCAACCACCACCACCACCAACCACTACCACCAACCACCACCACCACCAACCACCACCACCAACCACCTCCACCACCCACCACCACCACCACCACCAACCGACACCACCACCAACCACCACCACCACCAACCACCACCACCAACCACCACCACCACCAACCACCACCACCACCATCAACCACCACCACCACCTCCACCACCCACCAACCACCACCTCCAACCACCACCACCAACCACCATCACCACCAACCGCCAACACCAACTACCACCACCACCAACCACCACCACCAACCACCACCACCAACCGCCACCACCACCACCCACCACCAACCACCACCACCACCAGCCACCACCACCAACCACCACCACCAACCACCACCACCAACCACAACCACCAACCACCACCACCAAACACCACCACCACCAACACCACCAACCACCACCACCAACCACCACCACCAACCTCCACCACCACCAACCATCACCAACCACCACCACCAACCACCACCATCACCAACCACCACCACCACCAACCACCACCACCAACCACCACCACCACCAACCACCACCAACCACCACCACCAACCACCACCATCACCAACCACCACCACCACCAACCACCACCACCAACCACCACCACCACCAACCACCACCACCAACCTCCACCACCACCAACCACCACCAACAACAACCACCACCAACCACCACCACCACCACCCACCACCACCACCAACCACCACCACCGCCATCCACCACCACCACCCACCACCAACAACAACCACCACCAACCACCACCACCACCAACCACCACCACCACCAGCCACCACCACCAACCACCACCACCAAGCACCACCACCACCAACCACCACCACCACCAACCACCACCACCACCAACAACTACCACCAACCACCACCACCACCAACCACCACCACCAACCACCTCCACCACCCACCACCACCACCACCAACAACCGACACCACCATCAACCACCACCACCACCTCCACCACCCACCACCATCACCACCACCAACCGACACCACCATCAACCACCACCACCACCTCCACCACCCACCACCACCACCACCACCAACCGACACCACCATCAACCACCACCACCACCAAGCACCACCACCAACGACCACCACCACCAACCACCACCACGAACCACCACCACCACCAACCACCACCACCAACCACTACCACCACCAGCCACCACCACCAACCACCACCACCAACCACCACCACCAACCACCACCACCAACCACCACCACCAAACACCACCACCACCACCAACCACCACCACCAACCATCACCACCAACCACCACCACCACCAACCACCACCAACCGAGACCACCATCAACCACCACCACCACCTCCACCACCCACCCACCACCACCACCACCACCACCACCACCAACCGAGACCACCACCAAGCACCACCACAAACCACCACCACCACCAACCACCACCACCACCCACCACCACCACCAACCACCACCACCAACCACCACCACCACCAGCCACCACCACCAACCACCACCACCAAGCACCACCACCACCAACCACCACCACCACCACCAACCGACACCACCACCAACCACCACCACCACCAACCACCACCACCAACCACCACCACCACCAACCACCACCACCACCATCAACCACCACCACCACCTCCACCACCCACCAACCACCACCTCCAACCACCACCACCAACCACCATCACCACCAACCGCCAACACCAACTACCACCACCACCAACCACCACCACCAACCACCACCACCAACCGCCACCACCACCACCCACCACCAACCACCACCACCACCAGCCACCACCACCAACCACCACCACCAACCACCACCACCAACCACAACCACCAACCACCACCACCAAACACCACCACCACCAACACCACCAACCACCACCACCAACCACCACCACCAACCTCCACCACCACCAACCATTACCAACCACCACCACCAACCACCACCATCACCAACCACCACCACCACCAACCACCACCACCAACCACCACCACCACCAACCACCACCAACCACCACCACCAACCACCACCATCACCAACCACCACCACCACCAACCACCACCACCAACCACCACCACCACCAACCACCACCACCAACCTCCACCACCACCAACCACCACCAACAACAACCACCACCAACCACCACCACCACCACCCACCACCACCACCAACCACCACCACCGCCATCCACCACCACCACCCACCACCAACAACAACCACCACCAACCACCACCACCACCAACCACCACCACCACCAGCCACCACCACCAACCACCACCACCAAGCACCACCACCACCAACCACCACCACCACCAACCACCACCACCACCAACAACTACCACCAACCACCACCACAACCAACCACCACCACCAACCACCTCCACCACCCACCACCACCACCACCAACAACCGACACCACCATCAACCACCACCACCACCTCCACCACCCACCACCATCACCACCACCAACCGACACCACCATCAACCACCACCACCACCTCCACCACCCACCACCACCACCACCACCAACCGACACCACCATCAACCACCACCACCACCAAGCACCACCACCAACGACCACCACCACCAACCACCACCACGAACCACCACCACCACCAACCACCACCATCAACCACTACCACCACCAGCCACCACCACCAACCACCACCACCAACCACCACCACCACCAACCACCACCACCAACCACCACCACCAAACACCACCACCACCACCAACCACCACCACCAACCATCACCACCAACCACCACCAACCGAGACCACCATCAACCACCACCACCACCTCCACCACCCACCCACCACCACCACCACCACCACCACCAACCGAGACCACCACCAAGCACCACCACAAACCACCACCACCACCAACCACCACCACCACCCACCACCACCACCAACCACCACCACCAACCACCACCACCACCAGCCACCACCACCAACCACCACCACCAAGCACCACCACCACCAACCACCACCACCAACCACCACCACCACCAACCACTACCACCAACCACCACCACCACCAACCACCACCACCAACCACCTCCACCACCCACCACCACCACCACCACCAACCGACACCACCATCAACAACCAATACCACCTCCACCACCCACCACCACCACCACCACCAACCGACACCACCATCAACCACCACCACCACCAACCGCCACCACCAACCACCCCCCACCAACCACCACCACCAACCACCACCACCAACCACCATCACCACCAACCGCCACCACCAACCACCACCACCACCAACCACCACCACCAACCACCACCACCACCAACCACCACCACCAACCACCATCACCACCAACCACCACCACCAATCACCACCACCACCAACCACCGCCACCAACCACCACCACCACCACTACCAACCACCAACCACCTCCTCCACCCACCACCACCACCACCACCAACCACCATCACCACCAACCACCACCACCAACCACCACCACCAACCACCACCACCACCAACCACTACCACCAACCACCACCACCACCAACCACCACCACCAACCACCTCCACCACCCACCACCACCACCACCACCAACCGACACCACCACCAACCACCACCACCACCAACCACCACCACCAACCACCACCACCACCAACCACCACCACCACCATCAACCACCACCACCACCTCCACCACCCACCAACCACCACCTCCAACCACCACCACCAACCACCATCACCACCAACCGCCAACACCAACTACCACCACCACCAACCACCACCACCAACCACCACCACCAACCGCCACCACCACCACCCACCACCAACCACCACCACCACCAGCCACCACCACCAACCACCACCACCAACCACCACCACCAACCACAACCACCAACCACCACCACCAAACACCACCACCACCAACACCACCAACCACCACCACCAACCACCACCACCAACCTCCACCACCACCAACCATCACCAACCACCACCACCAACCACCACCATCACCAACCACCACCACCACCAACCACCACCACCAACCACCACCACCAACCACCACCAACCACCACCACCAACCACCACCATCACCAACCACCACCACCACCAACCACCACCACCAACCACCACCACCACCAACCACCACCACCAACCTCCACCACCACCAACCACCACCAACAACAACCACCACCAACCACCACCACCACCACCCACCACCACCACCAACCACCACCACCGCCATCCACCACCACCACCCACCACCAACAACAACCACCACCAACCACCACCACCACCCACCACCACCACCAACCACCACCACCGCCATCCACCACCACCACCCACCACCACCACCACCAACCACCACCTCTAACCACCACCACCATCAACCACCACCACCACCTCCACCACCCACCACCACCACCACCACCACCACCAACCGAGACCACCATCAACCACCACCACCACCTCCACCACCCACCACCACCACCACCACCACCAACCGAGACCACCATCAACCACCACCACCACTAAGCACCACCACAAACCACCACCACCACCAACCACCACCACCACCCACCACCACCACCAACCACCACCACCAACCACCACCACCACCAGCCACCATCACCAACCACCACCACCAAGCACCACCACCACCAACCACCACCACCAACCACCACCACCAACCACCACCACCACCAACCACTACCACCAACCACCACCACCACCAACCACCACCACCAACCACCTCCACCACCCACCACCACCACCACCACCAACCGACACCACCATCAACAACCACCACCACCTCCACCACCCACCACCACCACCACCACCACCAACCGACACCACCATCAACCACCACCACCACCAAGCACCACCACCAACCTACCACCACCACCAACCACCACCACCAACCACCACCACCACCAACCACCACCACCACCATCCACCACCACCAACCGACACCACCATCAACCACCACCACCACCAACCGCCACCACCAACCACCCCCCACCAACCACCACCACCAACCACCACCACCAACCACCATCACCACCAACCGCCACCACCAACCACCACCACCACCAACCACCACCACCAACCACCACCACCACCAACCACCACCACCAACCACCATCACCACCAACCACCACCACCAATCACCACCACCACCAACCACCGCCACCAACCACCACCACCACCACTACCAACCACCAACCACCTCCTCCACCCACCACCACCACCACCACCAACCACCATCACCACCAACCACCACCACCAACCACCACCACCAACCACCACCACCACCAACCACTACCACCAACCACCACCACCACCAACCACCACCACCAACCACCTCCACCACCCACCACCACCACCACCACCAACCGACACCACCACCAACCACCACCACCACCAACCACCACCACCAACCACCACCACCACCAACCACCACCACCACCATCAACCACCACCACCACCTCCACCACCCACCAACCACCACCTCCAACCACCACCACCAACCACCATCACCACCAACCGCCAACACCAACTACCACCACCACCAACCACCACCACCAACCACCACCACCAACCGCCACCACCACCACCCACCACCAACCACCACCACCACCAGCCACCACCACCAACCACCACCACCAACCACCACCACCAACCACAACCACCAACCACCACCACCAAACACCACCACCACCAACACCACCAACCACCACCACCAACCACCACCACCAACCTCCACCACCACCAACCATCACCAACCACCACCACCAACCACCACCATCACCAACCACCACCACCACCAACCACCACCACCAACCACCACCACCAACCACCACCAACCACCACCACCAACCACCACCATCACCAACCACCACCACCACCAACCACCACCACCAACCACCACCACCACCAACCACCACCACCAACCTCCACCACCACCAACCACCACCAACAACAACCACCACCAACCACCACCACCACCACCCACCACCACCACCAACCACCACCACCGCCATCCACCACCACCACCCACCACCAACAACAACCACCACCAACCACCACCACCACCCACCACCACCACCAACCACCACCACCGCCATCCACCACCACCACCCACCACCACCACCACCAACCACCACCTCTAACCACCACCACCATCAACCACCACCACCACCTCCACCACCCACCACCACCACCACCACCACCACCAACCGAGACCACCATCAACCACCACCACCACCTCCACCACCCACCACCACCACCACCACCACCAACCGAGACCACCATCAACCACCACCACCACTAAGCACCACCACAAACCACCACCACCACCAACCACCACCACCACCCACCACCACCACCAACCACCACCACCAACCACCACCACCACCAGCCACCATCACCAACCACCACCACCAAGCACCACCACCACCAACCACCACCACCAACCACCACCACCAACCACCACCACCACCAACCACTACCACCAACCACCACCACCACCAACCACCACCACCAACCACCTCCACCACCCACCACCACCACCACCACCAACCGACACCACCATCAACAACCACCACCACCTCCACCACCCACCACCACCACCACCACCACCAACCGACACCACCATCAACCACCACCACCACCAAGCACCACCACCAACCTACCACCACCACCAACCACCACCACCAACCACCACCACCACCAACCACCACCACCACCATCCACCACCACCAACCACCACCACCACCACCAGCCACCACCACCAAGCACGACCACCACCAACCACCACCACCAACCACCACCACCATCAACCACCACCACCAACCACCACCACCAACCACCACCACCACCAACCACCACCAACAACCACCATACCACCAACCACCCCCACCACCAGCCACCACCACCAACCACCACCACCAACCACCACCACCACCAACCACCACCACCAACCACCACCACCAAACACCACCACCACCAACACCACCAACCACCACCACCAACCACCACCACCAACCTCCACCACCACCAACCATCACCAACCACCACCACCAACCACCACCATCACCAACCACCACCACCACCAACCACCACCACCAACCACCACCACCATCAACCACCACCACCAACCACCACCACAAACCACCACCACCACCAACCACCACCAACCACCACCACCAACCGCCACCACCACCACCCACCACCACCACCACCAACCACCACCACCACCAACCACCACCACCAACCACCACCACCATCAACCACCACCACCAGCCACCACCACCAACCACCACCACCACCAACCACCACCACCAACCACCATCACCACCAACCGCCAACACCAACTACCACCACCACCAACCACCACCACCAACCACCACCACCAACCGCCACCACCACCACCCACCACCACCACCACCAACCACCACCACCACCAACCACCACCACCAACAACCACCACCACCAACCACCACCACCAACCACCACCACCACCAACCACCACCACCAACCATCACCACCACTAACCACCACCACCACCATCCACCACCACCAACCACCACCACCACCACCAGCCACCACCATCAAGCAACACCACCACCAACCACCACCACCAACCACCACCACCATCAACCACCACCATCAACCACCACCACCAACCACCACCACCACCAACCACCACCAACAACCACCATCACCACCAACCGGCACCACCAACCACCCCCCACCAACCACCACCACCAACCACCACCACCAACCGACACCACCATCAACCACCACCACCACCAAGCACCACCACCAACCACCACCACCACCAACCACCACCACCAACCACCACCACCACCAAACACCACCACCACCATCAACCACCACCACCACCTCCACCACCCACCAACCACCACCACCAACCACCATCACCACCAACCGCCACCACCAACCACCACCACCAACAACCACCACCACCAACCACCACCACCACCAACCACCACCATCACCAACCACCACGACCCACCACCACCACCACCACCAACCGACACCACCATCAACCACCACCACCACCTCCACCACCCACCACCATCACCACCACCAACCGACACCACCATCAACCACCACCACCACCTCCACCACCCACCACCACCACCACCACCAACCGACACCACCATCAACCACCACCACCACCAAGCACCACCACCAACGACCACCACCACCAACTACCACCACGAACCACCACCACCACCAACCACCACCACCAACCACTACCACCACCAGCCACCACCACCAACCACCACCACCAACCACCACCACCACCAACCACCACCACCAACCACCACCACCAAACACCACCACCACCACCAACCACCACCACCACCAACCACCACCAACCGAGACCACCATCAACCACCACCACCACCTCCACCACCCACCACCACCACCACCACCACCACCACCACCAACCGAGACCACCACCAAGCACCACCACAAGCCACCACCACCACCAACCACCACCACCACCCACCACCACCACCAACCACCACCACCAACCACCACCACCACCAGCCACCACCACCAACCACCACCACCAAGCACCACCACCACCAACCACCACCATCAACCACCACCACCAACCGCCACCACCACCACCCACCACCACCACCACCATCCACCACCACCACCAACCACCACCACCACCAACCACCATCACCACCAACCGCCACCACCAACCACCACCACCACCAACCACCACCACCACCAACCACCACCAACAACCACCACCACCACCAACCAGCACCACCACCATCCACCACCACCAACCACCACCACCACCACCAGCCACCACCACCAAGCACCACCATCACCAACCACCACCACCAACCACCACCACCATCAACCACCACCACCAACCACCACCACCAACCACCACCACCACCAACCACCACCAACAACCACCATCATCACCAACCACCACCACCAACCACCACCACCACCAACCACCACCACCACTAAGCACCACCACAAACCACTACCACCACCAACCGACACCACCACCAACCACCACCACCACCAACCACCACCACCAACCACCACCACCACCAACCACCACCACCACCATCAACCACCACCACCACCTCCACCACCCACCAACCACCACCTCCAACCACCACCACCAACCACCATCACCACCAACCGCCAACACCAACTACCACCACCACCAACCACCACCACCAACCACCACCACCAACCGCCACCACCACCACCCACCACCAACCACCACCACCACCAGCCACCACCAACAACCACCACCACCAACCACCACCACCACCAACCACCACCATCACCAACCACCACGACCCACCACCACCACCACCACCACCAACCACCACCACCACCAACCACCACCACCATCAACCACCACCACCAACCACCACCACCAACCACCACCACCACCAACCACCACCACCAACCATCACCACCACTAACCACCACCACCACCATCCACCACCACCAACCACCACCACCACCACCAGCCACCACCATCAAGCAACACCACCACCAACCACCACCACCAACCACCACCACCATCAACCACCACCATCAACCACCACCACCAACCACCACCACCACCAACCACCACCAACAACCACCATCACCACCAACCGCCACCACCAACCACCCCCCACCAACCATTACCACCAACCACCACCACCAACCGACACCACCATCAACCACCACCACCACCAAGCACCACCACCAACCACCACCACCACCAACCACCACCACCAACCACCACCACCAACCACCACCACCACCAACCACCACCACCACCATCAACCACCACCACCACCTCCACCACCCACCAACCACCACCACCAACCACCACCACCAACCACCATCACCACCAACCGCCACCACCAACCACCACCACCAACAACCACCACCACCAACCACCACCACTACCAACCACCACCATCACCAACCACCACGACCCACCACCACCACCACCACCAACCGACACCACCATCAACCACCACCACCACCTCCACCACCCACCACCATCACCACCACCAACCGACACCACCATCAACCACCACCACCACCTCCACCACCCACCACCACCACCACCACCAACCGACACCACCATCAACCACCACCACCACCAAGCACCACCACCAACGACCACCACCACCAACCACCACCACGAACCACCACCACCACCAACCACCACCACCAACCACTACCACCACCAGCCACCACCACCAACCACCACCACCAACCACCACCACCACCAACCACCACCACCAACCACCACCACCAAACACCACCACCACCACCAACCACCACCACCAACCATCACCACCAACCACCACCACCACCAACCACCACCAACCGAGACCACCATCAACCACCACCACCACCTCCACCACCCACCCACCACCACCACCACCACCACCACCACCAACCGAGACCACCACCAAGCACCACCACAAACCACCACCACCACCAACCACCACCACCACCCACCACCACCACCAACCACCACCACCAACCACCACCACCACCAGCCACCACCACCAACCACCACCACCAAGCACCACCACCACCAACCACCACCACCAACCACCACCACCACCAACCACTACCACCAACCACCACCACCACCAACCACCACCACCAACCACCTCCACCACCCACCACCACCACCACCACCAACCGACACCACCATCAACAACCACCACCACCTCCACCACCCACCACCACCACCACCACCAACCGACACCACCATCAACCACCACCACCACCAACCGCCACCACCAACCACCCCCCACCAACCACCACCACCAACCACCACCACCAACCACCATCACCACCAACAGCCACCACCAACCACCACCACCACCAACCACCACCACCAACCACCACCACCACCAACCACCACCACCAACCACCATCACCACCAACCACCACCACCAATCACCACCACCACCAACCACCGCCACCAACCACCACCACCACCACTACCAACCACCAACCACCTCCTCCACCCACCACCACCACCACCACCAACCACCACCACCAACCACCACCACCAACCACCACCACCACCAACCACTACCACCAACCACCACCACCACCAACCACCACCACCAACCACCTCCACCACCCACCACCACCACCACCACCAACCGACACCACCACCAACCACCACCACCACCAACCACCACCACCAACCACCACCACCACCAACCACCACCACCACCATCAACCACCACCACCACCTCCACCACCCACCAACCACCACCTCCAACCACCACCACCAACCACCATCACCACCAACCGCCAACACCAACTACCACCACCACCAACCACCACCACCAACCACCACTACCAACCGCCACCACCACCACCCACCACCAACCACCACCACCACCAGCCACCACCACCAACCACCACCACCAACCACCACCACCAACCACAACCACCAACCACCACCACCAAACACCACCACCACCAACACCACCAACCACCACCACCAACCACCACCACCAACCTCCACCACCACCAACCATCACCAACCACCACCACCAACCACCACCATCACCAACCACCACCACCACCAACCACCACCACCAACCACCACCACCACCAACCACCACCAACCACCACCACCAACCACCACCATCACCAACCACCACCACCACCAACCACCACCACCAACCACCACCACCACCAACCACCACCACCAACCTCCACCACCACCAACCACCACCAACAACAACCACCACCAACCACCACCACCACCACCCACCACCACCACCAACCACCACCACCGCCATCCACCACCACCACCCACCACCAACAACAACCACCACCAACCACCACCACCACCAACCACCACCACCAACCACCACCACCACCAGCCACCACCACCAACCACCACCACCAAACACCACCACCACCAACCACCACCACCACCAACCACCACCACCACCAACAACTACCACCAACCACCACCACCACCAACCACCACCACCAACCACCTCCACCACCCACCACCACCACCACCACCAACCGACACCACCATCAACAACCACCACCACCTCCACCACCCACCACCACCACCACCACCAACCGACACCACCATCAACCACCACCACCACCAACCGCCACCACCAACCACCCCCCACCAACCACCACCACCAACCACCACCACCAACCACCATCACCACCAACCGCCACCACCAACCACCACCACCACCAACCACCACCACCAACCACCACCACCACCAACCACCACCACCAACCACCATCACCACCAACCACCACCACCAATCACCACCACCACCAACCACCGCCACCAACCACCACCACCACCACTACCAACCACCAACCACCTCCTCCACCCACCACCACCACCACCACCAACCGACACCACCATCAACCACCACCACCACCTCCACCACCCACCACCATCACCACCACCAACCGACACCACCATCAACCACCACCACCACCTCCACCACCCACCACCACCACCACCACCAACCGACACCACCATCAACCACCACCACCACCAAGCACCACCACCAACGACCACCACCACCAACCACCACCACGAACCACCACCACCACCAACCACCACCACCAACCACTACCACCACCAGCCACCACCACCAACCACCACCACCAACCACCACCACCACCAACCACCACCACCAACCACCACCACCAAACACCACCACCACCACCAACCACCACCACCAACCATCACCACCAACCACCACCACCACCAACCACCACCAACCGAGACCACCATCAACCACCACCACCACCTCCACCACCCACCCACCACCACCACCACCACCACCACCACCAACCGAGACCACCACCAAGCACCACCACAAACCACCACCACCACCAACCACCACCACCACCCACCACCACCACCAACCACCACCACCAACCACCACCACCACCAGCCACCACCACCAACCACCACCACCAAGCACCACCACCACCAACCACCACCACCAACCACCACCACCACCAACCACTACCACCAACCACCACCACCACCAACCACCACCACCAACCACCTCCACCACCCACCACCACCACCACCACCAACCGACACCACCATCAACAACCACCACCACCTCCACCACCCACCACCACCACCACCACCACCAACCGACACCACCATCAACCACCACCACCACCAACCGCCACCACCAACCACCCCCCACCAACCACCACCACCAACCACCACCACCAACCACCATCACCACCAACCGCCACCACCAACCACCACCACCACCAACCACCACCACCAACCACCACCACCACCAACCACCACCACCAACCACCATCACCACCAACCACCACCACCAATCACCACCACCACCAACCACCGCCACCAACCACCACCACCACCACTACCAACCACCAACCACCTCCTCCACCCACCACCACCACCACCACCAACCACCATCACCACCAACCACCACCACCAACCACCACCACCAACCACCACCACCACCAACCACTACCACCAACCACCACCACCACCAACCACCACCACCAACCACCTCCACCACCCACCACCACCACCACCACCAACCGACACCACCACCAACCACCACCACCACCAACCACCACCACCAACCACCACCACCACCAACCACCACCACCACCATCAACCACCACCACCACCTCCACCACCCACCAACCACCACCTCCAACCACCACCACCAACCACCATCACCACCAACCGCCAACACCAACTACCACCACCACCAACCACCACCACCAACCACCACCACCAACCGCCACCACCACCACCCACCACCAACCACCACCACCACCAGCCACCACCACCAACCACCACCACCAACCACCACCACCAACCACAACCACCAACCACCACCACCAAACACCACCACCACCAACACCACCAACCACCACCACCAACCACCACCACCAACCTCCACCACCACCAACCATCACCAACCACCACCACCAACCACCACCATCACCAACCACCACCACCACCAACCACCACCACCAACCACCACCACCAACCACCACCAACCACCACCACCAACCACCACCATCACCAACCACCACCACCACCAACCACCACCACCAACCACCACCACCACCAACCACCACCACCAACCTCCACCACCACCAACCACCACCAACAACAACCACCACCAACCACCACCACCACCACCCACCACCACCACCAACCACCACCACCGCCATCCACCACCACCACCCACCACCAACAACAACCACCACCAACCACCACCACCACCACCCACCACCACCACCAACCACCACCACCGCCATCCACCACCACCACCCACCACCACCACCACCAACCACCACCTCTAACCACCACCACCATCAACCACCACCACCACCTCCACCACCCACCACCACCACCACCACCACCACCAACCGAGACCACCATCAACCACCACCACCACCTCCACCACCCACCACCACCACCACCACCACCAACCGAGACCACCATCAACCACCACCACCACTAAGCACCACCACAAACCACCACCACCACCAACCACCACCACCACCCACCACCACCACCAACCACCACCACCAACCACCACCACCACCAGCCACCATCACCAACCACCACCACCAAGCACCACCACCACCAACCACCACCACCAACCACCACCACCAACCACCACCACCACCAACCACTACCACCAACCACCACCACCACCAACCACCACCACCAACCACCTCCACCACCCACCACCACCACCACCACCAACCGACACCACCATCAACAACCACCACCACCTCCACCACCCACCACCACCACCACCACCAACCGACACCACCATCAACCACCACCACCACCAAGCACCACCACCAACCTACCACCACCACCAACCACCACCACCAACCACCACCACCACCAACCACCACCACCACCATCCACCACCACCAACCACCACCACCACCACCAGCCACCACCACCAAGCACGACCACCACCAACCACCACCACCAACCACCACCACCATCAACCACCACCACCAACCACCACCACCAACCACCACCACCACCAACCACCACCAACAACCACCATACCACCAACCACCCCCACCACCAGCCACCACCACCAACCACCACCACCAACCACCACCACCACCAACCACCACCACCAACCACCACCACCAAACACCACCACCACCAACACCACCAACCACCACCACCAACCACCACCACCAACCTCCACCACCACCAACCATCACCAACCACCACCACCAACCACCACCATCACCAACCACCACCACCACCAACCACCACCACCAACCACCACCACCATCAACCACCACCACCAACCACCACCACAAACCACCACCACCACCAACCACCACCAACCACCACCACCAACCGCCACCACCACCACCCACCACCACCACCACCAACCACCACCACCACCAACCACCACCACCAACCACCACCACCATCAACCACCACCACCAACCACCACCACCAACCACCACCACCACCAACCACCACCACCAACCACCATCACCACCAACCGCCAACACCAACTACCACCACCACCAACCACCACCACCAACCACCACCACCAACCGCCACCACCACCACCCACCACCACCACCACCAACCACCACCACCACCAACCACCACCACCAACAACCACCACCACCAACCACCACCACCAACCACCACCACCACCAACCACCACCACCAACCATCACCACCACTAACCACCACCACCACCATCCACCACCACCAACCACCACCACCACCACCAGCCACCACCATCAAGCAACACCACCACCAACCACCACCACCAACCACCACCACCATCAACCACCACCATCAACCACCACCACCAACCACCACCACCACCAACCACCACCAACAACCACCATCACCACCAACCGGCACCACCAACCACCCCCCACCAACCACCACCACCAACCACCACCACCAACCGACACCACCATCAACCACCACCACCACCAAGCACCACCACCAACCACCACCACCACCAACCACCACCACCAACCACCACCACCACCAAACACCACCACCACCATCAACCACCACCACCACCTCCACCACCCACCAACCACCACCACCAACCACCATCACCACCAACCGCCACCACCAACCACCACCACCAACAACCACCACCACCAACCACCACCACCACCAACCACCACCATCACCAACCACCACGACCCACCACCACCACCACCACCAACCGACACCACCATCAACCACCACCACCACCTCCACCACCCACCACCATCACCACCACCAACCGACACCACCATCAACCACCACCACCACCTCCACCACCCACCACCACCACCACCACCAACCGACACCACCATCAACCACCACCACCACCAAGCACCACCACCAACGACCACCACCACCAACTACCACCACGAACCACCACCACCACCAACCACCACCACCAACCACTACCACCACCAGCCACCACCACCAACCACCACCACCAACCACCACCACCACCAACCACCACCACCAACCACCACCACCAAACACCACCACCACCACCAACCACCACCACCAACCGAGACCACCATCAACCACCACCACCACCTCCACCACCCACCACCACCACCACCACCACCACCAACAACCGAGACCACCACCAAGCACCACCACAAGCCACCACCACCACCAACCACCACCACCACCCACCACCACCACCAACCACCACCACCAACCACCACCACCACCAGCCACCACCACCAACCACCACCACCAAGCACCACCACCACCAACCACCACCATCAACCACCACCACCAACCGCCACCACCACCACCCACCACCACCACCACCAACCACCACCACCACCAACCACCACCACCACCAACCACCATCACCACCAACCGCCACCACCAACCACCACCACCACCAACCACCACCACCACCAACCACCACCAACAACCACCACCACCACCAACCAGCACCACCACCATCCACCACCACCAACCACCACCACCACCACCAGCCACCACCACCAAGCACCACCATCACCAACCACCACCACCAACCACCACCACCATCAACCACCACCACCAACCACCACCACCAACCACCACCACCACCAACCACCACCAACAACCACCATCATCACCAACCACCACCACCAACCACCACCACCACCAACCACCACCACCACTAAGCACCACCACAAACCACTACCACCACCAACCACCACCACCACCCACCACCACCACCAACCACCACCACCAACCACCACCACCACCAGCCACCATCACCAACCACCACCACCAAGCACCACCACCACCAACCACCACCACCAACCACCACCACCAACCACCACCACCACCAACCACTACCACCAACCACCACCACCACCAACCACCACCACCAACCACCTCCACCACCCACCACCACCACCACCACCAACCGACACCACCATCAACAACCACCACCACCTCCACCACCCACCACCACCACCACCACCAACCGACACCACCATCAACCACCACCACCACCAAGCACCACCACCAACCTACCACCACCACCAACCACCACCACCAACCACCACCACCACCAACCACCACCACCAACCACCACCACCATCAACCACCACCACCAACCACCACCACAAACCACCACCACCACCAACCACCACCAACAACCACCATCATCACCAACCGCCACCACCAACCACCCCCCACCAACCACCACCACCAACCACCACCACCAACCACCACCACCACCAACCACCACCACCAACCACCACCACCACCAAACACCGCCACCAACCACCACCACCAACCACCACCACCACCAACCGACACAACCACCAACCACCATCACCACCAACCACCACCACCACCAACCACCACCATCACCAACCACCACCACCACCAACCACCACCACCACCACCAACCACCTCCAGCACCCACCACCACCACCACCACCACCACCAACCACCACAACCACCAACAACCACCACCACCAACCACCATCACCACCACCAACCACCACCACCAACCACCACCACCAACCACCACCACCAACCACCACCACCACCAACCACCACCACCAACCTCCACCACCACCAACCACCACCAACAACAACCACCACCAACCACCACCACCACCTCCACCACCCACCAATACCACCACCACCAACCGACACCACCATCAACCACCACCACCACCAAGTACCACCACCAACCACCACCACCAACCACCACCACCACCAACCACCACCACCACCATCCACCACCACCAACCACCACCACCAACACCAGCCACCACCACCAAGCACCACCACCACCAACCACCACCACCACCAACCACCACCACCAACCACCACCACCACCAACCACCACCACCACCACCAACCACCACCACCACCAACCACCACCACCAACCACCACCAACCACCACCACCACCAACCACCACCACCAACCACCACCACCACCAACCACCACAAACCACCACCACCTACCACCACCATCACCAACCACCACCACCACCAACCACCACCACCAACCACCACCACCATCAACTACCACCACCAACCACCACCACCAACCACCACCACCACCAACCACCACCACCAACCGCCAACACCAACTACCACCACCACCAACCACCACCACCAACCACCACCACCAACCGCCACCACCACCACCCACCACCACCACCACCAACCACCACCACCACCAACCACCACCACCACCAACCACCATCACCACCAACCGCCACCACCAACCACCATCACCACCAACCGCCACCACCAACCACCACCACCAACAACCACCACAACCAACCACCACCACCAACCACCACCACCACCAACCACCACGACCCACCACCACCACCACCACCAACCGACACCACCATCAACCACCACCACCACCTCCACCACCCACCACCACCACCACCACCAACCGACACCACCATCAACCACCACCACCTCCTCCACCACCCACCACCACCACCACCACCAACCGACACCACCATCAACCACCACCACCACCAAGCACCATCACCAACGACCACCACCACCAACCACCATCACCAACCACCACCACCACCAACCACCACCACCAACCACCACCACCACCAGCCACCACCACCAACCACCACCACCAACCACCACCACCACCACCAACCACCACCACCAACCACCACCACCAAACACCACCACCACCACCAACCACCACCACCAACCACCACCACCACCAACCACCACCAACCACCACCACCAACCACCACCATCACCAACCCCCACCACCACCAACCACCACCACCAACCTCCACCACCATCAACCACCACCACCAACCACCACCACCAACCACCACCACCACCAACCACCACCACCAACCACCATCACCACCAACCGCCAACACCAACTACCACCACCACCAACCACCACCACCAACCACCACCACCAACCGCCACCACCACCACCCACCACCACCACCACCAACCACCACCACCACCAACCACCACCACCATCAACCACCACCACCAACCACCACCACCAACCACCATCACCACCAACCACCACCACCAACCACCACCACCACCAACCACCACCACCACCTCCACCACCCACCAACCACCACCTCCAACCACCACCACCAACCACCACCATCAACCACCACCACCACCACCACCAAGCACCACCACCAACGACCACCACCATCAACCACCACCACCAACCACCACCACCAACCACCACCACCACCAACCACCACCACCAACCACCATCACCACCAACCGCCAACACCAACTACCACCACCACCAACCACCACCACCAACCACCACCACCAACCGCCACCACCACCACCCACCACCACCACCACCAATCACCACCACCACCAACCACCACCACCAACAACCACCACCACCAACCACCACCACCAACCACCACCACCACCAACCACCACCACCAACCATCACCACCAACCATCACCACCACTAACCACCACCACCACCATCCACCACCACCAACCACCACCACCACCATCCACCACCACCAACCACCACCACCACCACCAGCCACCACCACCAAGCACGACCACCACCAACCACCACCACCAACCACCACCACCATCAACCACCACCACCAACCACCACCACCAACCACCACCACCACCAACCACCACCAACAACCACCATACCACCAACCACCCCCACCACCAACCACCCCCACCACCATCACCAACCACCACCACCACCAACCACCACCACCAACCACCACCACCATCAACCACCACCACCAACCACCACCACAAACCACCACCACCACCAACCACCACCAACCACCACCACCAACCGCCACCACCACCACCCACCACCACCACCACCAACCACCACCACCACCAACCACCACCACCAACCACCACCACCATCAACCACCACCACCAACCACCACCACCAACCACCACCACCACCAACCACCACCACCAACCACCATCACCACCAACCGCCAACACCAACTACCACCACCACCAACCACCACCACCAACCACCACCACCAACCGCCACCACCACCACCCACCACCACCACCACCAACCACCACCACCGCCAACCACCACCACCAACAACCACCACCACCAACCACCACCACCAACCACCACCACCACCAACCACCACCACCAACCATCACCACCACTAACCACCACCACCACCATCCACCACCACCAACCACCACCACCACCACCAGCCACCACCATCAAGCAACACCACCACCAACCACCACCACCAACCACCACCACCATCAACCACCACCATCAACCACCACCACCAACCACCACCACCACCAACCACCACCAACAACCACCATCACCACCAACCGGCACCACCAACCACCCCCCACCAACCACCACCACCAACCACCACCACCAACCGACACCACCATCAACCACCACCACCACCAAGCACCACCACCAACCACCACCACCACCAACCACCACCACCAACCACCACCACCACCAAACACCACCACCACCATCAACCACCACCACCACCTCCACCACCCACCAACCACCACCACCAACCACCATCACCACCAACCGCCACCACCAACCACCACCACCAACAACCACCACCACCAACCACCACCACCACCAACCACCACCATCACCAACCACCACGACCCACCACCACCACCACCACCAACCGACACCACCATCAACCACCACCACCACCTCCACCACCCACCACCATCACCACCACCAACCGACACCACCATCAACCACCACCACCACCTCCACCACCCACCACCACCACCACCACCAACCGACACCACCATCAACCACCACCACCACCAAGCACCACCACCAACGACCACCACCACCAACTACCACCACGAACCACCACCACCACCAACCACCACCACCAACCACTACCACCACCAGCCACCACCACCAACCACCACCACCAACCACCACCACCACCAACCACCACCACCAACCACCACCACCAAACACCACCACCACCACCAACCACCACCACCAACCACCACCACCACCAACCACCACCAACCGAGACCACCATCAACCACCACCACCACCTCCACCACCCACCACCACCACCACCACCACCACCACCACCAACCGAGACCACCACCAAGCACCACCACAAGCCACCACCACCACCAACCACCACCACCACCCACCACCACCACCAACCACCACCACCAACCACCACCACCACCAGCCACCACCACCAACCACCACCACCAAGCACCACCACCACCAACCACCACCATCAACCACCACCACCAACCGCCACCACCACCACCCACCACCACCACCACCAACCACCACCACCACCAACCACCACCACCACCAACCACCATCACCACCAACCGCCACCACCAACCACCACCACCACCAACCACCACCACCACCAACCACCACCAACAACCACCACCACCACCAACCAGCACCACCACCATCCACCACCACCAACCACCACCACCACCACCAGCCACCACCACCAAGCACCACCATCACCAACCACCACCACCAACCACCACCACCATCAACCACCACCACCAACCACCACCACCAACCACCACCACCACCAACCACCACCAACAACCACCATCATCACCAACCACCACCACCAACCACC
Source organism: Lasioglossum pauxillum (assembly GCA_933228785.1). NCBI lineage: Eukaryota > Metazoa > Arthropoda > Insecta > Hymenoptera > Halictidae > Lasioglossum > Lasioglossum pauxillum. The sequence goes on from OW121707.1 coordinate 16,191,912, forward strand.
ACCACCACCAACCACCACCACCACTAAGCACCACCACAAACCACCACCACCACCAACCACCACCACCACCCACCACCACCACCAACCACCACCACCAACCACCACCACCACCAGCCACCATCACCAACCACCACCACCAAGCACCACCACCACCAACCACCACCACCAACCACCACCACCAACCACCACCACCACCAACCACTACCACCAACCACCACCACCACCAACCACCACCACCAACCACCTCCACCACCCACCACCACCACCACCACCAACCGACACCACCATCAACAACCACCACCACCTCCACCACCCACCACCACCACCACCACCAACCGACACCACCATCAACCACCACCACCACCAAGCACCACCACCAACCTACCACCACCACCAACCACCACCACCAACCACCACCACCACCAACCACCACCACCAACCACCACCACCATCAACCACCACCACCAACCACCACCACAAACCACCACCACCACCAACCACCACCAACAACCACCATCATCACCAACCGCCACCACCAACCACCCCCCACCAACCACCACCACCAACCACCACCACCAACCACCACCACCACCAACCACCACCACCAACCACCACCACCACCAACCACCGCCACCAACCACCACCACCAACCACCACCACCACCAACCGACACAACCACCAACCACCATCACCACCAACCACCACCACCACCAACCACCACCATCACCAACCACCACCACCACCAACCACCACCACCACCACCAACCACCTCCAGCACCCACCACCACCACCACCACCACCACCAACCACCACAACCACCAACAACCACCACCACCAACCACCATCACCACCACCAACCACCACCACCAACCACCACCACCAACCACCACCACCAACCACCACCACCAACCACCACCACCAACCACCATCACCACCAACCGCCACCACCAACCACCACCACCACCAACCACCACCACCAACCTCCACCACCACCAACCACCACCAACAACAACCACCACCAACCACCACCACCACCTCCACCACCCACCAATACCACCACCACCAACCGACACCACCATCAACCACCACCACCACCAAGTACCACCACCAACCACCACCACCACCAACCACCACCACCAACCACCACCACCACCAACCACCACCACCACCATCCACCACCACCAACCACCACCACCAACACCAGCCACCACCACCAAGCACCACCACCACCAACCACCACCACCACCAACCACCACCACCAACCACCACCACCACCAACCACCACCACCACCACCAACCACCACCACCACCAACCACCACCACCAACCACCACCAACCACCACCACCACCAACCACCACCACCAACCACCACCACCACCAACCACCACAAACCACCACCACCTACCACCACCATCACCAACCACCACCACCACCAACCACCACCACCAACCACCACCACCATCAACTACCACCACCAACCACCACCACCAACCACCACCACCACCAACCACCACCACCAACCGCCAACACCAACTACCACCACCACCAACCACCACCACCAACCACCACCACCAACCGCCACCACCACCACCCACCACCACCACCACCAACCACCACCACCACCAACCACCATCACCACCAACCGCCACCACCAACCACCATCACCACCAACCGCCACCACCAACCACCACCACCAACAACCACCACAACCAACCACCACCACCAACCACCACCACCACCAACCACCACCATCACCAACCACCACGACCCACCACCACCACCACCACCAACCGACACCACCATCAACCACCACCACCACCTCCACCACCCACCACCACCACCACCACCAACCGACACCACCATCAACCACCACCACCTCCTCCACCACCCACCACCACCACCACCACCAACCGACACCACCATCAACCACCACCACCACCAAGCACCATCACCAACGACCACCACCACCAACCACCATCACCAACCACCACCACCACCAACCACCACCACCAACCACCACCACCACCAGCCACCACCACCAACCACCACCACCAACCACCACCACCACCACCAACCACCACCACCAACCACCACCACCAAACACCACCACCACCACCAACCACCACCACCAACCACCACCACCACCAACCACCACCAACCACCACCACCAACCACCACCATCACCAACCCCCACCACCACCAACCACCACCACCAACCACCACCACCATCAACCACCACCACCAACCACCACCACCAACCACCACCACCACCAACCACCACCACCAACCACCATCACCACCAACCGCCAACACCAACTACCACCACCACCAACCACCACCACCAACCACCACCACCAACCGCCACCACCACCACCCACCACCACCACCACCAACCACCACCACCACCAACCACCACCACCATCAACCACCACCACCAACCACCACCACCAACCACCATCACCACCAACCACCATCACCACCAACCGCCAACACCAACTACCACCACCACCAACCACCATCACCAACCACCACCACCACCAACCACCACCACCAACCACCACCACCACCAGCCACCACCACCAACCACCAACACCAACCACCACCACCACCACCAACCACCACCACCAACCACCACCACCAAACACCACCACCACCACCAACCACCACCACCAACCACCACCACCACCAACCACCACCAACCACCACCACCAACCACCACCATCACCAACCCCCACCACCACCAACCACCACCACCAACCACCACCACCATCAACCACCACCACCAACCACCACCACCAACCACCACCACCACCAACCACCACCACCAACCACCATCACCACCAACCGCCAACACCAACTACCACCACCACCAAACACCACCACCAACCACCACCACCAACCGCCACCACCACCACCCACCACCACCACCACCAACCACCACCACCACCAACCACCACCACCATCAACCACCACCACCAACCACCACCACCAACCACCATCACCACCAACCACCACCACCAACCACCACCACCAACCACCACCACCACCTCCACCACCCACCAACCACCACCTCCAACCACCACCACCAACCACCACCATCAACCACCACCACCACCACCACCAAGCACCACCACCAACGACCACCACCATCAACCACCACCACCAACCACCACCACCAACCACCACCACCACCAACCACCACCACCAACCACCATCACCACCAACCGCCAACACCAACTACCACCACCACCAACCACCACCACCAACCACCACCACCAACCGCCACCACCACCACCCACCACCACCACCACCAACCACCACCACCACCAACCACCACCACCAACAACCACCACCACCAACCACCACCACCAACCACCACCACCACCAACCACCACCACCAACCATCACCACCACTAACCACCACCACCACCATCCACCACCACCAACCACCACCACCACCACCAGCCACCACCATCAAGCAACACCACCACCAACCACCACCACCAACCACCACCACCATCAACCACCACCATCAACCACCACCACCAACCACCACCACCACCAACCACCACCAACAACCACCATCACCACCAACCGCCACCACCAACCACCCCCCACCAACCACCACCACCAACCACCACCACCAACCGACACCACCATCAACCACCACCACCACCAAGCACCACCACCAACCACCACCACCACCAACCACCACCACCAACCACCACCACCACCAACCACCACCACCACCATCAACCACCACCACCACCTCCACCACCCACCAACCACCACCACCAACCACCATCACCACCAACAGCCACCACCAACCACCACCACCAACAACCACCACCACCAACCACCACCACCACCAACCACCACCATCACCAACCACCACGACCCACCACCACCACCACCACCAACCGACACCACCATCAACCACCACCACCACCTCCACCACCCACCACCATCACCACCACCAACCGACACCACCATCAACCACCACCACCACCTCCACCACCCACCACCACCACCACCACCAACCGACACCACCATCAACCACCACCACCACCAAGCACCACCACCAACGACCACCACCACCAACCACCACCACGAACCACCACCACCACCAACCACCACCACCAACCACTACCACCACCAGCCACCACCACCAACCACCACCACCAACCACCACCACCACCAACCACCACCACCAACCACCACCACCAAACACCACCACCACCACCAACCACCACCACCAACCACCACCACCACCAACCACCACCAACCGAGACCACCATCAACCACCACCACCACCTCCACCACCCACCATCACCACCACCACCACCACCACCACCAACCGAGACCACCACCAAGCACCACCACAAGCCACCACCACCACCAACCACCACCACCACCCACCACCACCACCAACCACCACCACCAACCACCACCACCACCAGCCACCACCACCAACCACCACCACCAAGCACCACCACCACCAACCACCACCATCAACCACCACCACCAACCGCCACCACCACCACCCACCACCACCACCACCAACCACCACCACCACCAACCACCACCACCACCAACCACCATCACCACCAACCGCCACCACCAACCACCACCACCACCAACCACCACCACCAACCACCACCACCACCAACCACCACCAACAACCACCACCACCACCAACCACCACCACCAACCACCACCACCACCAACCACCACCAACAACCACCATCATCACCAACCACCACCACCAACCACCACCACCACCAACCACCACCACCACCAACCACCACCAACCACCACCGCCACCAACCACCACCAACCACCAACCACCACCACCAACCACCACCACCACCAATCACCACCACCAAGCACCACCACCACCAACCACCACCACCAACCACCACCACCATCAACCACCACCACCAACCACCACCACCAACCACCACCACCACCAACCACCATCACCACCAACCGCCACCACCAGCCACCCCCCAACAACCACCAACACCAACCACCACCACCAACCACCACCACCACCAACCACCACCACCAACAACCACCACCACCAACCACCGCCAACAACCACCACCACCAACCACCACCACCACCAACCGACACAACCACCAACCACCATCACCACCAACCACCACCACCACCAACCATCACCATCACCAACCACCACCACCAACCACCACCACCACCAATCACCACCACCAAGCACCACCACCACCAACCACCACCACCAACCACCACCACCATCAACCACCACCACCAACCACCACCACCAACCACCACCACCACCATCCACCACCACCACCAACCCCACCGCCACCAACAACCACCACCACCAACCACCACCACCACCACCACCAACCACCTCCACCACCCACCACCACCACCACCAACCACCACCACCACCAACCACCACCACCAACCACCACCACCACCAACCACCACAAACCACCACCACCTACCACCACCATCACCAACCACCACCACCACCAACCACCACCACCAACCACCACCACCATCAACTACCACCACCAACCACCACCACCAACCACCACCACCACCAACCACCACCACCAACCACCATCACCACCAACCGCCAACACCAACTACCACCACCACCAACCACCACCACCAACCACCACCACCAACCGCCACCACCACCACCCACCACCACCACCACCAACCACCACCACCACCAACCACCACCACCACCAACCACCATCACCACCAACCGCCACCACCAACCACCATCACCACCAACCGCCACCACCAACCACCACCACCAACAACCACCACAACCAACCACCACCACCAACCACCACCACCACCAACCACCACCATCACCAACCACCACGACCCACCACCACCACCACCACCAACCGACACCACCATCAACCACCACCACCACCTCCACCACCCACCACCACCACCATCAACCACCACCACCTCCTCCACCACCCACCACCACCACCACCACCAACCGACACCACCATCAACCACCACCACCACCAAGCACCACCACCAACGACCACCACCACCAACCACCATCACCAACCACCACCACCACCAACCACCACCACCAACCACCACCACCACCAGCCACCACCACCAACCACCACCACCACCCACCACCACCACCAACCACCACCACCAACCACCACCACCAAACACCACCACCACCACCAACCACCACCACCAACCACCACCACCAACCACCACCACCACCAACCACCACCAACCACCACCACCAACCACCACCATCACCAACCCCCACCACCACCAACCACCACCACCAACCACCACCACCAACCACCACCACCATCAACCACCACCACCAACCACCACCACCAACCACCACCACCACCAACCACCACCACCAACCACCATCACCACCAACCGCCAACACCAACTACCACCACCACCAACCACCACCACCAACCACCACCACCAACCGCCACCACCACCACCCACCACCACCACCACCAACCACCACCACCACCAACCACCACCACCATCAACCACCACCACCAACCACCACCACCCACCACCATCACCACCACCAACCGACACCACCATCAACCACCACCACCACCTCCACCACCCACCACCACCACCACCACCAACCGACACCACCATCAACCACCACCACCACCAAGCACCACCACCAACGACCACCACCACCAACTACCACCACGAACCACCACCACCACCAACCACCACCACCAACCACTACCACCACCAGCCACCACCACCAACCACCACCACCAACCACCACCACCACCAACCACCACCACCAACCACCACCACCAAACACCACCACCACCACCAACCACCACCACCAACCACCACCACCACCAACCACTACCAACCGAGACCACCATCAACCACCACCACCACCTCCACCACCAACCACCACCACCACCACCACCACCACCACCAACCGAGACCACCACCAAGCACCACCACAAGCCACCACCACCACCAACCACCACCACCACCCACCACCACCACCAACCACCACCACCAACCACCACCACCACCAGCCACCACCACCAACCACCACCACCAAGCACCACCACCACCAACCACCACCATCAACCACCACCACCAACCGCCACCACCACCACCCACCACCACCACCACCAACCACCACCACCACCAACCACCACCACCACCAACCACCATCACCACCAACCGCCACCACCAACCACCACCACCACCAACCACCACCACCACCAACCACCACCAACAACCACCACCACCACCAACCAGCACCACCACCATCCACCACCACCAACCACCACCACCACCACCAGCCACCACCACCAAGCACCACCATCACCAACCACCACCACCAACCACCACCACCATCAACCACCACCACCAACCACCACCACCAACCACCACCACCACCAACCACCACCAACAACGACCATCATCACCAACCACCACCACCAACCACCACCACCACCAACCACCACCACCACTAAGCACCACCACAAACCACCACCACCACCAACCACCACCACCACCCACCACCACCACCAACCACCACCACCAACCACCACCACCACCAGCCACCATCACCAACCACCACCACCAAGCACCACCACCACCAACCACCACCACCAACCACCACCACCAACCACCACCACCACCAACCACTACCACCAACCACCACCACCACCAACCACCACCACCAACCACCTCCACCACCCACCACCACCACCACCACCAACCGACACCACCATCAACAACCACCACCACCTCCACCACCCACCACCACCAACCGACACCACCATCAACCACCACCACCACCAAGCACCACCACCAACCTACCACCACCACCAACCACCACCACCAACCACCACCACCACCAACCACCACCACCAACCACCACCACCATCAACCACCACCACCAACCACCACCACAAACCACCACCACCACCAACCACCACCAACAACCACCATCATCACCAACCGCCACCACCAACCACCCCCCACCAACCACCACCACCAACCACCACCACCAACCACCACCACCAACCACCACCACCACCAACCACCACCACCAACCACCACCACCACCAACCACCGCCACCAACCACCACCACCAACCACCACCACCACCAACCGACACAACCACCAACCACCATCACCACCAACCACCACCACCACCAACCACCACCATCACCAACCACCACCACCACCAACCACCACCACCACCACCAACCACCTCCAGCACCCACCACCACCACCACCACCACCACCAACCACCACAACCACCAACAACCACCACCACCAACCACCATCACCACCACCAACCACCACCACCAACCACCACCACCAACCACCACCACCAACCACCACCACCAACCACCATCACCACCAACCGCCACCACCAACCACCACCACCACCAACCACCACCACCAACCTCCACCACCACCAACAACAACCACCACCAACCACCACCACCACCTCCACCACCCACCAATACCACCACCACCAACCGACACCACCATCAACCACCACCACCACCAAGTACCACCACCAACCACCACCACCACCAACCACCACCACCAACCACCACCACCACCAACCACCACCACCACCATCCACCACCACCAACCACCACCACCAACACCAGCCACCACCACCAAGCACCACCACCACCAACCACCACCACCACCAACCACCACCACCAACCACCACCACCACCAACCACCACCACCACCACCAACCACCACCACCACCAACCACCACCACCAACCACCACCAACCACCACCACCACCAACCACCACCACCAACCACCACCACCACCAACCACCACAAACCACCACCACCTACCACCACCATCACCAACCACCACCACCACCAACCACCACCACCAACCACCACCACCATCAACTACCACCACCAACCACCACCACCAACCACCACCACCACCAACCACCACCACCAACCGCCAACACCAACTACCACCACCACCAACCACCACCACCAACCACCACCACCAACCGCCACCACCACCACCCACCACCACCACCACCAACCACCACCACCACCAACCACCACCACCACCAACCACCATCACCACCAACCGCCACCACCAACCACCATCACCACCAACCGCCACCACCAACCACCACCACCAACAACCACCACAACCAACCACCACCACCAACCACCACCACCACCAACCACCACCATCACCAACCACCACGACCCACCACCACCACCACCACCAACCGACACCACCATCAACCACCACCACCACCTCCACCACCCACCACCACCACCACCACCAACCGACACCACCATCAACCACCACCACCTCCTCCACCACCCACCACCACCACCACCACCAACCGACACCACCATCAACCACCACCACCACCAAGCACCATCACCAACGACCACCACCACCAACCACCATCACCAACCACCACCACCACCAACCACCACCACCAACCACCACCACCAACCACCACCACCACCAGCCACCACCACCAACCACCACCACCAACCACCACCACCACCACCAACCACCACCACCAACCACCACCACCAAACACCACCACCAACACCAACCGCCACCACCAACCACCACCACCACCAACCACCACCAACCACCACCACCAACCACCACCATCACCAACCCCCACCACCACCAACCACCACCACCAACCACCACCACCATCAACCACCACCACCAACCACCACCACCAACCACCACCACCACCAACCACCACCACCAACCACCATCACCACCAACCGCCAACACCAACTACCACCACCACCAACCACCACCACCAACCACCACCACCAACCGCCACCACCACCACCCACCACCACCACCACCAACCACCACCACCACCAACCACCACCACCATCAACCACCACCACCAACCACCACCACCAACCACCATCACCACCAACCACCACCACCAACCACCACCACCACCAACCACCACCACCACCTCCACCACCCACCAACCACCACCTCCAACCACCACCACCAACCACCACCATCAACCACCACCACCACCACCACCAAGCACCACCACCAACGACCACCACCATCAACCACCACCACCAACCACCACCACCAACCACCACCACCACCAACCACCACCACCAACCACCATCACCACCAACCGCCAACACCAACTACCACCACCACCAACCACCACCACCAACCACCACCACCAACCGCCACCACCACCACCCACCACCACCACCACCAACCACCACCACCACCAACCACCACCACCAACAACCACCACCACCAACCACCACCACCAACCACCACCACCACCAACCACCACCACCAACCATCACCACCACTAACCACCACCACCACCATCCACCACCACCAACCACCACCACCACCACCAGCCACCACCATCAAGCAACACCACCACCAACCACCACCACCAACCACCACCACCATCAACCACCACCATCAACCACCACCACCAACCACCACCACCACCAACCACCACCAACAACCACCATCACCACCAACCGCCACCACCAACCACCCCCCACCAACCACCACCACCAACCACCACCACCAACCGACACCACCATCAACCACCACCACCACCAAGCACCACCACCAACCACCACCACCACCAACCACCACCACCAACCACCACCACCACCAACCACCACCACCACCATCAACCACCACCACCACCTCCACCACCCACCAACCACCACCACCAACCACCATCACCACCAACAGCCACCACCAACCACCACCACCAACAACCACCACCACCAACCACCACCACCACCAACCACCACCATCACCAACCACCACGACCCACCACCACCACCACCACCAACCGACACCACCATCAACCACCACCACCACCTCCACCACCCACCACCATCACCACCACCAACCGACACCACCATCAACCACCACCACCACCTCCACCACCCACCACCACCACCACCACCAACCGACACCACCATCAACCACCACCACCACCAAGCACCACCACCAACGACCACCACCACCAACCACCACCACGAACCACCACCACCACCAACCACCACCACCAACCACTACCACCACCAGCCACCACCACCAACCACCACCACCAACCACCACCACCACCAACCACCACCACCAACCACCACCACCAAACACCACCACCACCACCAACCACCACCACCAACCACCACCACCACCAACCACCACCAACCGAGACCACCATCAACCACCACCACCACCTCCACCACCCACCATCACCACCACCACCACCACCACCACCAACCGAGACCACCACCAAGCACCACCACAAGCCACCACCACCACCAACCACCACCACCACCCACCACCACCACCAACCACCACCACCAACCACCACCACCACCAGCCACCACCACCAACCACCACCACCAAGCACCACCACCACCAACCACCACCATCAACCACCACCACCAACCGCCACCACCACCACCCACCACCACCACCACCAACCACCACCACCACCAACCACCACCACCACCAACCACCATCACCACCAACCGCCACCACCAACCACCACCACCACCAACCACCACCACCACCAACCACCACCAACAACCACCACCACCACCAACCACCACCACCAACCGCCACCACCAACCACCACCACCACCAACCACCACCACCAACCACCACCACCACCAACCACCACCAACAACCACCACCACCACCAACCACCACCACCAACCACCACCACCACCAACCACCACCAACAACCACCATCATCACCAACCACCACCACCAACCACCACCACCACCAACCACCACCACCACCAACCACCACCAACCACCACCGCCACCAACCACCACCAACCACCAACCACCACCACCACCAATCACCACCACCAAGCACCACCACCACCAACCACCACCACCAACCACCACCACCATCAACCACCACCACCAACCACCACCACCAACCACCACCACCACCAACCACCATCACCACCAACCGCCACCACCAGCCACCCCCCACCAACCACCAACACCAACCACCACCACCAACCACCACCACCACCAACCACCACCACCAACAACCACCACCACCAACCACCGCCAACAACCACCACCACCAACCACCACCACCACCAACCGACACAACCACCAACCACCATCACCACCAACCACCACCACCACCAACCATCACCATCACCAACCACCACCACCAACCACCACCACCACCAATCACCACCACCAAGCACCACCACCACCAACCACCACCACCAACCACCACCACCATCAACCACCACCACCAACCACCACCACCAACCACCACCACCACCAACCACCATCACCACCAACCGCCACCACCAGCCACCCCCCACCAACCACCACCACCAACCACCACCACCAACCACCACCACCACCAACCACCACAACCAACAACCACCACCACCAACCACCGCCAACAACCACCACCACCAACCACCACCACCACCAACCGACACAACCACCAACCACCATCACCACCAACCACCACCACCACCAACCATCACCATCACCAACCACCACCACCACCAACCACCACCACCAACCACCTCCACCACCCACCACCACCACCACCACCAACCGACAACACCATCAACCACCACCAACCACCACCACCACCACCAACCACCACCACCAACCCCACCACCACCAACCACCACCACCACCAACCACCACCACCAACCACCACCACCACCAACCACCACCACCACCACCAACCACCACCACCACCAACCACCACCACCAATTACCACCATCACCACCAACCACCACCACCACCATCCACCACCACCACCAACCCCACCGCCACCAACAACCACCACCACCAACCACCACCACCACCACCACCAACCACCTCCACCACCCACCACCACCACCACCAACCACCACCACCACCAACCACCACCACCAACCACCACCACCACCAACCACCACAAACCACCACCACCTACCACCACCATCACCAACCACCACCACCACCAACCACCACCACCAACCACCACCACCATCAACTACCACCACCAACCACCACCACCAACCACCACCACCACCAACCACCACCACCAACCACCATCACCACCAACCGCCAACACCAACTACCACCACCACCAACCACCACCACCAACCACCACCACCAACCGCCACCACCACCACCCACCACCACCACCACCAACCACCACCACCACCAACCACCACCACCACCAACCACCATCACCACCAACCGCCACCACCAACCACCATCACCACCAACCGCCACCACCAACCACCACCACCAACAACCACCACAACCAACCACCACCACCAACCACCACCACCACCAACCACCACCATCACCAACCACCACGACCCACCACCACCACCACCACCAACCGACACCACCATCAACCACCACCACCACCTCCACCACCCACCACCACCACCATCAACCACCACCACCTCCTCCACCACCCACCACCACCACCACCACCAACCGACACCACCATCAACCACCACCACCACCAAGCACCACCACCAACGACCACCACCACCAACCACCATCACCAACCACCACCACCACCAACCACCACCACCAACCACCACCACCACCAGCCACCACCACCAACCACCACCACCACCCACCACCACCACCAACCACCACCACCAACCACCACCACCAAACACCACCACCACCACCAACCACCACCACCAACCACCACCACCAACCACCACCACCACCAACCACCACCAACCACCACCACCAACCACCACCATCACCAACCCCCACCACCACCAACCACCACCACCAACCACCACCACCAACCACCACCACCATCAACCACCACCACCAACCACCACCACCAACCACCACCACCACCAACCACCACCACCAACCACCATCACCACCAACCGCCAACACCAACTACCACCACCACCAACCACCACCACCAACCACCACCACCAACCGCCACCACCACCACCCACCACCACCACCACCAACCACCACCACCACCAACCACCACCACCATCAACCACCACCACCAACCACCACCACCAACCACCATCACCACCAACCGCCACCACCACCCACCACCACCACCAACCACCACCACCAACCACCACCACCAGCCACCACCACCAAGCACCACCACCACCAACCACCACCACCAACCACCACCACCATCAACCACCACCACCAACCACCACCACAAACCACCACCACCACCAACCACCACCACCACCTCCACCACCCACCAACCACCACCTCCAACCACCACCACCAACCACCACCATCAAGCACCACCACCACCACCACCAAGCACCACCACCAACGAAGACCACCAGCAACCACCACCACCAACCACCACCACCACCAACCACCACCACCAACCACCACCACCACCAGCCACCACCACCAACCATCACCACCAACCACCACCACCAACCACCACCACCAACCACCACCACCACCAACCACTACCACCAACCACCACCACCATCAACCACCACCACCACTAAGCACCACCACAAACCACCACCACCACCAACCACCACCACCACCCACCACCACCACCAACCACCACCACCAACCACCACCACCACCAGCCACCATCACCAACCACCACCACCAAGCACCACCAACCACTACCACCAACCACCACCACCACCAACCACACCACCAACCACCTCCACCACCCACCACCACCACCACCACCACCAACCGACACCACCATCAACAACCACCACCACCTCCACCACCCACCACCACCACCACCACCAACCGACACCACCATCAACCACCACCACCACCAAGCACCACCACCAACCTACCACCACCACCAACCACCACCACCAACCACCACCACCACCAACCACCACCACCACCATCCACCACCACCAACCACCACCACCACCACCAGCCACCACCACCAAGCACGACCACCACCAACCACCACCACCAACCACCACCACCATCAACCACCACCACCAACCACCACCACCAACCACCACCACCACCAACCACCACCAACAACCACCATACCACCAACCGCCACCACCAACCACCCCCCACCAACCACCACCACCAACCACCACCACCAACCACCACCACCACCAACCACCACCACCAACCACCACCACCACCAACCACCACCACCACCATCAACCACCACCACCACCTCCACCACCCACCAACCACCACCACCAACCACCACCACCAACCACCATCACCACCAACCGCCACCACCAACCACCACCACCAACAACCACCACCACCAACCACCACCACTACCAACCACCACCATCACCAACCACCACGACCCACCACCACCACCACCACCAACCGACACCACCATCAACCACCACCACCACCTCCACCACCCACCACCATCACCACCACCAACCGACACCACCATCAACCACCACCACCACCTCCACCACCCACCACCACCACCACCACCAACCGACACCACCATCAACCACCACCACCACCAAGCACCACCACCAACGACCACCACCACCAACCACCACCACGAACCACCACCACCACCAACCACCACCACCAACCACTACCACCACCAGCCACCACCACCAACCACCACCACCAACCACCACCACCACCAACCACCACCACCAACCACCACCACCAAACACCACCACCACCACCAACCACCACCACCAACCATCACCACCAACCACCACCACCACCAACCACCACCAACCGAGACCACCATCAACCACCACCACCACCTCCACCACCCACCCACCACCACCACCACCACCACCACCAACCGAGACCACCACCAAGCACCACCACAAACCACCACCACCACCAACCACCACCACCACCCACCACCACCACCAACCACCACCACCAACCACCACCACCACCAGCCACCACCACCAACCACCACCACCAAGCACCACCACCACCAACCACCACCACCAACCACCACCACCACCAACCACTACCACCAACCACCACCACCACCAACCACCACCACCAACCACCTCCACCACCCACCACCACCACCACCACCAACCGACACCACCATCAACAACCACCACCACCTCCACCACCCACCACCACCACCACCACCAACCGACACCACCATCAACCACCACCACCACCAACCGCCACCACCAACCACCCCCCACCAACCACCACCACCAACCACCACCACCAACCACCATCACCACCAACCGCCACCACCAACCACCACCACCACCAACCACCACCACCAACCACCACCACCACCAACCACCACCACCAACCACCATCACCACCAACCACCACCACCAATCACCACCACCACCAACCACCGCCACCAACCACCACCACCACCACTACCAACCACCAACCACCTCCTCCACCCACCACCACCACCACCACCAACCACCATCACCACCAACCACCACCACCAACCACCACCACCAACCACCACCACCACCAACCACTACCACCAACCACCACCACCACCAACCACCACCACCAACCACCTCCACCACCCACCACCACCACCACCACCAACCGACACCACCACCAACCACCACCACCACCAACCACCACCACCAACCACCACCACCACCAACCACCACCACCACCATCAACCACCACCACCACCTCCACCACCCACCAACCACCACCTCCAACCACCACCACCAACCACCATCACCACCAACCGCCAACACCAACTACCACCACCACCAACCACCACCACCAACCACCACCACCAACCGCCACCACCACCACCCACCACCAACCACCACCACCACCAGCCACCACCACCAACCACCACCACCAACCACCACCACCAACCACAACCACCAACCACCACCACCAAACACCACCACCACCAACACCACCAACCACCACCACCAACCTCCACCACCACCAACCATCACCAACCACCACCACCAACCACCACCATCACCAACCACCACCACCACCAACCACCACCACCAACCACCACCACCACCAACCACCACCAACCACCACCACCAACCACCACCATCACCAACCACCACCACCACCAACCACCACCACCAACCACCACCACCACCAACCACCACCACCAACCTCCACCACCACCAACCACCACCAACAACAACCACCACCAACCACCACCACCACCACCCACCACCACCACCAACCACCACCACCGCCATCCACCACCACCACCCACCACCAACAACAACCACCACCAACCACCACCACCACCAACCACCACCACCAACCACCACCACCACCAGCCACCACCACCAACCACCACCACCAAGCACCACCACCACCAACCACCACCACCACCAACCACCACCACCACCAACAACTACCACCAACCACCACCACCACCAACCACCACCACCAACCACCTCCACCACCAACCACCTCCACCACCCACCACCACCACCACCACCAACCGACACCACCATCAACAACCACCACCACCTCCACCACCCACCACCACCACCACCACCAACCGACACCACCATCAACCACCACCACCACCAACCGCCACCACCAACCACCCCCCACCAACCACCACCACCAACCACCACCACCAACCACCATCACCACCAACCACTACCACCAACCACCACCACCACCAACCACACCACCAACCACCTCCACCACCCACCACCACCACCACCACCACCAACCGACACCACCATCAACAACCACCACCACCTCCACCACCCACCACCACCACCACCACCAACCGACACCACCATCAACCACCACCACCACCAAGCACCACCACCAACCTACCACCACCACCAACCACCACCACCAACCACCACCACCACCAACCACCACCACCACCATCCACCACCACCAACCACCACCACCACCACCAGCCACCACCACCAAGCACGACCACCACCAACCACCACCACCAACCACCACCACCATCAACCACCACCACCAACCACCACCACCAACCACCACCACCACCAACCACCACCAACAACCACCATACCACCAACCGCCACCACCAACCACCCCCCACCAACCACCACCACCAACCACCACCACCAACCACCACCACCACCAACCACCACCACCAACCACCACCACCACCAACCACCGCCACCAACCACCACCACCAACCACCACCACCACCAACCGACACAACCACCAACCACCATCACCACCAACCCCCACCACCACCAACCACCAGCATCACCAACCACAACAACCACCAACCACCACCACCACCAACACCAACCACCTCCAGCACCCACCACCACCACCACCACCAACCGACACCACCATCAACCACCACCAACCACCACCAACCACCAACCACCACCACCAACCACCACCACCAACCGCCACCACCACCACCCACCACCACCACCACCAACCACCACCACCACCAACCACCACCACCACCAACCACCATCACCACCAACCGCCACCACCAACCACCATCACCACCAACCGCCACCACCAACCACCACCACCAACAACCACCACAACCAACCACCACCACCAACCACCACCACCACCAACCACCACCATCACCAACCACCACGACCCACCACCACCACCACCACCAACCGACACCACCATCAACCACCACCACCACCTCCACCACCCACCACCACCACCATCAACCACCACCACCTCCTCCACCACCCACCACCACCACCACCACCAACCGACACCACCATCAACCACCACCACCACCAAGCACCACCACCAACGACCACCACCACCAACCACCATCACCAACCACCACCACCACCAACCACCACCACCAACCACCACCACCACCAGCCACCACCACCAACCACCACCACCACCCACCACCACCACCAACCACCACCACCAACCACCACCACCAAACACCACCACCACCACCAACCACCACCACCAACCACCACCACCAACCACCACCACCACCAACCACCACCAACCACCACCACCAACCACCACCATCACCAACCCCCACCACCACCAACCACCACCACCAACCACCACCACCAACCACCACCACCATCAACCACCACCACCAACCACCACCACCAACCACCACCACCACCAACCACCACCACCAACCACCATCACCACCAACCGCCAACACCAACTACCACCACCACCAACCACCACCACCAACCACCACCACCAACCGCCACCACCACCACCCACCACCACCACCACCAACCACCACCACCACCAACCACCACCACCATCAACCACCACCACCAACCACCACCACCAACCACCATCACCACCAACCGCCACCACCACCCACCACCACCACCAACCACCACCACCAACCACCACCACCAGCCACCACCACCAAGCACCACCACCACCAACCACCACCACCAACCACCACCACCATCAACCACCACCACCAACCACCACCACAAACCACCACCACCACCAACCACCACCACCACCTCCACCACCCACCAACCACCACCTCCAACCACCACCACCAACCACCACCATCAAGCACCACCACCACCACCACCAAGCACCACCACCAACGAAGACCACCAGCAACCACCACCACCAACCACCACCACCACCAACCACCACCACCAACCACCACCACCACCAGCCACCACCACCAACCATCACCACCAACCACCACCACCAACCACCACCACCAACCACCACCACCACCAACCACTACCACCAACCACCACCACCATCAACCACCACCACCACTAAGCACCACCACAAACCACCACCACCACCAACCACCACCACCACCCACCACCACCACCAACCACCACCACCAACCACCACCACCACCAGCCACCATCACCAACCACCACCACCAAGCACCACCAACCACTACCACCAACCACCACCACCACCAACCACACCACCAACCACCTCCACCACCCACCACCACCACCACCACCACCAACCGACACCACCATCAACAACCACCACCACCTCCACCACCCACCACCACCACCACCACCAACCGACACCACCATCAACCACCACCACCACCAAGCACCACCACCAACCTACCACCACCACCAACCACCACCACCAACCACCACCACCACCAACCACCACCACCACCATCCACCACCACCAACCACCACCACCACCACCAGCCACCACCACCAAGCACGACCACCACCAACCACCACCACCAACCACCACCACCATCAACCACCACCACCAACCACCACCACCAACCACCACCACCACCAACCACCACCAACAACCACCATACCACCAACCGCCACCACCAACCACCCCCCACCAACCACCACCACCAACCACCACCACCAACCACCACCACCACCAACCACCACCACCAACCACCACCACCACCAACCACCACCACCACCATCAACCACCACCACCACCTCCACCACCCACCAACCACCACCACCAACCACCACCACCAACCACCATCACCACCAACCGCCACCACCAACCACCACCACCAACAACCACCACCACCAACCACCACCACTACCAACCACCACCATCACCAACCACCACGACCCACCACCACCACCACCACCAACCGACACCACCATCAACCACCACCACCACCTCCACCACCCACCACCATCACCACCACCAACCGACACCACCATCAACCACCACCACCACCTCCACCACCCACCACCACCACCACCACCAACCGACACCACCATCAACCACCACCACCACCAAGCACCACCACCAACGACCACCACCACCAACCACCACCACGAACCACCACCACCACCAACCACCACCACCAACCACTACCACCACCAGCCACCACCACCAACCACCACCACCAACCACCACCACCACCAACCACCACCACCAACCACCACCACCAAACACCACCACCACCACCAACCACCACCACCAACCATCACCACCAACCACCACCACCACCAACCACCACCAACCGAGACCACCATCAACCACCACCACCACCTCCACCACCCACCCACCACCACCACCACCACCACCACCAACCGAGACCACCACCAAGCACCACCACAAACCACCACCACCACCAACCACCACCACCACCCACCACCACCACCAACCACCACCACCAACCACCACCACCACCAGCCACCACCACCAACCACCACCACCAAGCACCACCACCACCAACCACCACCACCAACCACCACCACCACCAACCACTACCACCAACCACCACCACCACCAACCACCACCACCAACCACCTCCACCACCCACCACCACCACCACCACCAACCGACACCACCATCAACAACCACCACCACCTCCACCACCCACCACCACCACCACCACCAACCGACACCACCATCAACCACCACCACCACCAACCGCCACCACCAACCACCCCCCACCAACCACCACCACCAACCACCACCACCAACCACCATCACCACCAACCGCCACCACCAACCACCACCACCACCAACCACCACCACCAACCACCACCACCACCAACCACCACCACCAACCACCATCACCACCAACCACCACCACCAATCACCACCACCACCAACCACCGCCACCAACCACCACCACCACCACTACCAACCACCAACCACCTCCTCCACCCACCACCACCACCACCACCAACCACCATCACCACCAACCACCACCACCAACCACCACCACCAACCACCACCACCACCAACCACTACCACCAACCACCACCACCACCAACCACCACCACCAACCACCTCCACCACCCACCACCACCACCACCACCAACCGACACCACCACCAACCACCACCACCACCAACCACCACCACCAACCACCACCACCACCAACCACCACCACCACCATCAACCACCACCACCACCTCCACCACCCACCAACCACCACCTCCAACCACCACCACCAACCACCATCACCACCAACCGCCAACACCAACTACCACCACCACCAACCACCACCACCAACCACCACCACCAACCGCCACCACCACCACCCACCACCAACCACCACCACCACCAGCCACCACCACCAACCACCACCACCAACCACCACCACCAACCACAACCACCAACCACCACCACCAAACACCACCACCACCAACACCACCAACCACCACCACCAACCACCACCACCAACCTCCACCACCACCAACCATCACCAACCACCACCACCAACCACCACCATCACCAACCACCACCACCACCAACCACCACCACCAACCACCACCACCACCAACCACCACCAACCACCACCACCAACCACCACCATCACCAACCACCACCACCACCAACCACCACCACCAACCACCACCACCACCAACCACCACCACCAACCTCCACCACCACCAACCACCACCAACAACAACCACCACCAACCACCACCACCACCACCCACCACCACCACCAACCACCACCACCGCCATCCACCACCACCACCCACCACCAACAACAACCACCACCAACCACCACCACCACCAACCACCACCACCAACCACCACCACCACCAGCCACCACCACCAACCACCACCACCAAGCACCACCACCACCAACCACCACCACCACCAACCACCACCACCACCAACAACTACCACCAACCACCACCACCACCAACCACCACCACCAACCACCTCCACCACCCACCACCACCACCACCACCAACCGACACCACCATCAACAACCACCACCACCTCCACCACCCACCACCACCACCACCACCAACCGACACCACCATCAACCACCACCACCACCAACCGCCACCACCAACCACCCCCCACCAACCACCACCACCAACCACCACCACCAACCACCATCACCACCAACCACTACCACCAACCACCACCACCACCAACCACACCACCAACCACCTCCACCACCCACCACCACCACCACCACCACCAACCGACACCACCATCAACAACCACCACCACCTCCACCACCCACCACCACCACCACCACCAACCGACACCACCATCAACCACCACCACCACCAAGCACCACCACCAACCTACCACCACCACCAACCACCACCACCAACCACCACCACCACCAACCACCACCACCACCATCCACCACCACCAACCACCACCACCACCACCAGCCACCACCACCAAGCACGACCACCACCAACCACCACCACCAACCACCACCACCATCAACCACCACCACCAACCACCACCACCAACCACCACCACCACCAACCACCACCAACAACCACCATACCACCAACCGCCACCACCAACCACCCCCCACCAACCACCACCACCAACCACCACCACCAACCACCACCACCACCAACCACCACCACCAACCACCACCACCACCAACCACCGCCACCAACCACCACCACCAACCACCACCACCACCAACCGACACAACCACCAACCACCATCACCACCAACCCCCACCACCACCAACCACCAGCATCACCAACCACAACAACCACCAACCACCACCACCACCAACACCAACCACCTCCAGCACCCACCACCACCACCACCACCAACCGACACCACCATCAACCACCACCAACCACCACCAACCACCACCACCACCACCAACCACCGCCACCAACCCCACCAAAACCAACCACCACCACCACCAACCACCACCAGCCACCACCACCAACCACCACCACCAACCACCACCACCACCAACCACCACCACCAACCACCACCACCAAACACCACCACCACCAACACCACCAACCACCACCACCAACCACCACCACCAACCTCCACCACCACCAACCATCACCAACCACCACCACCAACCACCACCATCACCAACCACCACCACCACCAACCACCACCACCAACCACCACCACCATCAACCACCACCACCAACCACACCCACCAACCACCACCACCACCAACCACCACCAACCACCACCACCAACCGCCACCACCACCACCCACCACCACCACCACCAACCACCACCACCACCAACCACCACCACCAACCACCACCACCATCAACCACCACCACCAACCACCACCACCAACCACCACCACCACCAACCACCATCACCACGAACCGCCAACACCACGAACCGCCAACACCAACTACCACCACCACCTACCACCACCACCAACCACCACCACCAACCGCCACCACCACCACCAGCCACCACCATCAAGCAACACCACCACCAACCACCACCACCAACCACCACCACCATCAACCACCACCATCAACCACCACCACCAACCACCACCACCACCAACCACCACCAACAACCACCATCACCACCAACCGCCACCACCAACCACCCACCAACCACCACCACCAACCACCACCACCAACCACCATCACCACCAACCGCCACCACCAACCACCACCACCAACAACCACCACCACCAACCACCACCACCACCAACCACCACCATCACCAACCACCACGACCCACCACCACCACCACCACCACCAACCACCACCACCACCAACCACCACCACCATCAACCACCACCACCAACCACCACCACCAACCACCACCACCACCAACCACCACCACCAACCATCACCACCACTAACCACCACCACCACCATCCACCACCACCAACCACCACCACCACCACCAGCCACCACCATCAAGCAACACCACCACCAACCACCACCACCAACCACCACCACCATCAACCACCACCATCAACCACCACCACCAACCACCACCACCACCAACCACCACCAACAACCACCATCACCACCAACCGCCACCACCAACCACCCCCCACCAACCATTACCACCAACCACCACCACCAACCGACACCACCATCAACCACCACCACCACCAAGCACCACCACCAACCACCACCACCACCAACCACCACCACCAACCACCACCACCAACCACCACCACCACCAACCACCACCACCACCATCAACCACCACCACCACCTCCACCACCCACCAACCACCACCACCAACCACCACCACCAACCACCATCACCACCAACCGCCACCACCAACCACCACCACCAACAACCACCACCACCAACCACCACCACTACCAACCACCACCATCACCAACCACCACGACCCACCACCACCACCACCACCAACCGACACCACCATCAACCACCACCACCACCTCCACCACCCACCACCATCACCACCACCAACCGACACCACCATCAACCACCACCACCACCTCCACCACCCACCACCACCACCACCACCAACCGACACCACCATCAACCACCACCACCACCAAGCACCACCACCAACGACCACCACCACCAACCACCACCACGAACCACCACCACCACCAACCACCACCACCAACCACTACCACCACCAGCCACCACAACCAACCACCACCACCAACCACCACCACCACCAACCACCACCACCAACCACCACCACCAAACACCACCACCACCACCAACCACCACCACCAACCATCACCACCAACCACCACCACCACCAACCACCACCAACCGAGACCACCATCAACCACCACCACCACCTCCACCACCCACCCACCACCACCACCACCACCACCACCACCAACCGAGACCACCACCAAGCACCACCACAAACCACCACCACCACCAACCACCACCACCACCCACCACCACCACCAACCACCACCACCAACCACCACCACCACCAGCCACCACCACCAACCACCACCACCAAGCACCACCACCACCAACCACCACCACCAACCACCACCACCACCAACCACTACCACCAACCACCACCACCACCAACCACCACCACCAACCACCTCCACCACCCACCACCACCACCACCACCAACCGACACCACCATCAACAACCACCACCACCTCCACCACCCACCACCACCACCACCACCAACCGACACCACCATCAACCACCACCACCACCAACCGCCACCACCAACCACCCCCCACCAACCACCACCACCAACCACCACCACCAACCACCATCACCACCAACCGCCACCACCAACCACCACCACCACCAACCACCACCACCAACCACCACCACCACCAACCACCACCACCAACCACCATCACCACCAACCACCACCACCAATCACCACCACCACCAACCACCGCCACCAACCACCACCACCACCACTACCAACCACCAACCACCTCCTCCACCCACCACCACCACCACCACCAACCACCATCACCACCAACCACCACCACCAACCACCACCACCAACCACCACCACCACCAACCACTACCACCAACCACCACTACCACCAACCACCACCACCAACCACCTCCACCACCCACCACCACCACCACCACCAACCGACACCACCACCAACCACCACCACCACCAACCACCACCACCAACCACCACCACCACCAACCACCACCACCACCATCAACCACCACCACCACCTCCACCACCCACCAACCACCACCTCCAACCACCACCACCAACCACCATCACCACCAACCGCCAACACCAACTACCACCACCACCAACCACCACCACCAACCACCACCACCAACCGCCACCACCACCACCCACCACCAACCACCACCACCACCAGCCACCACCACCAACCACCACCACCAACCACCACCACCAACCACAACCACCAACCACCACCACCAAACACCACCACCACCAACACCACCAACCACCACCACCAACCACCACCACCAACCTCCACCACCACCAACCATCACCAACCACCACCACCAACCACCACCATCACCAACCACCACCACCACCAACCACCACCACCAACCACCACCACCACCAACCACCACCAACCACCACCACCAACCACCACCATCACCAACCACCACCACCACCAACCACCACCACCACCAACCACCACCACCACCAACCACCACCACCAACCTCCACCACCACCAACCACCACCAACAACAACCACCACCAACCACCACCACCACCACCCACCACCACCACCAACCACCACCACCGCCATCCACCACCACCACCCACCACCAACAACAACCACCACCAACCACCACCACCACCAACCACCACCACCAACCACCACCACCACCAGCCACCACCACCAACCACCACCACCAAGCACCACCACCACCAACCACCACCACCACCAACCACCACCACCACCAACAACTACCACCAACCACCACCACCACCAACCACCACCACCAACCACCTCCACCACCCACCACCACCACCACCACCAACCGACACCACCATCAACAACCACCACCACCTCCACCACCCACCACCACCACCACCACCAACCGACACCACCATCAACCACCACCACCACCAACCGGCACCACCAACCACCCCCCACCAACCACCACCACCAACCACCACCACCAACCACCATCACCACCAACCGCCACCACCAACCACCACCACCACCAACCACCACCACCAACCACCACCACCACCAACCACCACCACCAACCACCATCACCACCAACCACCACCACCAATCACCACCACCACCAACCACCGCCACCAACCACCACCACCACCACTACCAACCACCAACCACCTCCTCCACCCACCACCACCACCACCACCAACCGACACCACCATCAACCACCACCACCACCTCCACCACCCACCACCATCACCACCACCAACCGACACCACCATCAACCACCACCACCACCTCCACCACCCACCACCACCACCACCACCAACCGACACCACCATCAACCACCACCACCACCAAGCACCACCACCAACGACCACCACCACCAACCACCACCACGAACCACCACCACCACCAACCACCACCACCAACCACTACCACCACCAGCCACCACCACCAACCACCACCACCAACCACCACCACCACCAACCACCACCACCAACCACCACCACCAAACACCACCACCACCACCAACCACCACCACCAACCATCACCACCAACCACCACCACCACCAACCACCACCAACCGAGACCACCATCAACCACCACCACCACCTCCACCACCCACCCACCACCACCACCACCACCACCACCACCAACCGAGACCACCACCAAGCACCACCACAAACCACCACCACCACCAACCACCACCACCACCCACCACCACCACCAACCACCACCACCAACCACCACCACCACCAGCCACCACCACCAACCACCACCACCAAGCACCACCACCACCAACCACCACCACCAACCACCACCACCACCAACCACTACCACCAACCACCACCACCACCAACCACCACCACCAACCACCTCCACCACCCAACACCACCACCACCACCAACCGACACCACCATCAACAACCACCACCACCTCCACCACCCACCACCACCACCACCACCAACCGACACCACCATCAACCACCACCACCACCAACCGCCACCACCAACCACCCCCCACCAACCACCACCACCAACCACCACCACCAACCACCATCACCACCAACCGCCACCACCAACCACCACCACCAACCACCACCACCACCAACCACCACCACCAACCACCACCACCACCAACCACCACCACCAACCACCATCACCACCAACCACCACCACCAATCACCACCACCACCAACCACCGCCACCAACCACCACCACCACCACTACCAACCACCAACCACCTCCTCCACCCACCACCACCACCACCACCAACCACCATCACCACCAACCACCACCACCAACCACCACCACCAACCACCACCACCACCAACCACTACCACCAACCACCACCACCACCAACCACCACCACCAACCACCTCCACCACCCACCACCACCACCACCACCAACCGACACCACCACCAACCACCACCACCACCAACCACCACCACCAACCACCACCACCACCAACCACCACCACCACCATCAACCACCACCACCACCTCCACCACCCACCAACCACCACCTCCAACCACCACCACCAACCACCATCACCACCAACCGCCAACACCAACTACCACCACCACCAACCACCACCACCAACCACCACCACCAACCGCCACCACCACCACCCACCACCAACCACCACCACCACCAACCACCACCAACAACAACCACCACCAACCACCACCACCACCACCCACCACCACCACCAACCACCACCACCGCCATCCACCACCACCACCCACCACCAACAACAACCACCACCAACCACCACCACCACCACCCACCACCACCACCAACCACCACCACCGCCATCCACCACCACCACCCACCACCACCACCACCAACCACCACCTCTAACCACCACCACTATCAACCACCACCACCACCTCCACCACCCACCACCACCACCACCACCACCACCAACCGAGACCACCATCAACCACCACCACCACCTCCACCACCCACCACCACCACCACCACCACCAACCGAGACCACCATCAACCACCACCACCACTAAGCACCACCACAAACCACCACCACCACCAACATCCACCACCACCCACCACCACCACCAACCACCACCACCAACCACCACCACCACCAGCCACCATCACCAACCACCACCACCAAGCACCACCACCACCAACCACCACCACCAACCACCACCACCAACCACCACCACCACCAACCACTACCACCAACCACCACCACCACCAACCACCACCACCAACCACCTCCACCACCCACCACCACCACCACCACCAACCGACACCACCATCAACAACCACCACCACCTCCACCACCCACCACCACCACCACCACCAACCGACACCACCATCAACCACCACCACCACCAAGCACCACCACCAACCTACCACCACCACCAACCACCACCACCAACCACCACCACCACCAACCACCACCACCACCATCCACCACCACCAACCACCACCACCACCACCAGCCACCACCACCAGGCACGACCACCACCAACCACCACCACCAACCACCACCACCATCAACCACCACCACCAACCACCACCACCAACCACCACCACCAACCACCACCACCACCAACTACCACCAACAACCACCATACCACCAACCACCCCCACCACCAGCCACCACCACCAACCACCACCACCAACCACCACCACCACCAACCACCACCACCAACCACCACCACCAAACACCACCACCACCAACACCACCAACCACCACCACCAACCACCACCACCAACCTCCACCACCACCAACCATCACCAACCACCACCACCAACCACCACCATCACCAACCACCACCACCACCAACCACCACCACCAACCACCACCACCATCAACCACCACCACCAACCACCACCACAAACCACCACCACCACCAACCACCACCAACCACCACCACCAACCGCCACCACCACCAGCCACCACCACCACCACCAACCACCACCACCACCAACCACCACCACCAACCACCACCACCATCAACCACCACCACCAACCACCACCACCAACCACCACCACCACCAACCACCACCACCAACCACCATCACCACCAACCGCCAACACCAACTACCACCACCACCAACCACCACCACCAACCACCACCACCAACCGCCACCACCACCACCCACCACCACCACCACCAACCACCACCACCACCAACCACCACCACCAACAACCACCACCACCAACCACCACCACCAACCACCACCACCACCAACCACCACCACCAACCATCACCACCACTAACCACCACCACCACCATCCACCACCACCAACCACCACCACCACCACCAGCCACCACCATCAAGCAACACCACCACCAACCACCACCACCAACCACCACCACCATCAACCACCACCATCAACCACCACCACCAACCACCACCACCACCAACCACCACCAACAACCACCATCACCACCAACCGGCACCACCAACCACCCCCCACCAACCACCACCACCAACCACCACCACCAACCGACACCACCATCAACCACCACCACCACCAAGCACCACCACCAACCACCACCACCACCAACCACCACCACCAACCACCACCACCACCAAACACCACCACCACCATCAACCACCACCACCACCTCCACCACCCACCAACCACCACCACCAAACACCACCACCACCACCAACCACCACCACCAACCATCACCACCAACCACCACCACCACCAACCACCACCAACCGAGACCACCATCAACCACCACCACCACCTCCACCACCCACCCACCACCACCACCACCACCACCACCACCAACCGAGACCACCACCAAGCACCACCACAAACCACCACCACCACCAACCACCACCACCACCCACCACCACCACCAACCACCACCACCAACCACCACCACCACCAGCCACCACCACCAACCACCACCACCAAGCACCACCACCACCAACCACCACCACCAACCACCACCACCACCAACCACTACCACCAACCACCACCACCACCAACCACCACCACCAACCACCTCCACCACCCAACACCACCACCACCACCAACCGACACCACCATCAACAACCACCACCACCTCCACCACCCACCACCACCACCACCACCAACCGACACCACCATCAACCACCACCACCACCAACCGCCACCACCAACCACCCCCCACCAACCACCACCACCAACCACCACCACCAACCACCATCACCACCAACCGCCACCACCAACCACCACCACCAACCACCACCACCACCAACCACCACCACCAACCACCACCACCACCAACCACCACCACCAACCACCATCACCACCAACCACCACCACCAATCACCACCACCACCAACCACCGCCACCAACCACCACCACCACCACTACCAACCACCAACCACCTCCTCCACCCACCACCACCACCACCACCAACCACCATCACCACCAACCACCACCACCAACCACCACCACCAACCACCACCACCACCAACCACTACCACCAACCACCACCACCACCAACCACCACCACCAACCACCTCCACCACCCACCACCACCACCACCACCAACCGACACCACCACCAACCACCACCACCACCAACCACCACCACCAACCACCACCACCACCAACCACCACCACCACCATCAACCACCACCACCACCTCCACCACCCACCAACCACCACCTCCAACCACCACCACCAACCACCATCACCACCAACCGCCAACACCAACTACCACCACCACCAACCACCACCACCAACCACCACCACCAACCGCCACCACCACCACCCACCACCAACCACCACCACCACCAACCACCACCAACAACAACCACCACCAACCACCACCACCACCACCCACCACCACCACCAACCACCACCACCGCCATCCACCACCACCACCCACCACCAACAACAACCACCACCAACCACCACCACCACCACCCACCACCACCACCAACCACCACCACCGCCATCCACCACCACCACCCACCACCACCACCACCAACCACCACCTCTAACCACCACCACTATCAACCACCACCACCACCTCCACCACCCACCACCACCACCACCACCACCACCAACCGAGACCACCATCAACCACCACCACCACCTCCACCACCCACCACCACCACCACCACCACCAACCGAGACCACCATCAACCACCACCACCACTAAGCACCACCACAAACCACCACCACCACCAACATCCACCACCACCCACCACCACCACCAACCACCACCACCAACCACCACCACCACCAGCCACCATCACCAACCACCACCACCAAGCACCACCACCACCAACCACCACCACCAACCACCACCACCAACCACCACCACCACCAACCACTACCACCAACCACCACCACCACCAACCACCACCACCAACCACCTCCACCACCCACCACCACCACCACCACCAACCGACACCACCATCAACAACCACCACCACCTCCACCACCCACCACCACCACCACCACCAACCGACACCACCATCAACCACCACCACCACCAAGCACCACCACCAACCTACCACCACCACCAACCACCACCACCAACCACCACCACCACCAACCACCACCACCACCATCCACCACCACCAACCACCACCACCACCACCAGCCACCACCACCAGGCACGACCACCACCAACCACCACCACCAACCACCACCACCATCAACCACCACCACCAACCACCACCACCAACCACCACCACCAACCACCACCACCACCAACCACCACCAACAACCACCATACCACCAACCACCCCCACCACCAGCCACCACCACCAACCACCACCACCAACCACCACCACCACCAACCACCACCACCAACCACCACCACCAAACACCACCACCACCAACACCACCAACCACCACCACCAACCACCACCACCAACCTCCACCACCACCAACCATCACCAACCACCACCACCAACCACCACCATCACCAACCACCACCACCACCAACCACCACCACCAACCACCACCACCATCAACCACCACCACCAACCACCACCACAAACCACCACCACCACCAACCACCACCAACCACCACCACCAACCGCCACCACCACCAGCCACCACCACCACCACCAACCACCACCACCACCAACCACCACCACCAACCACCACCACCATCAACCACCACCACCAACCACCACCACCAACCACCACCACCACCAACCACCACCACCAACCACCATCACCACCAACCGCCAACACCAACTACCACCACCACCAACCACCACCACCAACCACCACCACCAACCGCCACCACCACCACCCACCACCACCACCACCAACCACCACCACCACCAACCACCACCACCAACAACCACCACCACCAACCACCACCACCAACCACCACCACCACCAACCACCACCACCAACCATCACCACCACTAACCACCACCACCACCAACCACCACCACCAACCACCACCACCACCAACCACCACCACCAACCACCATCACCACCAACCGCCAACACCAACTACCACCACCACCAACCACCACCACCAACCACCACCACCAACCGCCACCACCACCACCCACCACCACCACCACCAACCACCACCACCACCAACCACCACCACCAACAACCACCACCACCAACCACCACCACCAACCACCACCACCACCAACCACCACCACCAACCATCACCACCACTAACCACCACCACCACCATCCACCACCACCAACCACCACCACCACCACCAGCCACCACCATCAAGCAACACCACCACCAACCACCACCACCAACCACCACCACCATCAACCACCACCATCAACCACCACCACCAACCACCACCACCACCAACCACCACCAACAACCACCATCACCACCAACCGGCACCACCAACCACCCCCCACCAACCACCACCACCAACCACCACCACCAACCGACACCACCATCAACCACCACCACCACCAAGCACCACCACCAACCACCACCACCACCAACCACCACCACCAACCACCACCACCACCAAACACCACCACCACCATCAACCACCACCACCACCTCCACCACCCACCAACCACCACCACCAACCACCATCACCACCAACCGCCACCACCAACCACCACCACCAACAACCACCACCACCAACCACCACCACCACCAACCACCACCATCACCAACCACCACGACCCACCACCACCACCACCACCAACCGACACCACCATCAACCACCACCACCACCTCCACCACCCACCACCATCACCACCACCAACCGACACCACCATCAACCACCACCACCACCTCCACCACCCACCACCACCACCACCACCAACCGACACCACCATCAACCACCACCACCACCAAGCACCACCACCAACGACCACCACCACCAACTACCACCACGAACCACCACCACCACCAACCACCACCACCAACCGCTACCACCACCAGCCACCACCACCAACCACCACCACCAACCACCACCACCACCAACCACCACCACCAACCACCACCACCAAACACCACCACCACCACCAACCACCACCACCAACCACCACCACCACCAACCACCACCAACCGAGACCACCATCAACCACCACCACCACCTCCACCACCCACCACCACCACCACCACCACCACCACCACCAACCGAGACCACCACCAAGCACCACCACAAGCCACCACCACCACCAACCACCACCACCACCCACCACCACCACCAACCACCACCACCAACCACCACCACCACCAGCCACCACCACCAACCACCACCACCAAGCACCACCACCACCAACCACCACCATCAACCACCACCACCAACCGCCACCACCACCACCCACCACCACCACCACCAACCACCACCACCACCAACCACCACCACCACCAACCACCATCACCACCAACCGCCACCACCAACCACCACCACCACCAACCACCACCACCACCAACCACCACCAACAACCACCACCACCACCAACCAGCACCACCACCATCCACCACCACCAACCACCACCACCACCACCAGCCACCACCACCAAGCACCACCATCACCAACCACCACCACCAACCACCACCACCATCAACCACCACCACCAACCACCACCACCAACCACCACCACCACCAACCACCACCAACAACCACCATCATCACCAACCACCACCACCAACCACCACCACCACCAACCACCACCACCACTAAGCACCACCACAAACCACCACCACCACCAACCACCACCACCACCCACCACCACCACCAACCACCACCACCAACCACCACCACCACCAGCCACCATCACCAACCACCACCACCAAGCACCACCACCACCAACCACCACCACCAACCACCACCACCAACCACCACCACCAACCACCACCACCACCAACCACCACCACCAACCACCATCACCACCAACCGCCAACACCAACTACCACCACCACCAACCACCACCACCAACCACCACCACCAACCGCCACCACCACCACCCACCACCACCACCACCAACCACCACCACCACCAACCACCACCACCAACAACCACCACCACCAACCACCACCACCAACCACCACCACCACCAACCACCACCACCAACCATCACCACCACTAACCACCACCACCACCATCCACCACCACCAACCACCACCACCACCATCCACCACCACCAACCACCACCACCACCACCAGCCACCACCACCAAGCACGACCACCACCAACCACCACCACCAACCACCACCACCATCAACCACCACCACCAACCACCACCACCAACCACCACCACCACCAACCACCACCAACAACCACCATACCACCAACCACCCCCACCACCAGCCACCACCACCAACCACCACCACCACCAACCACCACCACCACTAAGCACCACCACAAACCACCACCACCAACAACCACCACCACCACCCACCACCACCACCAACCACCACCACCAACCACCACCACCACCAGCCAGCATCACCAACCACCACCACCAAGCACCACCACCACCAACCACCACCACCAACCACCACCACCAACCACCACCACCACCAACCACTACCACCAACCACCACCACCACCAACCACCACCACCAACCACCTCCACCACCCACCACCACCACCACCACCAACCGACACCACCATCAACAACCACCACCACCTCCACCACCCACCACCACCACCACCAACCGACACCACCATCAACCACCACCACCACCAAGCACCACCACCAACCTACCACCACCACCAACCACCACCACCAACCACCACCACCACCAACCACCACCACCAACCACCACCACCACCAACCACCACCACCAACCACCACCACCACCACCAACCACCGCCACCAACCACCACCACCAACCACCACCACCACCAACCGACACAACCACCAACCACCATCACCACCAACCACCACCACCACCAACCACCACCATCACCAACCACCACAACCACCAACCACCACCACCACCACCAACCACCTCCAGCACCCACCACCACCACCACCACCACCACCAACCACCACAACCACCAACAACCACCACCACCAACCACCATCACCACCACCAACCACCACCACCAACCACCACCACCAACCACCACCACCAACCACCACCACCAACCACCATCACCACCAACCGCCACCACCAACCACCACCACCACCAACCACCACCACCACCACCACCAACCACCACCACCACCAAGCACCACCACCAACCACCACCACCACCAACCACCACAAACCACCACCACCTACCACCACCATCACCAACCACCACCACCACCAACCACCACCACCAACCACCACCACCATCAACTACCACCACCAACCACCACCACCAACCACCACCACCACCAACCACCACCACCAACCACCATCACCACCAACCGCCAACACCAACTACCACCACCACCAACCACCACCACCAACCACCACCACCAACCGCCACCACCACCCACCACCACCACCACCACCAACCACCACCACCACCAACCACCACCACCACCAACCACCATCACCACCAACCGCCACCACCAACCACCATCACCACCAACCGCCACCACCAACCACCACCACCAACAACCACCACAACCAACCACCACCACCAACCACCACCACCACCAACCACCACCATCACCAACCACCACGACCCACCACCACCACCACCACCAACCGACACCACCATCTACCACCACCACCACCTCCACCACCCACCACCACCACCACCACCAACCGACACCACCATCAACCACCACCACCTCCTCCACCACCCACCACCACCACCACCACCAACCGACACCACCATCAACCACCACCACCACCAAGCACCATCACCAACGACCACCACCACCAACCACCATCACCAACCACCACCACCACCAACCACCACCACCAACCACCACCACCACCAGCCACCACCACCAACCACCACCACCAACCACCACCACCACCAACCACCACCACCAACCACCACCACCAAACACCACCACCACCACCAACCACCACCACCAACCACCACCACCAACCACCACCACCACCAACCACCACCAACCACCACCACCAACCACCACCATCACCAACCCCCACCACCACCAACCACCACCACCAACCACCACCACCATCAACCACCACCACCAACCACCACCACCAACCACCACCACCACCAACCACCACCACCAACCACCATCACCACCAACCGCCAACACCAACTACCACCACCACCAACCACCACCACCAACCACCACCACCAACCGCCACCACCACCACCCACCACCACCACCACCACCACCAACCACCACCATCACCAACCACCACGACCCACCACCACCACCACCACCAACCGACACCACCATCAACCACCACCACCACCTCCACCACCCACCACCACCACCACCACCAACCGACACCACCATCAACCACCACCACCTCCTCCACCACCCACCACCACCACCACCACCAACCGACACCACCATCAACCACCACCACCACCAAGCACCATCACCAACGACCACCAACACCAACCACCATCACCAACCACCACCACCACCAACCACCACCACCAACCACCACCACCACCAGCCACCACCACCAACCACCACCACCAACCACCACCACCACCAACCACCACCACCAACCACCACCACCACCAGCCACCACCACCAACCACCACCACCAAGCACCACCACCACCAACCACCACCATCAACCACCACCACCAACCACCACCACCACCAACCACTACCACCAACCACCACCACCACCAACCACCACCACCAACCACCTCCACCACCCACCACCACCACCACCACCAACCGACACCACCATCAACAACCACCACCACCTCCACCACCCACCACCACCACCACCACCAACCGACACCACCATCAACCACCACCACCACCAACCGCCACCACCAACCACCACCACCACCAACCACCACCACCAACCACCACCACCACCAACCACCACCACCAACCACCATCACCACCAACCACCACCACCAATCACCACCACCACCAACCACCGCCACCAACCACCACCACCACCACCACCAACCACCAACCACCTCCTCCACCCACCACCACCACCACCACCAACCACCATCACCACCAACCACCACCACCAACCACCACCACCAACCACCACCACCACCAACCACTACCACCAACCACCACCACCACCAACCACCACCACCAACCACCTCCACCACCCACCACCACCACCACCACCAACCGACACCACCATCAACCACCACCACCACCTCCACCACCCACCACCACCACCACCACCAACCGACACCACCATCAACCACCACCACCACCAAGCACCACCACCAACCACCACCACCACCAACCACCACCACCAACCACCACCACCACCAACCACCACCACCACCATCAACCACCACCACCACCTCCACCACCCACCAACCACCACCTCCAACCACCACCACCAACCACCACCATCAACCACCACCACCACCACCACCAAGCACCACCACCAACGACCACCACCAGCAACCACCACCACCAACCACCACCACCACCAACCACCACCACCAACCACCACCACCAACAGCCACCACCACCAACCTCCACCACCAACCACCACCACCACCAACCACCACCACCAACCACCACCACCAAACACCACCACCACCACCAACCACCACCACCAACCACCACCACCAACCACCACCACCAACCACCACCACCACCAACCACCACCACCACCAACCACCACCACCAACCACCACCACCACCAGCCACCACCACCAACCACCACCACCAACCACCACCACCACCAACCACCACCACCAACCACCACCACCACCAGCCACCACCACCAACCACCACCACCAAGCACCACCACCACCAACCACCACCATCAACCACCACCACCAACCACCACCACCACCAACCACTACCACCAACCACCACCACCACCAACCACCACCACCAACCACCTCCACCACCCACCACCACCACCACCACCAACCGACACCACCATCAACAACCACCACCACCTCCACCACCCACCACCACCACCACCACCAACCGACACCACCATCAACCACCACCACCACCAACCGCCACCACCAACCACCACCACCACCAACCACCACCACCAACCACCACCACCACCAACCACCACCACCAACCACCATCACCACCAACCACCACCACCAATCACCACCACCACCAACCACCGCCACCAACCACCACCACCACCACCACCAACCACCAACCACCTCCTCCACCCACCACCACCACCACCACCAACCACCATCACCACCAACCACCACCACCAACCACCACCACCAACCACCACCACCACCAACCACTACCACCAACCACCACCACCACCAACCACCACCACCAACCACCTCCACCACCCACCACCACCACCACCACCAACCGACACCACCATCAACCACCACCACCACCTCCACCACCCACCACCACCACCACCACCAACCGACACCACCATCAACCACCACCACCACCAAGCACCACCACCAACCACCACCACCACCAACCACCACCACCAACCACCACCACCACCAACCACCACCACCACCATCAACCACCACCACCACCTCCACCACCCACCAACCACCACCTCCAACCACCACCACCAACCACCACCATCAACCACCACCACCACCACCACCAAGCACCACCACCAACGACCACCACCAGCAACCACCACCACCAACCACCACCACCACCAACCACCACCACCAACCACCACCACCAACAGCCACCACCACCAACCTCCACCACCAACCACCACCACCACCAACCACCACCACCAACCACCACCACCAAACACCACCACCACCACCAACCACCACCACCAACCACCACCACCAACCACCACCACCAACCACCACCACCACCAACCACCACCAACCAACACCACCAACCACCACCATCACCAACCACCACCACCACCAACCACCACCACCAACCACCACCACCATCAACCACCACCACCAACCACCACCACCATCAACCACCACCACCAACACCACCACCACCAACCACCATCACCACCAACCGCCACCACCAACCACCACCACCACCAACCACCACCACCAACCACCACCACCACCAACCAC
The DNA here is from genome assembly GCA_933228785.1 of Lasioglossum pauxillum. Classification (NCBI taxonomy): domain Eukaryota; kingdom Metazoa; phylum Arthropoda; class Insecta; order Hymenoptera; family Halictidae; genus Lasioglossum; species Lasioglossum pauxillum. Next base: position 16,232,723 of record OW121707.1, read on the forward strand.
CACCACCAACCACCATCACCACCAACCACCACCACCAACCACCACCACCACCACCAACCGACACCACCATCAACCACCACCACCACCTCCACCACCCACTAACCACCACCACCAACCACCACCACCAACCACCACCACCAACCACCATCACCACCAACCGCCACCACCAACCACCACCACCACCAACCACCACCACCAACCACCATCACCACCAACCGCCACCACCAACCACCACCACCAACAACCACCACAACCAACCACCACCACCAACCACCACCACCACCAACCACCACCATCACCAACCACCACGACCCACCACCACCACCACCACCAACCGACACCACCATCAACCACCACCACCACCTCCACCACCCACCACCACCACCACCACCAACCAACACCACCATCAACCACCACCACCACCAACCGACACCACCATCAACCACCACCACCACCTACACCACCCACCACCACCACCACCACCAACCGACACCACCATCAACCACCACCACCACCTCCACCACCCACCACCACCACCACCACCAACCGACACCACCATCAACCACCACCACCACCAAGCACCACCACCAACGACCACCACCACCAACCACCACCACCAACAACCACCACCACCAACCACCACCACCAACCACCACCACGACCAGCCACCACCACCAACCACCACCACCAACCACCACCACCACCAACCACCACCACCAACCACCACCACCAAACACCACCACCACCACCAACCACCACCACCAACCACCACCACCAACCACCACCACCACCAACCACCACCAACCACCACCACCAACCACCACCATCACCAACCACCACCACTACCAACCACGTCCAACAACCACCACCACCATCAACCACCACCACCACCAAGCACCACCACCAACCTACCACCACCACCAACCACCACCACCAACCACCACCACCACCAACCACCACCACCACCATCCACCACCACCAACCACCACCACCACCACCAACCACCACCACCACCAACCACCACCACCAACCACCACCACCATCAACCACCACCACCAACCACCACCACCAACCACCACCACCACCAACCACCACCACCAACCACCATCACCACCAACCGCCAACACCAACTACCACCACCACCAACCACCACCACCAACCACCACCACCAACCGCCACCACCACCACCCACCACCACCACCACCAACCACCACCACCACCAACCACCACCACCAACAACCACCACCACCAACCACCACCACCAACCACCACCACCACCAACCACCACCACCAACCATCACCACCACTAACCACCACCACCACCATCCACCACCACCAACCACCACCACCACCACCAGCCACCACCATCAAGCAACACCACCACCAACCACCACCACCAACCACCACCACCATCAACCACCACCATCAACCACCACCACCAACCACCACCACCACCAACCACCACCAACAACCACCATCACCACCAACCGGCACCACCAACCACCCCCCACCAACCACCACCACCAACCACCACCACCAACCGACACCACCATCAACCACCACCACCACCAAGCACCACCACCAACCACCACCACCACCAACCACCACCACCAACCACCACCACCACCAACCACCACCACCACCATCAACCACCACCACCACCTCCACCACCCACCAACCACCACCACCAACCACCATCACCACCAACCGCCACCACCAACCACCACCACCAACAACCACCACCACCAACCACCACCACCACCAACCACCACCATCACCAACCACCACGACCCACCACCACCACCACCACCAACCGACACCACCATCAACCACCACCACCACCTCCACCACCCACCACCATCACCACCACCAACCGACACCACCATCAACCACCACCACCACCTCCACCACCCACCACCACCACCACCACCAACCGACACCACCATCAACCACCACCACCACCAAGCACCACCACCAACGACCACCACCACCAACCACCACCACGAACCACCACCACCACCAACCACCACCACCAACCACTACCACCACCAGCCACCACCACCAACCACCACCACCAACCACCACCACCACCAACCACCACCACCAACCACCACCACCAAACACCACCACCACCACCAACCACCACCACCAACCACCACCACCACCAACCACCACCAACCGAGACCACCATCAACCACCACCACCACCTCCACCACCGACCACCACCACCACCACCACCACCACCACCAACCGAGACCACCACCAAGCACCACCACAAGCCACCACCACCACCAACCACCACCACCACCCACCACCACCACCAACCACCACCACCAACCACCACCACCACCAGCCACCACCACCAACCACCACCACCAAGCACCACCACCACCTACCACCACCATCAACCACCACCACCAACCGCCACCACCACCACCCACCACCACCACCACCAACCACCACCACCACCAACCACCACCACCACCAACCACCATCACCACCAACCGCCACCACCAACCACCACCACCACCAACCACCACCACCAACCACCACCACCACCAACCACCACCAACAACCACCACCACCACCAACCAGCACCACCACCATCCACCACCACCAACCACCACCACCACCACCAGCCACCACCACCAAGCACCACCATCACCAACCACCACCACCAACCACCACCACCATCAACCACCACCACCAACCACCACCACCAACCACCACCACCACCAACCACCACCAACAACCACCATCATCACCAACCACCACCACCAACCACCACCACCACCAACCACCACCATCACTAAGCACCACCACAAACCACCACCACCACCAACCACCACCACCACCCACCACCACCACCAACCACCACCACCAACCACCACCACCACCAGCCACCATCACCAACCACCACCACCAAGCACCACCACCACCAACCACCACCACCAACCACCACCACCAACCACCACCACCACCAACCACTACCACCAACCACCACCACCACCAACCACCACCACCAACCACCTCCACCACCCACCACCACCACCACCACCAACCGACACCACCATCAACAACCACCACCACCTCCACCACCCACCACCACCACCACCACCAACCGACACCACCATCAACCACCACCACCACCAAGCACCACCACCAACCTACCACCACCACCAACCACCACCACCAACCACCACCACCACCAACCACCACCACCAACCGCCACCACCAACCACCCCCCACCAACCACCACCACCAACCACCACCACCAACCACCACCACCACCAACCACCACCACCAACCACCACCACCACCAACCACCGCCACCAACCACCACCACCAACCACCACCACCACCAACCGACACAACCACCAACCACCATCACCACCAACCACCACCACCACCAACCACCACCATCACCAACCACCACCACCACCAACCACCACCACCACCACCAACCACCTCCAGCACCCACCACCACCACCACCACCACCACCAACCACCACAACCACCAACAACCACCACCACCAACCACCATCACCACCACCAACCACCACCACCAACCACCACCACCAACCACCACCACCAACCACCACCACCAACCACCATCACCACCAACCGCCACCACCAACCACCACCACCACCAACCACCACCACCAACCTCCACCACCACCAACCACCACCAACAACAACCACCACCAACCACCACCACCACCTCCACCACCCACCAATACCACCACCACCAACCGACACCACCATCAACCAGCACCACCACCAAGTACCACCACCAACCACCACCACCACCAACCACCACCACCAACCACCACCACCACCAACCACCACCACCACCATCCACCACCACCAACCACCACCACCAACACCAGCCACCACCACCAAGCACCACCACCACCAACCACCACCACCACCAACCACCACCACCAACCACCACCACGCCCAACCACCACCACCACCAACCACCACCACCACCACCAACCACCACCACCACCAACCACCACCACCAACCACCACCAACCACCACCACCACCAACCACCACCACCAACCACCACCACCACCAACCACCACAAACCACCACCACCTACCACCACCATCACCAACCACCACCACCACCAACCACCACCACCAACCACCACCACCATGAACTACCACCACCAACCACCACCACCAACCACCACCACCACCAACCACCACCACCAACCACCATCACCACCAACCGCCAACACCAACTACCACCACCACCAACCACCACCACCAACCACCACCACCAACCGCCACCACCACCACCCACCACCACCACCACCAACCACCACCACCTCCAACCACCACCACCACCAACCACCATCACCACCAACCGCCACCACCAACCACCATCACCACCAACCGCCACCACCAACCACCACCACCAACAACCACCACAACCAACCACCACCACCAACCACCACCACCACCAACCACCACCATCACCAACCACCACGACCCACCACCACCACCACCACCAACCGACACCACCATCAACCACCACCACCACCTCCACCACCCACCACCACCACCACCACCAACCGACACCACCATCAACCACCACCACCTCCTCCACCACCCACCACCACCACCACCACCAACCGACACCACCATCAACCACCACCACCACCAAGCACCATCACCAACGACCACCACCACCAACCACCATCACCAACCACCACCACCACCAACCACCACCACCAACCACCACCACCACCAGCCACCACCACCAACCACCACCACCAACCACCACCACCACCAACCACCACCACCAACCACCACCACCAAACACCACCACCACCACCAACCACCACCACCAACCACCACCACCAACCACCACCACCACCAACCACCATCAACCACCACCACCAACCACCACCATCACCAACCCCCACCACCACCAACCACCACCACCAACCACCACCACCATCAACCACCACCACCAACCACCACCACCAACCACCACCACCACCAACCACCACCACCAACCACCATCACCTCCAACCGCCAACACCAACTACCACCACCACCAACCACCACCACCAACCACCACCACCAACCGCCACCACCACCACCCACCAACACCACCACCAACCACCACCACCACCAACCACCACCACCATCAACCACCACCACCAACCACCACCACCAACCACCATCACCACCAACCGCCACCACCACCCACCACCACCACCAACCACCACCACCAACCACCACCACCACCAGCCACCACCACCAAGCACCACCACCACCAACCACCACCACCAACCACCACCACCATCAACCACCACCACCAACCACCACCCCCAACCACCACCACCACCAACCACCACCACCACCTCCACCACCCACCAACCACCACCTCCAACCACCACCACCAACCACCACCATCAACCACCACCACCACCACCACCAAGCACCACCACCAACGACCACCACCATCAACCACCACCACCAACCACCACCACCAACCACCACCACCACCAACCACCACCACCAACCACCATCACCACCAACCGCCAACACCAACTACCACCACCACCAACCACCACCACCAACCACCACCACCAACCGCCACCACCACCACCCACCACCACCACCACCAACCACCACCACCACCAACCATCACCACCAACAACCACCACCACCAACCACCACCACCAACCACCACCACCACCAACCACCACCACCAACCATCACCACCACTAACCACCACCACCACCATCCACCACCACCAACCACCACCACCACCACCAGCCACCACCATCAAGCAACACCACCACCAACCACCACCACCAACCACCACCACCATCAACCACCACCATCAACCACCACCACCAACCACCACCACCACCAACCACCACCAACAACCACCATCACCACCAACCGCCACCACCAACCACCCCCCACCAACCACCACCACCAACCACCACCACCAACCGACACCACCATCAACCACCACCACCACCAAGCACCACCACCAACCACCACCACCACCAACCACCACCACCAACCACCACCACCACCAACCACCACCACCACCATCAACCACCACCACCACCTCCACCACCCACCAACCACCACCACCAACCACCATCACCACCAACAGCCACCACCAACCACCACCACCAACAACCACCACCACCAACCACCACCACCACCAACCACCACCATCACCAACCACCACGACCCACCACCACCACCAACCGACACCACCATCAACCACCACCACCACCTCCACCACCCACCACCATCACCACCACCAACCGACACCACCATCAACCACCACCACCACCTCCACCACCCACCACCACCACCACCACCAACCGACACCACCATCAACCACCACCACCACCAAGCACCACCACCAACGACCACCACCACCAACCACCACCACGAACCACCACCACCACCAACCACCACCACCAACCACTACCACCACCAGCCACCACCACCAACCACCACCACCAACCACCACCACCACCAACCACCACCACCAACCACCACCACCAAACACCACCACCACCACCAACCACCACCACCAACCACCACCACCACCAACCACCACCAACCGAGACCACCATCAACCACCACCACCACCTCCACCACCCACCATCACCACCACCACCACCACCACCACAAAGCACCACCACAAGCCACCACCACCACCAACCACCACCACCACCCACCACCACCACCAACCACCACCACCAACCACCACCACCACCAGCCACCACCACCAACCACCACCACCAAGCACCACCACCACCAACCACCACCATCAACCACCACCACCAACCGCCACCACCACCACCCACCACCACCACCACCAACCACCACCACCACCAACCACCACCACCACCAACCACCATCACCACCAACCGCCACCACCAACCACAACCACCACCAACCACCACCACCAACCACCACCACCACCAACCACCACCAACAACCACCACCACCACCAACCACCACCACCAACCACCACCACCACCAACCACCACCAACAACCACCATCATCACCAACCACCACCACCAACCACCACCACCACCAACCACCACCACCACTAAGCACCACCACAAACCACCACCACCACCAACCACCACCACCACCCACCACCACCACCAACCACCACCACCAACCACCACCACCACCAGCCACCATCACCAACCACCACCACCAAGCACCACCACCACCAACCACCACCACCAACCACCACCACCAACCACCACCACCACCAACCACTACCACCAACCACCACCACCACCAACCACCACCACCAACCACCTCCACCACCCACCACCACCACCACCACCAACCGACACCACCATCAACAACCACCACCACCTCCACCACCCACCACCACCACCACCACCAACCGACACCACCATCAACCACCACCACCACCAAGCACCACCACCAACCTACCACCACCACCAACCACCACCACCAACCACCACCACCACCAACCACCACCACCAACCACCACCACCATCAACCACCACCACCAACCACCACCACAAACCACCACCACCACCAACCACCACCAACAACCACCATCATCACCAACGGCCACCACCAACCACCCCCCACCAACCACCACCACCAACCACCACCACCAACCACCACCACCACCAACCACCACCACCAACCACCACCACCACCAACCACCGCCACCAACCACCACCACCAACCACCACCACCACCAACCGACACAACCACCAACCACCATCACCACCAACCGCCACCACCAACCACCACCACCACCAACCACCACCACCAACCTCCACCACCACCAACCACCACCAACAACAACCACCACCAACCACCACCACCACCTCCACCACCCACCAATACCACCACCACCAACCGACACCACCATCAACCACCACCACCACCAAGTACCACCACCAACCACCACCACCACCAACCACCACCACCAACCACCACCATCACCAACCACCACCACCACCATCCACCACCACCAACCACCACCACCAACACCAGCCACCACCACCAAGCACCACCACCACCAACCACCACCACCACCAACCACCACCACCAACCACCACCACCACCAACCACCACCACCACCACCAACCACCACCACCACCAAGCACCACCACCAACCACCACCACCACCAACCACCACAAACCACCACCACCTACCACCACCATCACCAACCACCACCACCACCAACCACCACCACCAACCACCACCACCATCAACTACCACCACCAACCACCACCACCAACCACCACCACCACCAACCACCACCACCAACCACCATCACCACCAACCGCCAACACCAACTACCACCACCACCACCAACCACCACCACCAACCACCACCACCAACCGCCACCACCACCACCCACCACCACCACCACCAACCACCACCACCACCAACCACCACCACCACCAACCACCATCACCACCAACCGCCACCACCAACCACCATCACCACCAACCGCCACCACCAACCACCACCACCAACAACCACCACAACCAACCACCACCACCAACCACCACCACCACCAACCACCACCATCACCAACCACCACGACCCACCACCACCACCACCACCAACCGACACCACCATCTACCACCACCACCACCTCCACCACCCACCACCACCACCACCACCAACCGACACCACCATCAACCACCACCACCTCCTCCACCACCCACCACCACCACCACCACCAACCGACACCACCATCAACCACCACCACCACCAAGCACCATCACCAACGACCACCACCACCAACCACCATCACCAACCACCACCACCACCAACCACCACCACCAACCACCACCACCACCAGCCACCACCACCAACCACCACCACCAACCACCACCACCACCAACCACCACCACCAACCACCACCACCAAACACCACCACCACCACCAACCACCACCACCAACCACCACCACCAACCACCACCACCACCAACCACCACCAACCACCACCACCAACCACCACCATCACTAACCCCCACCACCACCAACCACCACCACCAACCACCACCACCATCAACCACCACCACCAACCACCACCACCAACCACCACCACCACCAACCACCACCACCAACCACCATCACCACCAACCGCCAACACCAACTACCACCACCACCAACCACCACCACCAACCACCACCACCAACCGCCACCACCACCACCCACCACCACCACCACCACCACCAACCACCACCATCACCAACCACCACGACCCACCACCACCACCACCACCAACCGACACCACCATCAACCACCACCACCACCTCCACCACCCACCACCACCACCACCACCAACCGACACCACCATCAACCACCACCACCTCCTCCACCACCCACCACCACCACCACCACCAACCGACACCACCATCAACCACCACCACCACCAAGCACCATCACCAACGACCACCAACACCAACCACCATCACCAACCACCACCACCACCAACCACCACCACCAACCACCACCACCACCAGCCACCACCACCAACCACCACCACCAACCACCACCACCACCAACCACCACCACCAACCACCACCACCACCAGCCACCACCACCAACCACCACCACCAAGCACCACCACCACCAACCACCACCATCAACCACCACCACCAACCACCACCACCACCAACCACTACCACCAACCACCACCACCACCAACCACCACCACCAACCACCTCCACCACCCACCACCACCACCACCACCAACCGACACCACCATCAACAACCACCACCACCTCCACCACCCACCACCACCACCACCACCAACCGACACCACCATCAACAACCACCACCACCTCCACCACCACCACCAAGCACCACCACCAACCACCACCACCACCAACCACCACCACCAACCACCACCACCACCAACCACCACCACCACCATCAACCACCACCACCACCTCCACCACCCACCAACCACCACCTCCAACCACCACCACCAACCACCACCATCAACCACCACCACCACCACCACCAAGCACCACCACCAACGACCACCACCAGCAACCACCACCACCAACCACCACCACCACCAACCACCACCACCAACCACCACCACCAACAGCCACCACCACCAACCTCCACCACCAACCACCACCACCACCAACCACCACCACCAACCACCACCACCAAACACCACCACCACCACCAACCACCACCACCAACCACCACCACCAACCACCACCACCAACCACCACCACCACCAACCACCACCAACCAACACCACCAACCACCACCATCACCAACCACCACCACCACCAACCACCACCACCAACCACCACCACCATCAACCACCACCACCAACCACCACCACCAACCACCACCACCACCAACCACCACCACCAACCACCATCACCACCAACCGCCAACACCAACTACCACCACCACCAACCACCACCACCAACCACCACCACCAACCGCCACCACCACCACCCACCACCACCACCACCAACCACCACCACCACCAACCGCCACCACCATCAACCACCACCACCAACACCACCAGCACCAACCACCATCACCACCAACCGCCACCACCAACCACCACCACCACCAACCACCACCACCAACCACCACCACCACCAACCACCACCACCAACCACCATCACCACCAACCACCACCACCAACCACCACCACCACCACCAACCGACACCACCATCAACCACCACCACCACCTCCACCACCCACCAACCACCACCACCAACCACCACCACCAACCACCACCACCAACCACCATCACCACCAACCGCCACCACCAACCACCACCACCACCAACCACCACCACCAACCACCACCACCAACCACCATCACCACCAACCGCCACCACCAACCACCACCACCAACAACCACCACAACCAACCACCACCACCAACCACCACCACCACCAACCACCACCATCACCAACCACCACGACCCACCACCACCACCACCACCAACCGACACCACCATCAACCACCACCACCACCTCCACCACCCACCACCACCACCACCACCAACCAACACCACCATCAACCACCACCACCACCTCCACCACCCACCACCACCACCACCACCAACCGACACCACCATCAACCACCACCACCACCTCCACCACCCACCACCACCACCACCACCAACCGACACCACCATCAACCACCACCACCACCTCCACCACCCACCACCACCACCACCACCAACCGACACCACCATCAACCACCACCACCACCAAGCACCACCACCAACGACCACCACCACCAACCACCACCACCAACAACCACCACCACCAACCACCACCACCAACCACCACCACGACCAGCCACCACCACCAACCACCACCACCAACCACCACCACCACCAACCACCACCACCAACCACCACCACCAAACACCACCACCACCACCAACCACCACCACCAACCACCACCACCAACCACCACCACCACCAACCACCACCAACCACCACCACCAACCACCACCATCACCAACCACCACCACTACCAACCACGTCCAACAACCACCACCACCATCAACCACCACCACCACCAAGCACCACCACCAACCTACCACCACCACCAACCACCACCACCAACCACCACCACCACCAACCACCACCAACAACCACCATACCACCAACCGCCACCACCAACCACCCCCCTTTTTTTTTTTTTTTTTTTTTTTTTTATCGTAGGAAAAACGCTTTACGCGTACCCCGCCCTCCTGGGGGAGAGACGGGGTTATGTGGGACTGTCCGTTCCAGAAGGGACCGGACCTACCCACTAAAAAACCTACGGTGACCTCCCTAAGCTAATTTGGAGGTGGTCGGGATCTCGAAATCGAATGCGACCGACCACCTCCAGCCCCGGCTTAAAAGCCCCATTCCCGGGGGGGAGAGAAGCTCCCCCCAATCAAAACCTATTTGCTATTTGGACACCATGCGGGTCACCCACATGGTGTCCCCCATCCCTGGGGTCGCTCGGCTGGGTGGCCCGAGCCCCAGCTCGAGACACCCGCGACCCCCGGCGACCCCCCTCCTCGTTCGGGGAAGAGAACCCAAGGGTTCCCGCCCGGCCGAGGAGGGAGGTTTCCGCACGCGACAAGGAGGGGACAGAGGCGAGTTCCGGCTCGCGTCTGTCCCCTCCCCCTGTCCCACCCCCTGGTCGACCCCCAATTAAAATAAAATAAAATAAAATATTGTTAAAATATAAATAATAAATAATAATCAATAAATAAATAAATAAAATTGTATATAAAATATATATAAATCAATAAATAAGATAATAAAATAAATAAATAAATAAAATAAATAAAGTGTCAATAAATAAAGACAAACACAAACAAGAACATAAAAGGGAGGGGTCAATAAAATAAAATAAAATTGGGGGTTTATAAATAAATAAATAAGTAAAATAAATAAAATATGGGGGGGGTCGACCGGCAGGCCGCATCTTTGTGGTGGGGGGGGAGGGGATTACTGCTCCACCTCTCCCCCCCGCGGCCTGCCCACCCCGGGGGCGCCTAAAACGGCAAGCCCCCCTTGGCGGCGGTACGGGTAACTACGTACCGCCGCCAGCACGTCTGCGGCCCCTAGTTGCTGGCCGTCGGCCTCGACGGGGACGCCCCGCCGAGGCCAGCCTCCTGGCGGAGAGGGGGTCGGCCTCCCTCTCCCTCTCCGCTGCCTCCTTCTGCGAAATAACGGTTTCGCAGAAGGAGGCGAACGCGGATCTTGACCTCTCGCTGCCGATCATGTGGTCGACCACGACCGGCAGGGAGAGGTCCACCCCTATAACACCCCTAAGGACACTGCGCGGCTCCGACCACGCTGGACATTCCTCCAGCGTATGCCGCGCAGTGTCCTGGGCCTCACCGCAGTGGTGGCACTGCGCCGTCGGTTCCTTCCCGATTTTGCACAGGTACTCCCCGAAGCAACCATGCCCGGAGAGCACCTGTGTCATCTGGTAGGTGAGCCGTACCCGACTCCTGCACCATTCCTCCAGAATGGGCAGGAGCGCCCGGACAATTGGCCGGTCCGAGTTGGCGGAAATAATTTCGTTCCGCCACCGGACCAGGATGTCCTGTCGGGCCTGGTGCCTCAGCACTTCGACCTCTTGCCCCTCGGGGCATAACTCCCCCCGGCGGATGGAGCAGGCAATCCGATACGTGGTTGCCCGCTCCACCGCCATTAGATGGAGGGGAGTCATGCCCGCGAGGAGGCACGCCGCCTCCCCGGAGATGGTGCGAAATCCCCGTATGGTCCGAATGGCCAGCCGTCGTTGCACGCGGTTTGCGTGCAACATGTTACGCCGGCTGGCCAATAACTCTTCGGACCACACGGGGGCTCCATAAAGGAACTTGGCATGCACCACCCCCGAGTAGAGGCGACGTATCCGATCATCGGGCCCCCCGATGTTGGGCAACAGCCGACCAATGGCGGCTGCCACCCCTTCGGCTCGGGGGGCCATACGGTCGAAGTGCTCTTTGAAGCACCAGCGGCTGTCGAGGGTCAGGCCGAGATAGTTCATCTCGCCTTTCACCTCGACAGAGGCTTCACCTACCTGGATCCGGAGTTGGGGTGGCTGCCGGCTCCGAGGCAATGCGTGTAGCCACATTGCCTCGGTTTTGCCGGCAGAAATCTCCAGCCCCAATCTCCGGATCCCACCGACGACGCAGCCCACCGCTGCTTGCGCCAGGCTCAAGGTCCTCCCCCACGACCTCCCCTCGACGACCACCAATGTATCATCTGCATAGCAGATTAGGTGGACGCCGAGGGGAAGGTGAGCCCGCAGCACCGCGTCAAAAGCGAGCAGCCACAGGAGCGGTCCGAGGATCGACCCCTGTGGCACTCCGCGGTGCATCTCTTCCCTCCTGATGTTACCGTACCGGCCCGGATACTCGAACCACCTGTCCCTCAGGTAGTCCCGGATCACTTCCTTGAGGTAGGAGGGCACCTGGAAATAGTCCAGGGCCCTCACTACCTCATCCCATGGCAGGGTGTTGAAGGCGTTGGTGATATCGAGACTCACCGCCAACAACACCCTGCCCCGAGCGACAGCCTCTTTCCGGAGGGAAGCGAGGCGACCGACGGCATCTACCGTCGATCGCCCCCTCCGGAAGCCGAACTGGCTGTCGCTCAAGTCGGGACCACCATGTTGGGACAGGTGCTCGACGAGGCGGTCAGCAATGATCTTCTCGAAGATCTTACCCGCCTCGTCGAGCAGACATAGGGGCCGGTACGCGGAGGGAGAGTCCGCGGGCTTTCCTGCCTTGTGGAGGAGGACTAGCCTGGCGACTTTCCATTCCCCGGGGAAGACTCCCCGGCTCAAACAGGAATTTAAAATCCCTGTGAAGGCCGGGGCGAGGACGTCCAGGGCCGTGGCCAAGACCCGTCCAGGGACCCCATCGGGACCAGGGGCCTTCTTGCCCCCTTCCCGGATCCTCTGGACGGCCCGGGAGAGCTCACTCTCCGTGACCCCGAGCTCATCGGTCCAGTTGGTGTGGACCGAAGGGGGCGGGTCCTCTCTCGTTCCCTCCGAAGGGGGGAAGAGTGTACTGAGGACCCGTCCCAGGAACTCGGGGTCAAGCCCCTCGGTTATGGGGGGCGCCCACGGGCGGAGCTTACTCAGCACCACCCTGTAGGCGCGCCCCCATGGATCCCTATTGAGGGATCCGAGGAGCTCATCCCAGGCCACGGCCTTTGCAGCGGCAATTGCACGCTGGAGAGCCATCCGGGCCGCCCTGTACTCTGTATACAGGGCGGCCACTCTCGCCTCGTCGACGCCACCAACAGGGTTGCGTCGACGTGCGCGGGTGTACTGGCGTCGGGCACGGACACACGTGTCCCTCGCGGTCGCGATTTCGCCCGACCACCAGTACGCCGACCTCTTCGGGGGGCGTCTACCGGCCCGGGGCATCGAAGCGTCGCATAACGACTTCATGATGCCCCGGAACCATGTCACCCCCTCTTCAGTCCCGCGCTCCGTGGGTTCAACCCAGGAATAGGCGAGAGCTGAGGCTCTCAGGACGTCCTCGTCCAGTCGCTGCAGCGCCCATTTAACGGGCGCCGCATGGGAGCTACGTGGGGGGGGCAGGTCCGCCTGTTGTTGCTGGGTGGCCTCCACCTCCATGGTGATGTGGAGGTGGTCTGAGAGAGACTCCCATTCTGTGGCCACCCGCCAGGCGGACACACGGCGTACGGCTGAGGGGGTGGCCCAAGTCAGGTCGACTATGGACCACCCATTATGCCGCCCGCACGTTGCCACGGAGCCCTGGTTCACCAACCTGAGCTCCATGCCCCCCGCCCAAGCCTCGAGAGTCTCTCCTCGAGGGGTGGTCCTGGGGTTTCCCCAAGTGGTGGACTTCGCGTTGAAGTCCCCCAGGACCAACATTGGACCGGCTAGGTAAGGTGTAATCATCACCCTCAGCCGGTCCAAAAACCCCTCGAACTCTTCGAGGCTGCAATTGGGCGAAACGTAGCATCCCGCGACCAGAAGCCTTCCCCATCGAAACAACACCACCCCACGGCTCCGCTCGACCACGGAGCCGGGGGGGAACTCACCGCCCTTTCGGGCCCATATTGCCACGGAGCCCTCGACGTCCCCCACCCAAGGGGAGGAGTCAGAGACGTCGTAAGGCTCCGTGACAACGGCCAGCCCGACCTGCCTCTCCGCCAGGCCATGGATAAACAAGTCCTGGGCCCGGCGGCAGTGGTTTAGGTTGGCCTGCACCACTGGGAGCGTCCTAGGCATTACTGTGCCGTTGACGCCCCCGGTGTGGCCACCTCAGGCCGGGCTGGCTCTGGAGGTGGGGGATCCACCTCCATTTCCTCACTTGGGGGGGGAGGGGGTCGGGCTGACTCTTCTCCCCCCGGGGCCGTTTTGTCGGTGGGCCCCTTACCACCAACCTTACGACTTTTCCTCGGGGGCGGGGGGCACAGGCCACTCCCCACCTTGTGCCCGGCCGGTCTCCCCAGCTCCGTGCATATCGGGCACCGGGGGGCCGCCGGGCACACACTAGCTTGATGGCCGGTCGCACCGCACTTGAAGCACTGGCCGCTACGGTCGACCGTGCTAGTGCACCGCTGCCTGACGTGTCCAACCGCCAGGCAACGGAAGCACTGCAACGGCCTCGCGGCCAGTGCCTCTACTTTTGCGGTGGACCAGCCCACCCGCAATTTTCCCGCGCCCGCCAGAAGGCGGGCGGCCGCGGCGGGGCATTTCAGCCACGTGGTGCCCAACCCTGTGGCCGGGGACTTAATGTCCCCGACTTTCACAGTGTCGGGTGGGCACCCCGTGACCTCAGCCACCGCCGCTTTCACCTCGTCGGGGGTGACGGAGTCATCCAGGCCCCTCAGGCGGAGATCCGCCGTCTTGAGGGGCCTGTTGACCCTCACCCCCATACCGCTAAGCGCGGCTGCCATCCGCGCTGCCAGGGCATCCGCCTTGGCAGCCCCCTCCGGGCCGGGGATCTCCAGTAGGAGACCCCCGGTCACAGCCCGTTTGGTTCGGATCTCCCCCACCCCTATCTCCTTTAAATTGATGGCGGCCTTGGCCGCCGCCATAGCCTGCGCCAGGGTGGTTTTACACCCCTCCGGAATGGTCAGCGATATCGCTGCCGCCTTCGGAGGGGTGGCCACCCTGGGCGGAACTCCACCCCCCTTCCCCTTTCCCTGGGGAGCCTTTAGGGTTCCCTTGGAGACGGAGGGGGTGGGGGGAGGGTTTGCGGCCTTCTTGGCCGCCACCCTCTCTTTTCGGCCCACCACCGTTGCCCAGGTAGAGGGCTCGGTGCGGGTCGGAGCCGGTTTAGCCGGCTGAGACGGGGCCGCGGGAGGTGGGGGAGGGGGAGGGGGCACGGGTGCCGCCGCCGCCGTCTTGCCTCCGCTTTTCTTCTTCTTCTTTTTCTTCTTCTTTTTCTTCGCGTCCTGCGGACGGGAAGAAGAAGAAGGCAAGCCGGCAACGGGTGCAGGGGCAGGGGGGGAGGCAGGGTTGAGGGGGGACCCGCCGAGCCCTTTGCGCCACTGCGAGGGGCAGGGGGCGCGCGAGTGGGTCCAAAGACCGCCTCGCTTAGCCTCTCCTGCACCCTCCTTATTGGGGCAAGCTTGGCATCCAGAAGGGCTCCAAGTTGCGCCAACAACCCGTCCGTGCCCGACCCCGTTTCCGGCGGAGGAGGGGGGTCCGGCAGGGTACTCCTGTTCTTGGTGGAGGGGGAGGCAAACGGGGGCCGGGAGGCGACCTCGTCGCCGTCACCGGCACCACCACCTCCGGGCAGGGGGATTTCATCCGGGGGGGAGATGACTGCGATGGGGACGGGGTGGGGGCGGGGAGGAGTTCCCGTGCCACCCCCATCCTCTTCATCGCCATCATCTCCTCCCGGATGGCCTCCATCTTGTCCCTCAGCTCCTTCACGGTCCCCCGCAGGGACTCGTTCTGCTTGAGTAGCTCTTGCACTTTAGCTTCCGAGTCCCGCGGGGGAGGGAAAGGGGCTGTCACGGGCGGTGCAGCGGGCGGGGCGGCGCTAGGGGGGTCCTCCTTATCCCCCCTTTCAAGTATCTCGATTAGCGCCGCCTCTGCGTACCGTGCGGACCACTTTAGGTCCCGCACGCACGTCCCCTTTAGATTCCCGCTTTTTAGGGCGGTCTTCTCCACCAGGCGGATCCTCTCCAGGAATTCCTGGATAATGTCCCCCGTGGAGAGGCCGCTAATCCGCACCGCCATTTCCTCCACCGCTGGGGTGGAGTCCTTCTTGCTACCCGGCTTGGAGGGCTTGTAGGAGGAGGGCATGGTCTTTCGCCCCCTCCGTGCAACATCCTTCGGATTCAGCTCGTCGTATTCCTCCTCGTCTGAGAGCCGCCTCCTTTTGGAGGATCTCTCAGACCCTGTTTGCGACCCTCCCCCCATTAAGTGGGTGGCAACCCCCAGCCATGGCAGGTCGAGCTGTGGGTTTTCGTCGCTTCCGCTGTCGGACTCGACAATGGCGGCTTTTTGGGAGATGTGCCCCTCATCTCTCCCTTGCCCACCAGTCCCAGCAAGCCTCGACGATTGGCGGGTCGTACGGCCCACCGACTCAGTCGAGACTTTTGCTACACCCACGTTCACGTCCAGAGACGGGGTGGCACTGGCAGATGCCACTCCCGCCTCTGGGACCTCTCCCACGCTGGCAGCGTGGGAGGCATCTCCCCTCAGGGAGGCATCGCTGGTCGCCATTACTTTCCGGGTGGCCCAGTGGTCCACCAACCCGGACTCGCAGACGCTGGATGACGACCCAGAGGGGGCCTGCTCGCCCACCCCCTCTGTGCCGGTACTGGGGTATCCCTCCCCTGCACCGTAAACGATATTAGTAGGGAAACTCGGGTTAGCCATAGTAAAATATACCTCGCCCACGTGCCCTACCGTCGTCATCAATGAAAGCCGTCCCTGGGGTGCACTGAGGTTCGCTCTGTACTGCCATACAGAGATCTGTCAGTGCACCCACGCACCCCTCACTCCGTTAGCACACGACACTGGAAAAGCATCAGTGCCGTGCCCCAGGGTCCACCACGAGGAGGTGGAGTGAGAGGATTTAGCCCTGTGACAACCCTCAAATAGAGAGTACGGACCGACAGTGGCTCAGAGTCTCCACTGTAGGCGCCACAGGACCGAAGACCCCACCAACCACCCCCCACCAACCACCACCACCAACCACCACCACCAACCACCACCACCACCAACCACCACCACCAACCACCACCACCACCAACCACCGCCACCAACCACCACCACCAACCACCACCACCACCAACCGACACAACCACCAACCACCATCACCACCAACCGCCACCACCACCAACCACCACCATCACCAACCACAACCACCACCAACCACCACCACCACCAACACCAACCACCTCCAGCACCCACCACCACCACCACCACCAACCGACACCACCATCAACCACCACCAACCACCACCAACCACCACCACCACCACCAACCACCGCCACCAACCCCACCAAAACCAACCACCACCACCACCAACCACCACCACCAACCACCACCACCACCAGCCACCACCACCAACCACCACCACCAACCACCACCACCACCAACCACCACCACCAACCACCACCACCAAACACCACCACCACCAACACCACCAACCACCACCACCAACCACCACCACCACCAACCGACACAACCACCAACCACCATCACCACCAACCGCCACCACCACCAACCACCACCATCACCAACCACAACCACCACCAACCACCACCACCACCAACACCAACCACCTCCAGCACCCACCACCACCACCACCACCAACCGACACCACCATCAAACACCACCAACCACCACCAACCACCACCACCACCACCAACCACCGCCACCAACCCCACCAAAACCAACCACCACCACCACCAACTACCACCACCAACCACCACCACCACCAGCCACCACCACCAACCACCACCACCACCAACCACCACCACCAACCACCACCACCAAACACCACCACCACCAACACCACCAACCACAACCACCAACCACCACCACCAACCTCCACCACCACCAACCATCACCAACCACCACCACCAACCACCACCATCACCAACCACCACCACCACCAACCACCACCACCAACCACCACCACCATCAACCACCACCACCAACCACCACCACCAACCACCACCACCACCAACCACCACCAACCACCACCACCAACCGCCACCACCACCACCCACCACCACCACCACCAACCACCATCACCACCAACCACCACCACCAACCACCACCACCATCAACCACCACCACCAACCACCACCACCAACCACCACCACCACCAACCACCACCACCAACCACCATCACCACGAACCGCCAACACCAACTACCACCACCACCAACCACCACCACCAACCACCACCACCAACCGCCACCACCACCACCCTCCACCACCACCACCAACCACCACCACCACCAACCACCACCACCATCAACCACCACCACCAACCACCACCACCAACCACCACCACCACCAACCACCACCACCAACCATCACCACCACTAACCACCACCACCACCATCCACCACCACCAACCACCACCACCACCACCAGCCACCACCATCAAGCAACACCACCACCAACCACCACCACCAACCACCACCACCATCAACCACCACCATCAACCACCACCACCAACCACCACCACCACCAACCAAAACCAACAACCACCATCACCACCAACCGCCACCACCAACCACCCCCCACCAACCACCACCACCAACCACCACCACCAACCGACACCACCATCAACCACCACCACCACCAAGCACCACCACCAACCACCACCACCACCAACCACCACCACCAACCACCACCACCACCAACCACCACCACCACCATCAACCACCACCACCACCTCCACCACCCACCACCCACCACCACCAACCAGCACCACCAACCACCATCACCACCAACCGCCACCACCAACCACCACCACCACCAACCACCACCACCACCAACCACCACCACCAACCACCTCCACCACCCACCACCACCACCACCACCAACCGACACCACCATCAACAACCACCACCACCTCCACCACCCACCACCACCACCAACCGACACCACCATCAACCACCACCACCACCAACCGCCACCACCAACCACCCCCCACCAACCACCACCACCAACCACCACCACCAACCACCATCACCACCAACCGCCACCACCAACCACCACCACCACCAACCACCACCACCAACCACCACCACCACCAACCACCACCACCAACCACCATCACCACCAACCACCACCACCAATCACCACCACCACCAACCACCGCCACCAACCACCACCACCACCACCACCAACCACCAACCACCTCCTCCACCCACCACCACCACCACCACCAACCACCATCACCACCAACCACCACCACCAACCACCACCACCAACCACTACCACCAACCACCACCACCACCAACCACCACCACCAACCACCTCCACCACCCACCACCACCACCACCACCAACCGACACCACCATCAACCACCACCACCACCAAGCACCACCACCAACCACCACCACCACCAACCACCACCACCAACCACCACCACCACCAACCACCACCACCACCATCAACCACCACCACCACCTCCACCACCCACCAACCACCACCGCCAACCACCACCACCAACCACCACCATCAACCACCACCACCACCACCACCACCAAGCACCACCACCAACGACCACCACCAGCAACCACCACCACCAACCACCACCACCACCAACCACCACCACCAACCACCACCACCAACAGCCACCACCACCAACCACCACAACCAACCACCACCACCACCAACCACCACCACCAACCACCACCACCAAACACCACCACCACCACCAACCACCACCACCAACCACCACCACCAACCACCACCACCAACCACCACCACCACCAACCACCACCAACCAACACCACCAACCACCACCATCACCAACCACCACCACCACCAACCACCACCACCACCAACCACCACCACCACCATCAACCACCACCACCAACCACCACCACCAACCACCACCACCACCAACCACCACCACCACCAACCACCACCACCAACCACCATCACCACCAACCGCCAACACCAACTACCACCACCACCAACCACCACCACCAACCACCACCACCAACCGCCACCACCACCACCCACCACCACCACCACCAACCACCACCACCACCAACCACCACCACCATCAACCACCACCACCAACACCACCACCACCAACCACCATCACCACCAACCGCCACCACCAACCACCACCACCACCAACCACCACCACCAACCACCATCACCACCAACCACCACCACCAACCACCACCACCACCACCAACCACCACCACCACCACCAACCGACACCACCATCAACCACCACCACCACCTCCACCACCCACCAACCACCACCACCAACCACCACCACCAACCACCACCACCAACCACCATCACCACCAACCGCCACCAACAACCACCACCACCACCAACCACCACCACCAACCACCACCACCAACCACCATCACCACCAACCGCCACCACCAACCACCACCACCAACAACCACCACAACCAACCACCACCACCAACCACCACCAACCACCACCACCAACCACCACCATCACCAACCACCACCACTACCAACCACGTCCAACAACCACCACCACCACCAACCACCACCACCAACCACCACCACCACCAACCACCACCACCAACCACCATCACCACCAACCGCCACCACCAACCACCACCACCACCAGCCACCATCACCAACCACCACCACCAAGCACCACCAACCACTACCACCAACCACCACCACCACCAACCACCACCACCAACCACCTCCACCACCCACCACCACCACCACCACCACCAACCGACACCACCATCAACAACCACCACCACCTCCACCACCCACCACCACCACCACCACCAACCGACACCACCATCAACCACCACCACCACCAAGCACCACCACCATCCTACCACCACCACCAACCACCACCACCAACCACCACCACCACCAACCACCACCACCACCATCCACCACCACCAACCACCACCACCACCACCAGCCACCACCACCAAGCACGACCACCACCAACCACCACCACCAACCACCACCACCATCAACCACCACCACCAACCACCACCACCAACCACCACCACCACCAACCACCACCAACAACCACCATACCACCAACCGCCACCACCAACCACCCCCCACCAACCACCACCACCAACCACCACCACCAACCACCACCACCACCAACCACCACCACCAACCACCACCACCACCACCAACCACCGCCACCAACCACCACCACCAACCACCACCACCACCAACCGACACAACCACCAACCACCATCACCACCAACCGCCACCACCACCAACCACCACCATCACCAACCACAACCACCACCAACCACCACCACCACCAACACCAACCACCTCCAGCACCCACCACCACCACCACCACCAACCGACACCACCATCAACCACCACCAACCACCACCAACCACCACCACCACCACCAACCACCGCCACCAACCCCACCAAAACCAACCACCACCACCACCAACCACCACCACCAACCACCACCACCACCAGCCACCACCATCAACCACCACCACCAACCACCACCACCACCAACCACCACCACCAACCACCACCACCAAACACCACCACCACCAACACCACCAACCACCACCACCAACCACCACCACCAACCTCCACCACCACCAACCATCACCAACCACCACCACCAACCACCACCATCACCAACCACCACCACCACCAACCACCACCACCAACCACCACCACCATCAACCACCACCACCAACCACCACCACCAACCACCACCACCACCAACCACCACCAACCACCACCACCAACCGCCACCACCACCACCAACAGCCACCACCACCACCCACCACCACCACCACCAACCACCACCACCACCAACCACCACCACCAACCACCACCACCATCAACCACCACCACCAACCACCACCACCAACCACCACCACCACCAACCACCACCACCAACCACCATCACCACGAACCGCCAACACCAACTACCACCACCACCAACCACCACCACCAACCACCACCACCAACCGCCACCACCACCACCCACCACCACCACCACCAACCACCACCACCACCAACCACCACCACCATCAACCACCACCACCAACCACCACCACCAACCACCACCACCACCAACCACCACCACCAACCATCACCACCACTAACCACCACCACCACCATCCACCACCACCAACCACCACCACCACCACCAGCCACCACCATCAAGCAACACCACCACCAACCACCACCACCAACCACCACCACCATCAACCACCACCATCAACCACCACCACCAACCACCACCACCACCAACCACCACCAACAACCACCATCACCACCAACCGCCACCACCAACCACCCCCCACCAACCACCACCACCAACCACCACCACCACCAACCGACACCACCATCAACCACCACCACCACCAAGCACCACCACCAACCACCACCACCACCAACCACCACCACCAACCACCACCACCACCAACCACCACCACCACCATCAACCACCACCACCACCTCCACCACCCACCAACCACCACCACCAACCACCACCACCAACCACCATCACCACCAACCGCCACCACCAACCACCACCACCACCAACCACCACCACCACCAACCACCACCACCAACCACCTCCACCACCCACCACCACCACCACCACCAACCGACACCACCATCAACAACCACCACCACCTCCACCACCCACCACCACCACCACCACCAACCGACACCACCATCAACCACCACCACCACCAACCGCCACCACCAACCACCCCCCACCAACCACCACCACCAACCACCACCACCAACCACCATCACCACCAACCGCCACCACCAACCACCACCACCACCAACCACCACCACCAACCACCACCACCACCAACCACCACCACCAACCACCATCACCACCAACCACCACCACCAATCACCACCACCACCAACCACCGCCACCAACCACCACCACCAACCACCAACCACCTCCTCCACCCACCACCACCACCACCACCAACCACCATCACCACCAACCACCACCACCAACCACCACCACCAACCACCACCACCACCAACCACTACCACCAACCACCACCACCACCAACCACCACCACCAACCACCTCCACCACCCACCACCACCACCACCACCAACCGACACCACCATCAACCACCACCACCACCTCCACCACCCACCACCACCACCACCACCAACCGACACCACCATCAACCACCACCACCACCAAGCACCACCACCAACCACCACCACCACCAACCACCACCACCAACCACCACCACCACCAACCACCACCACCACCATCAACCACCACCACCAACCTCCACCACCACCAACCACCACCAACAACAACCACCACCAACCACCACCACCACCACCCACCACCACCACCAACAACCACCACCGCCATCCACCACCACCACCCACCACCAACAACAACCACCACCAACCACGACCACCACCACCCACCTCCACCACCAACCACCACCACCGCCATCCACCACCACCACCCACCACCACCACCACCAACCACCACCACTAATCACCATCACCACCAACCACCACCACCACCAACCGACACAACCACCAACCACCATCACCACCAACCACCACCACCACCAACCACCACCATCACCAACCACAACCACCACCAACCACCACCACCACCACCACCAACCACCTCCAGCACCCACCACCACCACCACCACCAACCGACACCACCATCAACCACCACCAACCACCACCACCACCACCAACCACCGCCACCAACCCCACCAAAACCAACCACCACCACCACCAACCACCACCACCAACCACCATCACCACCAACAACCACCACCACCACCAACCACCATCACCACCAACCACCTCCACCACCAACCACCACCATCACCAACCGACACAACCACCAACCACCATCACCACCAACCACCACCACCACCAACCACCACCATCACCAACCACAACCACCACCAACCACCACCACCACCACCACCAACCACCTCCAGCACCCACCACCACCACCACCACCAACCGACACCACCATCAACCACCACCAACCACCACCACCACCACCAACCACCGCCACCAACCCCACCAAAACCAACCACCACCACCACCAACCACCACCACCACCACCAACCACCACCACCACCAACCACCATCACCACCAACCACCACCACCACCAACCACCACCATCACCAACCACAACCACCACCAACCACCACCACCACCACCACCAACCACCTCCAGCACCCACCACCACCACCACCACCAACCGACACCACAATCAACCACCACCAACCACCACCACCACCACCAACCACCGCCACCAACCAAACCAAAACCAACCACCACCACCACCAACCACCACTACCACCAACCACCACCACCACCAACCACCATCACAACCAACCACCACCACCACCATCCACCACCACCACCAACCCCACCACCACCAACAATCACCACAACCAACCACCACCACCACCACCACCAACCACCTCCACCACGCACCACCACCACCACCAACCGACACCACCATCAACCACCACCACCAGCACGCACCACCACCAACCACCACCACCACCAACCACCACCCCCAACCACCACCACCACCAACCACCACCATCAACAACCAACACCAACCACCACCACCAACCTCCACCACCACCAACCACCACCACCAACACCACCACCACCAACCACCACCACCACCAACCACCACTAACACCAACCACCACCACCACCAACCACCAACACCACCAACCACCAACACCAATAACCACCACCACCAACCACCACCACCAACCACCACCACAAACCACCACCACCAACCACCACCACAACCAACCACCACCACCAACCACCACCACCACCACCAACCACCAAATCCACCAACCACCACCACCAACCACCACCACCAGCAACCACCACCACCAACCACCACCACCACCAACCACCACCTCCACCAACCACCACCACCAACCACCACCACCACCCACCACCACCACCAACCACCACCACCATCAACCACCACCACCAACCACCACCACCAGCCACCACCACCAACCACCACCACCACCAACCACCACCACCACCATCCACCACCACCAACCACCACCACCACCAACCACCACCAACAACAACCATCACCACCAACCGCCACCACCAACCACCCCCCACCAACCACCACCACCAACCACCACCACCACCAACCACCACCACCAACCACCACCACCACCAACCACCACCACCAACCACCATCACCACCAACCGCCACCACCAACCACCACCACCACCAACCACCACCACCAACCTCCACCACCACCAACCACCACCAACAACAACCACCACCAACCACCACCACCACCACCCAACACCACCACCAACCACCACCACCGCCATCCACCACCACCACCCACCACCAACAACAACCACCACCAACCACGACCACCACCACCCACCTCCACCACCAACCACCACCACCGCCATCCACCACCACCACCCACCACCACCACCACCAACCACCACCACTAATCACCACCACCACCAACCACCACCACCACCAACCGACACAACCACCAACCACCATCACCACCAACCACCACCACCACCAACCACCACCATCACCAACCACAACCACCACCAACCACCAACACCACCACCACCAACCACCTCCAGCACCCACCACCACCACCACCACCAACCGACACCACCATCAACGACCACCAACCACCACCACCACCACCAACCACCGCCACCAACCCCACCAAAACCAACCACCACCACCACCAACCACCACCACCACCACCAACCACCACCACCACCAACCACCATCACCACCAACCACCACCACCACCAACCACCACCATCACCAACCACAACCACCACCAACCACCACCACCACCACCACCAACCACCTCCAGCACCCACCACCACCACCACCACCAACCGACACCACCATCAACCACCACCAACCACCACCATCACCACCAACCACCGCCACCAACCCCACCAAAACCAACCACCACCACCACCAACCACCACCACCACCAACCACCACCACCACCAACCACCATCACAACCAACCACCACCACCACCATCCACCACCACCACCAACCCCACCACCACCAACAACCACCACAACCAACCACCACCACCACCACCAACCACCTCCACCACGCACCACCACCACCACCAACCGACACCACCATCAACCACCACCACCACCACGCACCACCACCAACCACCACCACCACCAACCACCACCCCCAACCACCACCACCACCAACCACCACCATCAACAACCAACACTAACCACCACCACCAACCTCCACCACCACCAACCACCACCACCACCACCACCATCACCAACCACCACCACCACCAACCACCACTGACCCCAACCACCACCACCACCAACCACCAACACCACCAACCACCAACACCAATAACCACCACCACCAACCACCACCACCAACCACCACCACAAACCACCACCACCAACCACCACCACAACCAACCACCACCACCAACCACCACCACCACCAACCACCAAATCCACCAACCACCACCACCAACCACCACCACCAGCAACCACCACCACCAACCACCACCACCACCAACCACCACCTCCACCAACCACCACCACCAACCACCACCACCACCAACCACCACCACCAACCGCCACCACCATCAACCACCCCCACCAACCACCACCACCAACCACCACCACCACCAACCACCACCACCACCATCCACCACCACCCACCACCACCACCACCACCACCACCAACCGACACCACCATCAACCACCACCACCACCAAGCACCACCACAAACCACCACCACCACCAACCACCACCACCACCCACCACCACCACCAACCACCACCACCAACCACCACCACCACCAGCCACCATTTTTTTTTTTTTTTTTTTTTAACGTAGGAAAAACGCTTTACGCGTACCCCGCCCTCCTGGGGGAGAGACGGGGTTATGTGGGACTGTCCGTTCCAGAAGGGACCGGACCTACCCACTAAAAAACCTACGGTGACCTCCCTAAGCTAATTTGGAGGTGGTCGGGATCTCGAAATCGAATGCGACCGACCACCTCCAGCCCCGGCTTAAAAGCCCCATTCCCGGGGGGGAGAGAAGCTCCCCCCAATCAAAACCTAGTGCTATTTGGACACCATGCGGGTCACCCACATGATGTCCCCCATCCCTGGGGTCGCTCAGGAGACACCCGCGACCCCCGGAGACCCCCCTCCTCGCTCGGGGAAGAGAACCCAAGGGTTCCCACCCGGCCGAGGAGTGAGGTTTCCGCACGCGATAAGGAGGGGACAGAGGCGAGTTCCGGCTCGCGTCTGTCCCCTCCCCCTGTCCCACCCCCCAGGTCGACCCCCATTAAAATATAACGATAAATAAATAAATATAAATAAATAAAACTCAATAAATAAAATTCAATACATAAAATATATAAATAAATAAAATACGTATAAATCAAATAGGTAAAATATAAATTAATAAAATACGAAAATACGTAAAACAATAAATAAATACATAAAATAATAAAATGTCAATAAATAAAATAAAATAAAATAAAATAAAGTAAAAGACAAACACAACAAAACATACAAAAGGGAGGACAAAGCAAAATAGGGGATAAATAAATAAATAAAATAGAATATAATAAACTAAAATAAGGGGGGGGTCGACCGGCAGGCCGCATCTTTGTAGGTGGGGGGGGAGGGGGTTTGTGCTCCACTTCGCCCCCCCGCGGCCTGCCCACCCCGGGGGGCGCCTAAGACGGCAAGCCCCCCTTGGCGGCGGTACGGGTAACTACGTACCGCCGCCAACACGTCTGCGGCCCCTAGTTACTGGCCGTCGGCCTCGACGGGGACGCCCCGCCGAGGCCAGCCTCCTGGCGGAGAGGGGGTCGGCCTCCCTCTCCCTCTCCGCTGCCTCCTTCTGCGAAATAACGGTTTCGCAGAAGGAGGCGAACGCGGATCTTGACCTCTCGCTGCCGATCATGTGGTCGACCACGACCGGCAGGGAGAGGTCCACCCCTATAACACCCCTAAGGACACTGCGCGGCTCCGACCACGCTGGACATTCTTCCAGCGTATGTCGCGCAGTGTCCCGGGCCTCACCGCAGTGGTGGCACTGCGCCGTCGGTTCCTTCCCGATTTTGCACAGGTACTCCCCAAAGCAACCATGCCCGGAGAGCACCTGTGTCATCTGGTAGGTTAGCCGTACCCGACTCCTGCACCATTCCTCCAGAATGGGCAGGAGCGCCCGGACAATTGGCCGGTCCGAGTTGGCGGAGACAATTTCGTTCCGCCACCGGACCAGGATGTCCTGTCGGGCCTGGTGCCTCAGCACTTCGACCTCTTGCCCCTCGGGGCATAACTCCCCCCGGCGGATGGAGCAGACAATCCGATACGTGGTTGCCCGCTCCACCGCCATTAGATGGAGGGGAGTCATGCCCGCGAGGAGGCACGCCGCCTCCCCGGAGATGGTGCGAAATCCCCGTATGGTCCGAATGGCCAGCCGTCGTTGCACGCGGTTTGCGTGCAACATGTTACGCCGGCTGGCCATTAACTGTTCGGACCACACGGGGGCTCCATAGAGGAACTTGGCGTGCACCACCCCCGAGTAGAGGCGACGTATCCGATCCTCGGGCCCCCCGATGTTGGGCAACAGCCGACCAATGGCGGCTGCCACCCCTCCGGCTCGGGGGGCCATACGGTCGAAGTGCTCTTTGAAGCACCAGCGGCTGTCGAGGGTCAGGCCGAGATAGTTCATCTCGCCTTTCACCTCGACAGAGGCTTCACCTACCTGGATCCGGAGTTGGGGCGGCTGCCGGCTCCGAGGCAATGCGTGTAGCCACATTGCCTCGGTTTTGCCGGCAGAAATCTCCAGCCCCAATCTCCGGATCCCACCGACGACGCAGCCCACCGCTGCTTGCGCCAGGCTCAAGGTCCTCCCCCACGACCTCCCCTCGACGACCACCAATGTATCATCTGCATAGCAGATTAGGTGGACGCCGAGGGGAAGGTGAGCCCGCAGCACCGCGTCAAAAGCGAGCAGCCACAGGAGCGGTCCGAGGATCGACCCCTGTGGCACTCCGCGGTGCATCTCTTCCCTCCTGATGTTACCGTACCGGCCCGGATACTCGAACCACCTGTCCCTCAGGTAGTCCCGGATCACTTCCTTGAGGTAGGAGGGCACCTGGAAATAGTCCAGGGCCCTCACTACCTCATCCCATGGCAGGGTGTTGAAGGCATTGGTGATATCAAGGCTCACCGCCAACAACACCCTGCCCCGAGCGACAGCCTCTTTCCGGAGGGAAGCGAGGCGACCGACGGCATCTACCGTCGATCGCCCCCTCCGGAAGCCGAACTGGCTGTCGCTCAAGTCGGGACCACCATGTTGGGACAGGTGCTCGACGAGGCGGTCGGCAATGATCTTCTCGAAGATCTTACCCGCCTCGTCTAGCAGACATAGGGGCCGGTACGCGGAGGGAGAGTCCGCGGGCTTTCCTGCCTTGTGGAGGAGGACTAGCCTGGCGACTTTCCATTCCCCGGGGAAGACTCCCCGGCTCAAACAGGAATTTAGAATCCCTGTGAAAGCCGGGGCGAGGACGTCCAGGGCCGTGGCCAAGACCCGTCCAGGGACCCCATCGGGACCGGGGGCCTTCTTGCCCCCTTCCCGGATCCTCTGGACGGCCCGGGAGAGCTCACTCTCCGTGACCCCGAGCTCATCGGTCCAGTTGGTGTGGACCGAAGGGGGCGGGTCCTCTCTCGTTCCCTCCGAAGGGGGGAAGAGTGTACTGAGGACCCTACCCAGGAACTCGGGGTCAAGCCCCTCGGTTATGGGGGGCGCCCACGGGCGGAGCTTACTCAGCACCACCCTGTAGGCGCGCCCCCATGGATCCCTATTGAGGGATCCGAGGAGCTCATCCCAGGCCACGGCCTTTGCAGCGGCAATTGCACGCTGGAGAGCCATCCGGGCCGCCCTGTACTCTGTATACAGGGCGGCCACTCTCGCCTCGTCGACGCCACCAACAGGGTTGCGGCGACGTGCGCGGGTGTACTGGCGTCGGGCACGGACACACGTGTCCCTCGCGGTCGCTATTTCGCCCGACCACCAGTACGCCGACCTCTTCGGGGGGTGTCTACCGGCCCGGGGCATCGAAGCGTCACATAACGACTTCATGATGCCCCGGAACCATGTCACCCCCTCTTCAGTCCCGCGCTCCGTGGGTTCAACCCAGGAATAGGCGAGAGCTGAGGCTCTCAGGACGTCCTCGTCCAGTCGCTGCAGCGCCCATTTAACGGGCGCCGCATGGGAGCTACGTGGGGGGGGCAGGTCCGCCTGTTGTTGCTGGGTGGCCTCCACCTCCATGGTGATATGGAGGTGGTCTGAGAGAGACTCCCATTCTGTGGCCACCCGCCAGGCGGACACACGGCGTACGGCTGAGGGGGTGGCCCAAGTCAGGTCGACTATGGACCACCCATTATGCCGCACGCACGTTGCCACGGAGCCCTGGTTCACCAACCTGAGCTCCATGCCCCCCGCCCAAGCCTCGAGAGTCTCTCCACGAGGGGTGGTCCTGGGGTTTCCCCAAGTGGTGGACTTCGCGTTGAAGTCCCCCAGGACCAACATTGGACCGGCTAGGTAAGGTGTAATCATCACCCTCAGCCGGTCCAAAAACCCCTCGAACTCTTCGAGGCTGCAATTGGGCGAAACGTAGCATCCCGCGACCAGAAGCCTTCCCCATCGAAACAACACCACCCCACGGCTCCGCTCGACCACGGAGCCGGGGGGGAACTCACCGCCCTTTCGGGCCCATATTGCCACGGAGCCCTCGACGTCCCCCACCCAAGGGGAGGAGTCGGAGACGTCGTAGGGCTCCGTGACAACGGCCAGCCCGACCTGCCTCTCCGCCAGGCCATGGATAAACAAGTCCTGGGCCCGGCGGCAGTGGTTTAGGTTGGCCTGCACCACTGGGAGCGTCCTAGGCATTACTGTGCCGTTGACGCCCCCGGTGTGGCCACCTCAGGCCGGGCTGGCTCTGGAGGTGGGGGATCCACCTCCATTTCCTCACTTGGGGGGGGAGGGGGTCGGGCTGACTCTTCTCCCCCCGGGGCCGTTTTGTCGGTGGGCCCCTTACCACCAACCTTACGACTTTTCCTCGGGGGCGGGGGGCACAGGCCACTCCCCGCCTTGTGCCCGGCCGGTCTCCCCAGCTCGGTGCATATAGGGCACCGGGGGGCCGCCGGGCACACACTAGCTTGATGGCCGGTCGCACCGCACTTGAAGCACTGGCCGCTACGGTCGACCGTGCTAGTGCACCGCTGCCTGACGTGTCCAACCGCCAGGCAACGGAAGCACTGCAACGGCCTCGCGGCCAGTGCCTCTACTTTTGCGGTGGACCAGCCCACCCGCAACTTTCCCGCGCCCGCCAGAAGGCGGGCGGCCGCGGCGGGGCATTTCAGCCACGTTGTGCCCAGCCCTGTGGCCGGGGACTTAATGTCCCCGACTTTCACAGTGTCGGGTGGGCACCCCGTGGCCTCAGCCACCGCCGCCTTCACCTCGTCGGGGGTGACGGAGTCATCCAGGCCCCTCAGGCGGAGATCCGCCATCTTGAGGGGCCTGTTGACCCTCACCCCCATACCGCTAAGCGCGGTCACCATGCGGGCTGCCAGGCTATCTGCCTTGGCAGCCCCCTCCGGGTATCCCTCCCCTGCACCGTAAACTGTATCACTAGTGGACTTTGCGGTAGCCATTTTATACAAAAAACTCCCACTTGCCCACTTCGTCGTCATATGGAATATCCGTCCCTGGGGTGCACCGGGATTCACTCTGCACTGCCATGCAGAGATTCATCGGTGCACCCACTCACCCCTCACTCCGTTAGCACACGTCACTGGAAAAAACATCAGTGCCGTGCCCCAGGGTCCACCACGAGGAGGTGGAGTGAGAGGATTTAGCCCTGTGACAACCCTCAAATAGAGAGTACGGACCGACAGTGGATCAGAGTCTCCACTGTAGGCGCCACAGGACCGAAGACCCCACCACCAGCCACCACCACCAACCACCACCACCAAGCACCACCACCACCAACCACCACCACCAACCACCACCACCAACCACCACCACCAACAACCACTACCACCAACCACCACCACCACCAACCACCACCACCAACCACCTCCACCACCCAACACCACCACCACCACCAACCGACACCACCATCAACCACCACCACCACCTCCACCACCCACCACCACCACCACCACCAACCGACACCACCATCAACCACCACCACCACCAAGCACCACCACCAACCACCACGACCACCAACTACCACCACCAATCACCACCACCACCAACCACCACCACCACCATCCACCACCACCAACCACCACCACCACCACCAGCCACCACCACCAAGCACCACCACCACCAACCGACACCACCATCAACCACCACCACCACCTCCACCACCCACCACCACCACCACCACCAACCGACACCACCATCAACCACCACCACCACCAACCACCGCCACCAACCACCACCACCACCACCAACCACCAACCACCTCCTCCACCCACCACCACCACCACCACCAACCGACACCACCATCAACCACCACCACCACCTCCACCACCCACCAAAAACAACCACCAACCACCACCACCAACCACCACCACCAACCACCATCACCACCAACCGCCACCACCAACCACCATCACAAACAACCACCACAACCAACCAGCACCACCAACCACCACCACCACCAACCACCACCATCACCAACCACCACGACCCACCACCACCACCACCACCAACCGACACCACCATCAACCACCACCACCACCTCCACCACCCACCACCACCACCACCACCAACCGACACCACCATCAACCACCACCACCACCAAGCACCACCACCAACGACCACCACCACCAACCACCATCACCAACCACCACCACCACCAACCACCACCACCAACCACCACCACCACCAGCCACCACCACCAACCACCACCACCAACCACCACCACCACCAACCACCACCACCAACCACCACCACCAAACACCACCACCACCACCAACCACCACCACCAACCACCACCATCAACCACCACCACCAGCACGCACCACCACCAACCACCACCACCACCACCAACCACCACCCCCAACCACCAAAACCACCAACCACCACCACCAACCACCACCACCACCAACCACCACCACCACCATCCACCACCACCAACCACCACGCACCACCACCACCACCAACCGACACCACCATCAACCACCACCACCAGCACGCACCACCACCAACCACCACCACCAATAACCACCACCCCCAACCACCACCACCACCAACCACCACCATCAACAACCAACACCAACCACCACCACCAACCACCATCACCACCACCGCCACCACCAACCACCACCACCACCAACCACCACCACCAACCTCCACCACCACCAACCACCACCAACAACAACCACCACCAACCACCACCACCACCACCCACCACCACCACCAACCACCACCACCGCCATCCACCACCACCACCCACCACCAACAACAACCACCACCACCAACAACCACCACAACCAACCACCACCACCACCACCACCAACCACCTCCACCACCCACCACCACCACCACCAACCGACACCACCATCAACCACCACCACCACCACGCACCACCACCAACCACCACCACCACCAACCACCACCCCCAATCACCACCACCACCAACCACCACCATCAACAACCAACACCAACCACCACCACCAACCTCCACCACCACCAACCACCACCACCACCACCACCACCACCAACCACCACCACCACCAACCACCACTAACACCAACCACCACCACCACCAACCACCAACACCACCAACCACCACCACCACCAACCACCACCACCAACCACCACCACCAACCACCACCACCAACCACCACCACCAACCACCACCACAACCAACCACCACCACAACCAACCACCACCACCAACCACCAAATCCACCAACCACCACCACCAACCACCACCACCACCAACCACCACCACCACCAACCACCACCACCAACCACCACCACCACCAACCACCACCTCCACCAACCACCACCACCACCACCACCACCACCACCAACCGACACCACCATCAACCACCACCACCACCAACCACCGCCACCAACCACCACCACCACCACCACCAACCACCAACCACCTCCTCCACCCACCACCACCACCACCACCAACCGACACCACCATCAACCACCACCACCACCTCCACCACCCACCAACCACCACCACCAACCACCACCACCAACCACCACCACCAACCACCATCACCACCAACCGCCACCACCAACCACCATCACCAACAACCACCACAACCAACCAGCACCACCAACCACCACCACCACCAACCACCACCATCACCAACCACCACGACCCACCACCACCACCACCACCAACCGACACCACCATCAACCACCACCACCACCAAGCACCATCACCAACGACCACCACCACCAACCACCATCACCAACCACCACCACCACCAACCACCACCACCAACCACCACCACCACCAGCCACCACCACCAACCACCACCACCAACCACCACCACCACCAACCACCACCACGACCAAACACCACCACCACCACCAACCACCACCACCAACCACCACCACCAACCACCACCACCACCAACCACCACCAACCACCACCACCAACCACCACCACCACCAACCACCACCACCAATCACCACCATCACCAACCACCACCACCACCAACCACCACCACCAACCACCACCACCATCAACCACCACCACCAACCACCACCACCACCACCACCACCACCAACCACCACCACCAACCACCATCACCACCAACCGCCAACACCAACTACCACCACCACCAACCACCACCACCAACCACCACCACCAACCGCCACCACCACCACCCACCACCACCACCACCACCAACCACCACCACCACCAACCACCACCACCATCAACCACCACCACCAACCACCACCACCAACCACCATCACCATCAACCGCCACCACCAACCACCACCACCACCAACCACCACCACCATCAACCACCACCACCAACCACCACCACCAACCACCACCACCAACCACCACCACCACCAACCACCACCACCAACCACCATCACCACCAACCGCCAACACCAACTACCACCACCACCAACCACCACCACCAACCACCACCAACAACCGCCACCACCACCACCCACCACCACCACCACCAACCACCACCACCACCAACCACCACCACCATCAACCACCACCACCAACCACCACCACCAACCACCATCACCACCAACCGCCACCACCAACCACCACCACCACCAACCACCACCACCAACCTCCACCACCACCAACCACCTCCAACAACAACCACCACCAACCACCACCACCACCACCCACCACCACCACCAACCACCACCACCGCCATCCACCACCACCACCCACCACCAACAACAACCACCACCACCAACAACCACCACAACCAACCACCACCACCACCACCACCAACCACCTCCACCACCCACCACCACCACCACCAACCGACACCACCATCAACCACCACCACCACCACGCACCACCACCAACCACCACCACCACCAACCACCACCCCCAACCACCACCACCACCAACCACCACCATCAACAACCAACACCAACCACCACCACCAACCTCCACCACCACCAACCACCACCACCACCACCACCACCACCAACCACCACCACCACCAACCACCACTAACACCAACCACCACCACCACCAACCACCAACACCACCAACCACCACCACCACCAACCACCACCACCAACCACCACCACCAACCACCACCACCAACCACCACCACCAACCACCACCACAACCAACCACCACCACAACCAACCACCACCACCAACCACCAAATCCACCAACCACCACCACCAACCACCACCACCACCAACCACCACCACCACCAACCACCACCACCAACCACCACCACCACCAACCACCACCTCCACCAACCACCACCACCAACCACCACCACCACCAACCACCACCACCAACCACCACCATCAACCACCACCACCAACCACCACCACCAACCACCACCACCAACCACCACCACCACCAACCACCACCACCACCATCCACCACCACCTACCACCACCACCACCAGCCACCACCACCAGCCACCACCACCAACCACCACCACCAACCACCATCACCACCAACCACCTCCACCACCCACCACCACCACCACCACCAACCGACACCACCATCAACAACCACCACCACCTCCACCACCCACCACCACCACCACCACCAACCGACACCACCACCACCACCAACCACCACTAACACCAACCACCACCACCACCAACCACCAAC
Organism: Lasioglossum pauxillum; assembly: GCA_933228785.1. Classification (NCBI taxonomy): domain Eukaryota; kingdom Metazoa; phylum Arthropoda; class Insecta; order Hymenoptera; family Halictidae; genus Lasioglossum; species Lasioglossum pauxillum. Next base: position 16,270,870 of record OW121707.1, read on the forward strand.
ACCACCAACCACGACCACCACCAACCACCACCACCAACCACCACCACCAACCACCACCACCAACCACCACCACCAACCACCACCACAACCAACCACCACCACAACCAACCACCACCACCAACCACCAAATCCACCAACCACCACCACCAACCACCACCACCACCAACCACCACCACCACCAACCACCACCACCAACCACCACCACCACCAACCACTACCACCAACCACCACCACCACCAACCACCACCACCAACCACCTCCACCACCCACCACCACTACCACCACCAACCGACACCACCATCAACAACCACCACCACCTCCACCACCCACCACCACCACCACCACCAACCAACACCACCATCAACCACCACCACCACCAAGCACCACCACCAACCACCAAAACCACCAACCACCACCACCAACCACCACCACCACCAACCACCACCACCACCATCCACCACCACCAACCACCACCACCACCACCAGCCACCACCACCAAGCACGACCACCACCAACCACCACCACCAACCACCACCACCATCAACCACCACCACCAACCACCACCACCACCACCACCACCACCAACCACCACCACCACCAACCACCACTAACACCAACCACCACCACCACCAACCACCAACACCACCAACCACCACCACCACCAACCACCACCACCAACCACCACCACCAACCACCACCACCAACCACCACCACCAACCACCACCACAACCATCCACCACCACCAACCACCAAATCCACCAACCACCACCACCAACCACCACCACCACCAACCACCACCACCACCAACCACCACCACCAACCACCACCACCACCAACCACCACCTCCACCAACCACCACCACCACCAACCACCACCACCACCAACCACCACCACCAACCACCACCATCAACCACCACCACCAACCACCACCACCAGCCACCACCACCAGCCACCACCACCAACCACCACCACCAACCACCATCACCACCAACCACCTCCACCACCCACCACCACCACCACCACCAACCGACACCACCATCAACAACCACCACCACCTCCACCACCCACCACCACCAACCGACACCACCACCACCACCACCACCACCAACCACCACCACCACCAACCACCACTAACACCAACCACCACCACCACCAACCACCAACACCACCAACCACCACCACCACCAACCACCACCACCAACCACCACCACCAACCACCACCACCAACCACCACCACCAACCACCACCACAACCAACCACCACCACAACCAACCACCACCACCAACCACCAAATCCACCAACCACCACCACCAACCACCACCACCACCAACCACCACCACCACCAACCACCACCACCAACCACCACCACCACCAACCACCACCTCCACCAACCACCACCACCAACCACCACCACCACCAACCACCACCACCAACCACCACCATCAACCACCACCACCAACCACCACCACCAACCACCACCACCAACCACCACCACCACCAACCACCACCACCACCATCCACCACCACCTACCACCACCACCACCAGCCACCACCACCAGCCACCACCACCAACCACCACCACCAACCACCATCACCACCAACCACCTCCACCACCCACCACCACCACCACCAACCGACACCACCATCAACAACCACCACCACCTCCACCACCCACCACCACCACCACCACCAACCGACACCACCATCAACAACCACCACCACCAAGCACCACCACCAACCACCACCACCATCAACCACCACCACCACCACCAACCACCACCACCACCAACCACCACTAACACCAACCACCACCACCACCAAAAACCACCACCACCTCCACCACCCACCACCACCACCACCACCACCAACCTAGACCACCATCAACCACCACCACCACCAAGCACCACCACAAACCACCACCACCACCAACCACCACCACCACCCACCACCACCACCAACCACCACCACCAACCACCACCACCACCAGCCACCACCACCAACCACCACCACCAAGCACCACCACCACCAACCACCACAACCAACCACCACCACCAACCACCACCACCACCAACCACTACCACCAACCACCACCACCACCAACCACCACCACCAACCACCTCCAACACCCACCACCACCACCACCACCAACCGACACCACCATCAACAACCACCACCACCTCCACCACCCACCACCACCACCACCACCAACCAACACCACCATCAACCACCACCACCACCAAGCACCACCACCAACCACCAAAACCACCAACCACCACCACCAACCACCACCACCACCAACCACCACCACCACCATCCACCACCACCAACCACCACCAGCCACCACCACCAAGCACGACCACCACCAACCACCACCACCAACCACCACCACCATCAACCACCACCACCAACCACCACCACCAACCACCACCACCACCAACCACCACCAACAACAACCATCACCACCAACCGCCACCACCAACCACCCCCCACCAACCACCACCACCAACCACCACCACCAACCACCACCACCAACCACCACCATCACCAACCACCACCACCACCAACCACCACCACCAACCACCACCACCATCAACCACCACCACCAACCACCACCACCAACCACCACCACCACCAACCACCACCACCAACCACCATCACCACCAACCGCCAACACCAACTACCACCACCACCAACCACCACCACCAACCACCACCAACAACCGCCACCACCACCACCCACCACCACCACCACCAACCACCACCACCACCAACCACCACCACCATCAACCACCACCACCAACCACCACCACCAACCACCATCACCACCAACCGCCACCACCAACCACCACCACCACCAACCACCACCACCAACCTCCACCACCACCAACCACCACCAACAACAACCACCACCAACCACCACCACCACCACCCACCACCACCACCAACCACCACCACCGCCATCCACCACCACCACCCACCACCAACAACAACCACCACCACCAACAACCACCACAACCAACCACCACCACCACCACCACCAACCACCTCCACCACCCACCACCACCACCACCAACCGACACCACCATCAACCACCACCACCACCACGCACCACCACCAACCACCACCACCACCAACCACCACCCCCAACCACCACCACCACCAACCACCACCATCAACAACCAACACCAACCACCACCACCAACCTCCACCACCACCAACCACCACCACCACCACCACCACCAACCACCACCACCAACCACCACTAACACCAACCACCACCACCACCAACCACCAACACCACCAACCACCACCACCACCAACCACCACCACCAACCACCACCACCAACCACCACCACCAACCACCACCACAACCAACCACCACCACAACCAACCACCACCACCAACCACCAAATCCACCAATCACCACCACCAACCACCACCACCACCAACCACCACCACCACCAACCACCACCACCAACCACCACCACCACCAACCACCACCTCCACCAACCACCACCACCAACCACCACCACCACCAACCACCACCACCAACCACCACCATCAACCACCACCACCAACCACCACCACCAACCACCACCACCAACCACCACCACCACCAACCACCACCACCACCATCCACCACCACCTACCACCACCACCACCAGCCATCACCACCAACCACCACCACCAACCACCATCACCACCAACCACCTCCACCACCCACCACCACCACCACCACCAACCGACACCACCATCAACAACCACCACCACCTCCACCACCCACCACCACCACCACCACCACCAACCGACACCACCATCAACAACCACCACCACCAAGCACCACCACCAACCACCACCACCATCAACCACCACCACCACCACCAACCACCACCACCACCAACCACCACTAACACCAACCACCACCACCACCAACCACCAACACCACAAACCACCACCACCACCAACCACCACCACCAACCACCACCATCAACAACCAACACCAACCACCACCACCAACCTCCACCACCACCAACCACCACCACCACCACCTACAACCACCACTAACACCAACCACCACCACCACCAACCACCAACACCACCAACCACCACCACCACCAACCACCACCACCAACCACCACCACCAACCACCACCACCAACCACCACCACCAACCACCACCACAACCAACCACCACCACAACCAACCACCACCACCAACCACCAAATCCACCAACCACCACCACCAACCACCACCACCACCAACCACCACCACCACCAACCACCACCACCAACCACCACCACCACCAACCACCACCTCCACCAACCACCACCACCAACCACCACCACCACCAACCACCACCACCAACCACCACCATCAACCACCACCACCAACCACCACCACCAACCACCACCACCAACCGACACCACCATCAACAACCACCACCACCTCCACCACCCACCACCACCACCACCACCAACCGACACCACCATCAACAACCACCACCACCAAGCACCACCACCAACCACCACCACCATCAACCACCACCACCACCACCAACCACCACCACCACCAACCACCACTAACACCAACCACCACCACCACCAACCACCAACACCACCAACCACCACCACCACCAACCACCACCACCAACCACCACCACCAACCACCACCACCAACCACCACCACCAACCACCACCACCACCAACCACCACCACCAACCACCACCACCGCCATCCACCACCACCACCCACCACCACCACCACCAACCACCACCACTAACCACCACCACCATCAACCACCACCACCACCTCCACCACCACCCACCACCACCACCACCACCACCACCACCACCACCAACCGAGACCACCATCAACCACCACCACCACCAAGCACCACCACAAACCACCACCACCACCAACCACCACCACCACCCACCACCACCACCAACCACCACCACCAACCACCACCACCACCAGCCACCACCACCAACCACCACCACCAAGCACCACCACCACCAACCACCACCACCAACCACCACCACCAACCACCACCACCACCAACCACTACCACCAACCACCACCACCACCAACCACCACCACCAACCACCTCCACCACCCACCACCACCACCACCACCAACCGACACCACCATCAACAACCACCACCACCTCCACCACCCACCACCACCACCAACCACCACCACCAACCACCACCACCAACCACCACCACCACCAACCACCACCACCACCATCCACCACCACCTACCACCACCACCACCAGCCACCACCACCAACCACCACCACCAACCACCACCACCACCAACCACCACCACCAACCACCACCACCAACCACCACCACCACCAACCACCACCGCCAGCAACCACCACCAACCACCAACCACCACCACCAACCACCACCACCATCAACCACCACCACCAAACTCCACCACCAACCACCACCACCACCAACCACCACCCACCAACCACCACCATCAACCACCACCACCAACCACCACCACCAACCACCATCACCACCAACCGCCACCACCAACCACCACCACCACCAACCACCACCACCAACCTCCACCACCACCAACCACCACCAACAACAACCACCACCAACCACCACCACCACCACCACCCACCACCACCACCAACCACCACCACCGCCATCCACCACCACCACCCACCACCAACAACAACCACCACCACCAACAACCACCACAACCAACCACCACCACCACCACCACCAACCACCTCCACCACCCACCACCACCACCACCAACCGACACCACCATCAACCACCACCACCACCACGCACCACCACCAACCACCACCACCACCAACCACCACCCCCAACCACCACCACCACCAACCACCACCATCAACAACCAACACCAACCACCACCACCAACCTCCACCACCACCAACCACCACCACCACCACCACCACCAACCACCACCACCACCAACCACCACTAACACCAACCACCACCACCACCAACCACCAACACCACCAACCACCACCACCACCAACCACCACCACCAACCACCACCACCAACCACCACCACCAACCACCACCACAACCAACCACCACGACAACCAACCACCACCACCAACCACCAAATCCACCAACCACCACCACCAACCACCACCACCACCAACCACCACCACCACCAACCACCACCACCAACCACCACCACCACCAACCACCACCTCCACCAACCACCACCACCAACCACCACCACCACCAACCACCACCACCAACCACCACCATCAACCACCACCACCAACCACCACCACCAACCACCACCACCAATCACCACCACCACCAACCACCACCACCACCATCCACCACCACCTACCACCACCACCACCAGCCACCACCACCAACCACCACCACCAACCACCATCACCACCAACCACCTCCACCACCCACCACCACCACCACCACCAACCGACACCACCATCAACAACCACCACCACCTCCACCACCCACCACCACCACCACCACCACCACCAACCGACACAACCATCAACAACCACCACTACCAAGCACCACCACCAACCACCACCACCATCAACCACCACCACCACCACCAACCACCACCACCACCAACCACCACTAACACCAACCACCACCACCACCAACCACCAACACCACAAACCACCACCACCACCAACCACCACCACCAACCACCACCACCAACCACCACCACCAACCACCACCATCAACAACCAACACCAACCACCACCACCAACCTCCACCACCACCAACCACCACCACCACCACCTACAACCACCACTAACACCAACCACCACCACCACCAACCACCAACACCACCAACCACCACCACCACCAACCACCACCACCAACCACCACCACCAACCACCACCACCAACCACCACCACCAACCACCACCACAACCAACCACCACCACCAACCACCAAATCCACCAACCACCACCACCAACCACCACCACCACCAACCACCACCACCACCAACCACCACCACCAACCACCACCACCACCAACCACCACCTCCACCAACCACCACCACCAACCACCACCACCACCAACCACCACCACCAACCACCACCATCAACCACCACCACCAACCACCACCACCAACCACCACCACCAACCACCACCACCACCAACCACCACCACCACCATCCACCACCACCTACCACCACCACCACCAACCACCACCACCAACCACCATCACCACCAACCACCTCCACCACCCACCACCACCACCACCACCAACCGACACCACCATCAACAACCACCACCACCTCCACCACCCACCACCACCACCACCACCAACCGACACCACCATCAACAACCACCACCACCAAGCACCACCACCAACCACCACCACCATCAACCACCACCACCACCACCAACCACCACCACCACCAACCACCACTAACACCAACCACCACCACCACCAACCACCAACACCACCAACCACCACCACCACCAACCACCACCACCAACCACCACCACCAACCACCACCACCAACCACCACCACCAACCACCACCACCACCAACCACCACCACCAACCACCACCACCGCCATCCACCACCACCACCCACCACCACCACCACCAACCACCACCACTAACCACCACCACCATCAACCACCACCACCACCTCCACCACCACCCACCACCACCACCACCACCACCACCACCACCAGCCGAGACCACCATCAACTACCACCACCACCAAGCACCACCACAAACCACCACCACCACCAACCACCACCACCACCCACCACCACCACCAACCACCACCACCAACCACCACCACCACCAGCCACCACCACCAACCACCACCACCAAGCACCACCACCACCAACCACCACCACCAACCACCACCACCAACCACCACCACCACCAACCACTACCACCAACCACCACCACCACCAACCACCACCACCAACCACCTCCACCACCCACCACCACCACCACCACCAACCGACACCACCATCAACAACCACCACCACCTCCACCACCCACCACCACCACCAACCACCACCACCAACCACCACCACCAACCACCACCACCACCAACCACCACCACCACCATCCACCACCACCTACCACCACCACCAGCCACCACCACCAACCACCACCACCAACCACCACCACCACCAACCACCACCACCAACCACCACCACCAACCACCACCACCACCAACCACCACCGCCACCAACCACCACCAACCACCAACCACCACCACCAACCACCACCACCATCAACCACCACCACCAAACTCCACCACCAACCACCACCACCACCAACCACCACCCACCAACCACCACCACCAACCACCACCACCACCAAATACCAACACCAACCACCACCACCACCAACCACCGCCACCAACCACCACCACCACCAACCACCGCCACCAACCACCACCACCACCAACCACCACCACCAAGCACCACCACCAACCACCACCACAACCAACCACCACCACCACCACCACCAACCACCACTACCACCAACCATCACCACCAACCACCACCACCACCAACCGACACAACCACCAACCACCATCACCACCAACCACCACCACCACCAACCACCACCATCACCAACCACCAACACCACCAACCACCACCACCACCACCACCAACCACCTCCAGCACCCACCACCACCACCACCACCAACCGACACCGCCATCAACCACCACCAACCACCACCACCACCAACCACCACCAACCACCACCGCCACCAACCACAACCAACCACCAACCACCACCACCAACCACCACCACCATCAACCACCACCACCAAACTCCACCACCAACCACCACCACCACCAACCACCACCCACCAACCACCACCACCAACCACCACCACCACCAAATACCAACACCAACCACCACCACCACCAACCACCGCCACCAACCACCACCACCACCAACCACCACCACCAAGCACCACCACCAACCACCACCACAACCAACCACCACCACCACCAACCACCACCACCACCAACCACCACTACCACCAACCACCACCACCAACCACCACCACCACCAACCGACACAACCACCAACCACCATCACCACCAACCACCACCACCACCAACCACCACCATCACCAACCACCAACACCACCAACCACCACCACCACCACCACCACCAACCACCTCCAGCACCCACCACCACCACCACCACCACCAACCGACACCGCCATCAACCACCACCAACCACCACCACCACCAACCACCACCACCAACCCCACCACCACCAACCACCACCACCACCAACCACCACCACCAACCACCACCACCACCAACCACCACCACCACCAACCACCACCACCACCAACCACCATCACCACCAACCACCACCACCACCATCCACGACCACCACCAACCCCACCACCACCAACAACCACCACCACCAACCACCACCACCACCACCACCAACCACCTCCACCACCCACCACCACCCACCACCACCACCACCACCAACCGACACCACCATCAACCACCACCACCACCAAGCACCACCACCAACCACCACCACCACCACCAACCACCACCATTTTTTTTTTTTTTTTAACGTAGGAAAAACGATTTACGCGTACCCCTCCCTCCTGGGGGAGAGACGGGGTTATGTGGGACTGTCCGTTCCAGAAGGGACCGGACCTACCCACTAAAAAACCTACGGTGACCTCCCTAAGCTACTTTGGAGGTGGTCGGGATCTCGAAATCGAATGCGACCGACCACCTCCAGCCCCGGCTTGAGAGCCCCATTCCCGGGGGGGGAGACAAGCTCCCTCCAATCAAATCCTAGTGCTATTTGGACACCATGAGGGTCACCCACACGGCGTCCCCCATCCCTGGGGTCGCTCGGCTGGGTGCCCCGAGCCCCAGCTCGAGACACCTGCGACCCCCGGGGACCCCCCTCCTCGCTCGGGGAAGAGAACCCGAGGGTTTCCGCCCGGCCGAGGAGGGAGGTTTCCGCACGCGACAAGGAGGGGACAGAGGCGAGTTCCGGCTCGCGTATGTCCCCTCCCCCTGTTCTACCCCCCTGGTCGACCCCCATTAAAAATAATAAGTAAATATAAATAAATAAAACAAAAACTCAATAAATAAGATACATAGATAAAGTATATATACAAATCAAAAGTCAATAAATAAATAAATAAATAAAATAAATAATATGTCAATAAATAAATAAGGACAAATCACAACAAAACATAAAAGGGGAGGGTCAATAAATAAAAGTGGTTTATCAGTAAAATAAATAAATAAGTAAAATAACGTGATAAAGATAAAATAAGTAAAATAAGGGGGGGTCGACCGGCAGGCCGCATCTTTGTAGGTGGGGGGGGGGATTAGTGCTCCACCTCGCCCCCCCGCGGCCTGCCCGCCCCGGGGGCGCCTAGAACGGCAAGCCCCCCTTGGCGGCGGTACGGGTAACTACGTACCGCCGCCAACACGTCTGCGGCCCCTAGTAGCGGGCCGTCGGCCTCGTCGGGAACGCCCCGCCGAGGCCAGCCTCCTGGCGGAGAGGGGGTCGGACTCCCTCTCCCTCTCCGCTGCCTCCTTCCGCGAAATAACGGTTTCGCAGAAGGAGGCGAACGCGGATCTTGACCTCTCGCTGCCGATCATGTGGTCGACCACGACCGGCAGGGAGAGGTCCACCCCTATAACACCCCTAAGGACACTGCGCGGCTCCGACCACGCTGGACATTCCTCCAGCGTATGCCTCGCAGTGTCCTGGGCCTCACCGCAGTGGTGGCACTGCGCCGTCGGTTCCTTTCCGATCCGACACAGGTACTCCCCGAAGCAGCCATGCCCGGAGAGCACCTGCGTCATGTGGTAGGTGAGCCGTACCCGACTCCTGCACCATTCCTCCAGAATGGGCAGGAGTGCCCGGACAATTGGCCGGTCCGAGTCGGCGGAAGAAATCTCCTCCCGCCAACGGACCAGGATGTCCTGTCGGGCCTGGTGCCTCAGCACTTCGACCTCTTGCCCCTCGGGGCATAACTCCCCCCGGCGGATGGAGCAGGCAATCCGATACGTGGTATGGTCCGAATGGCCAGCCGTCGTTGCACGCGGTTTGCGTGCAACATGTTACGCCGGCTGGCCATTAACTCTTCGGACCACACGGGGGCTCCATAAAGGAACTTGGCGTGCACCACCCCCGAGTAGAGGCGACGTATCCGATCATCGGGCCCCCCGATATTGGGCAACAGCCGACCAATGGCGGCTGCCACCCCTCCAGCTCGGGTGGCCATACGGTCGAAGTGCTCTTCGAAGCACCAGCGGCTGTCGAGGATCAGGCCGAGATAGTTCATCTCGCCCTTCACCTCGACAGAGTCTTCACCTACCTGGATCCGGAGCTGGGGTGGCTGCCGGCTCCGAGGCAATGCGTGTAACCACATTGCCTCGGTTTTGCCTGCAGAAATCTCCAGCCCCAATCTCCGGATCCCACCGACGACGCAGCCCACCGCTGCTTGCGCCAGGCTCAGGGTCCTCCCCCATGACCTCCCCTCGACGACCACCAATGTATCATCCACGTAGCAGATTAGGTGGACGCCGAAAAGGAGGCTAGCCCGCAGCACCGCGTCAAAGGCGAGTAGCCACAGGAGCGGTCCGAGGATCGACCCCTGTGGCACTCCGCGGTGCATCTCTTCCCTCGTGATGTTTCCGTACCGGCCCGGATACTCAAACCACCTGTCCCTCAGGTAGTCCCGGATTACTTCCTTGAGGTAGGAGGGCACCTGGAAATAGTCCAGGGCCCTCACTATCTCATCCCCTGGCAGGGCGTTGAAGGCGTTGGTGATATCAAGACTCACCGCCAACAACACCCTGCCTTGAGCGACAGCCTCTTTCCGGAGGGAGGCGAGACGACCGACGGCGTCTACCGTCGAACGCCCCCTCCGGAAGCCGAACTGGCTGTCGCTCAGATCGGGACCACCATGCTGGGACAGATGCTCGACGAGGCGGTCGACAATGATCTTTTCGTAGATCTTGCCCGCCTCGTCGAGGAGACACAGGGGCCGGTACGCGGAGGGAGAGTCCGCGGGCTTTCCTGCTTTATGGAGGAGGACCAGCCTGGCGACTTTCCATTCTCTGGGGAAGATTCCCCGGCTCATGCAGGAATTTAAAATCCCTGTGAAAGCCGGGGCGAGGCCGTCCAGGGCCGTGGCCAAAATCCGTCCAGGGACCCCATCGGGACCGGGGGCCTTCTTGCCCCCTTCCCGGATCCTCTGGACGGCCCGGGAGAGCTCACTCTCCGTGACCCCGAGCTCATCGGTCCAGTTGGTGTGGACCGAGGGGGGCGGGTCCTCTCTCCTTCCCTCCGAGGGAGGGAAGAGTGTACTGAGGACCCGTCCCAGGAACTCGGGGTCAAGCCCCTCGGTTATGGGGGGCGCCCACGGGCGGAGCTTGCTCAGCACCACCCTGTAGGCGCGCCCCCATGGATCCCTGTCAAGGGATCCGAGGAGCTCATCCCAGGCCACGGCCTTTGCAGCGGCGATTGCACGCTGGAGAGCCATCCGGGCCGCCCTGTACTCTGTATACAGGGCGGCCACCCTCGCCTCGTCGACGCCTCCGACGGGGTTGCGTCGACGTGCGCGGGTGTACTGGCGTCGGGCTCGGACACACGTGTCCCTCGCGGCCGCAATCTCGCCCGACCACCAGTACGCTGACGTCTTCGGGGGTTGTCTACCGGCCCGGGGCATCGAAGCATCGCATAACGACTTCATGATGCCCCGGAACCATGTCACCCCCTCGTCAGTCCCGCGCTCCATGGGTTCAACCCAGGAGTAGGCGAGGGCTGAGGCTCTCAGGACGTCCTCGTCCAGTCGCTGCAGCGCCCATTTAACGGGCGCCGCATGGAAGCTACGCGGGGGGGGGGCAGGTCCGCCTGATGTTGCTGGGTGGCCTGCACCTCCATGGTGATATGGAGGTGGTCCGAGAGTGACTCCCACTCTGTGGCCACCCGCCAGGCGGACACACGGCGTACGGCTGAGGGGGTGGCCCAAGTCAGATCGACTATGGACCACCCATTATGCCGCACGCACGTTGCTACGGAGCCCCGGTTCACCAACCGGAGCTCCAAGCCCCCCGCCCAAGCCTCGAGAGTTTCTCCTCGAGGGGTGGTCCTGGGGTTTCCCCAAGTGGTGGACTTCGCGTTGAAGTCCCCCAGGACCAACATTGGACCGACTAGGTATGGTGTAATCATCAGCCTTAGCCGGTCCAGAAACCCCTCGAACTCTTCGAGGCTGCAATTGGGCGAAACGTAGCATCCCGCGACTAGAAACCTTCCCCATCGAAACAACACCACCCCTCGGCTCCGTTCGACCACGGAGCCGGGGGGAACTCACCGCCCTTTCGGGCCCAAATTGCCACGGAGCCCCCGACGTCCCCTACCCAAGGGGAGGAGTCGGGGACGTCGTAAGGCTCCGTGACAACGGCCAGCCCTACCTGCCTCTCCGCCAGGCTATGGACAAACAAGTCCTGGGCCCGGCGGGAGTGATTTAGATTGGCCTGCACCACCGAGAGCGTCCTAGGCATTACTGTGCCGTTGTTGACGCCCCCGGTGTGGCCACCTCAGGCCGGGCTGGCTCTGGAGGTGGGGGGTCCACCTCCATATCCTCACTCGGGGCGGGAGGGGGTCGGGCAGGCTCCCCTCCCCCCGGGGCCTTTTTGTTGGTGGGCCCCTTCCCACCAACCTTCTGGCCTTTCCTCGGGGCGGGGGGCACACGCCACTCCCCGCCTTGTGCCCGGCCGGTCTCCCCAGTTCGGTGCAAATCGGGCACCGGCGAGCCGCCGAGCACTCGTTCGCCCGGTGGCCGGTCTCACCACACTTGTAGCACTGGCCGCTACGATCGACCGTGCTAGTGCACCGCTGCCTGACATGTCCCACAGCCAGGCAGCGGAAGCACTGCAGCGGTCTAGCGGCCAGTGCCTCAACTTTTGCGGTGGACCAGCCAACCCGCAATTTTCCCTTGCTCGCCAATTGGCGAGCCGCAGCGGCGGGGCATTTAAGCCACGTGGTGCCCAACCCGGTGGCCGGGGACTTAACTTCCCCGATCTTTATCGAGTCGGGCGGGCACCTCGTGGCCTCCGCCACCGCCGCCTTTATCTCCCCGGGGGTGACGGAGTCGTCCAGGCCCCTCAGGCGGAGGTCCGCCGTCTTGAGGGGCCTGTTGACCCTCATCCCCATACCGCTGAGTGCGGCTGTCATTCGCGCTGCCAGGGCATCCGCCTTGGCAGCTCCCTCGGGCCCAGGGATCTCCAACAGGAGACCCCCGGTCACCGCCCGCTTTATGCGGATGTCCCCCACTCCAAGCTCCCCGAGCTTAATGGCGGCTTTTGCCGTTGCCATAGCTTCCGCCAGGGTGGTCTTGGACCCCTCCGGAATGGTCAGCGATATCGCTGCCGCCTTCGGAGGGGTGGCCACCCTGGGCGGGACCCTCCCTCCTCCAACCTTTCCCTGGGGGGCCCTTTGGGGTCCCAAGACGGGAGGGGTGGGGGAAGGGTTGGCGGCCTTCCTAGCCGCCTCCCTCGCTTTTCGGCCCACCACCGTAGCCCATGACCCCTCGGAGGGGGCGACAGGGGGCTCGGTGCGGGTCGAGGCCGGTTTAGTCGGTCGCGAGGGGGCGGGGGGAGGAGGAGGAGGGGGCATAAGTGCCGCCGCCGCGGCTTCTCCCTTCTTCTTCTTCTTTTTCTTCTTCTTTTTCCTCTTCCCATCTTGGGGACGGGAAGAAGAGGAGGAAGAGGGGCCGTGGCCGGCGGCGGGTACCAGGGACAGGGTGGGGATGGGCAAGGAGGGGAGGGGCAGGGATGAGGGGGGACCCGCCGAGCCTTTTGAGCCGCTCCGAGGGGCAGGGGGCGCGCGAGCGGTTCCAAAAACCGCCTCGCACAGCCTCTCCTGCACCCTCCTAATTGGGGCAAGCTTAGCGTCCAGGAGGGCGCCCAGTTGCTCCAGCAACCCCGCCGTGTCCGACCCCGTTACCGGCGGAGGAGGGGGGTGAGGCACGATGTCCCTGACGGAGGGGGGAGGCGACCTCACAGTCGCCGGTACCACCACCTCTGGGCAGGGTGACTTCTTCCACGGGGGAGGTGGCTGTGACGGGGTGGGGGTGGGGAGGAGTTCCTGTGCCACCCCCATCCTCTTCACCGCCATCATCTCCTTCCGGGTGGCCTCTAAAGTGCCCCTCAGTTCCTGTACGGTCCCCCGCAGGGTCTCGTTCTGCCTAAGCAGGGATTGTATCCTGGCTTCCGAGTCCTGCGGGGGAGGGAAAGGGGCCGCTCCGGGCGTGGCGGCGAGGTGGCGTGCGGGGCGGCTCTGGGGGGGCCCTCCTTTTCCCCCCTCTGGATCACTTCCAGCAGCGCCGCCTCGGCGTAACGTGCGGACCACTTTAGGTCCCGCACGTACGTGCCCTTTAGATTTCCGCTTTTAAGGGCGGTCTTCTCCACAAGGCGGACCCTCTCCAGGAATTCCTGTATGATGTCCCCTGTGGGAAGACCGCCAATCTGGGCCGCCATCTCCTCTACCGCTGGGGTGGAGTCCTTCTTCTTTCCCGGCTTGGAGGTCCTGCGGGGGAGGGTCACGGACTTCCGCCCCCTCCGTACCCCATCCCCCGGGTTCGACGTATCCTCATCGTCCGATAGCCGCCTCTTCTTTGAGGATCTTTCGGACCCTGCATCGGAGTCTCCCCCCATTAAGTGGGGAGCTCCCCCGAACCACGGCAGGTCGAGCTGCGGGTTCTCCTAGCTTTCGCTGTCGTCGGGGTCGACATTGTCGACTTCCTGGGAGATGTGCCCCCCACCTCCCACTGTTCCACCACTCCCGGCGTGTCTCGACGATTGGCGGGTAACACGGCCCACCGGCTCAGTCGAGACACCTGCCTCCTCCACATTCACGTCCAGAGACGGGGTGACACTGGCAGATGCCACTCCCGCCTCTGGGACCTCTCCCACGCTAGTAGCGTGGGAGGCATCTCCCCTCAGGGAGGCATCGCTGGTAGCAATTCCTTTCCGAGTGGCCCAGTGGTCCACCAACCCGGACTCGCAGACGCCGGATGACGACCCAGAGGGGGCCTGTTCGCCCACCCCCTCTGTGCCGGTACTGGGATATCCCTCCCCTGCACCGTAAACGTTATTCGTAGGGTAACTCGGGTCAGCCATTTTAAATAAAACTTTCGCCCACGTGCCCTACAGTCGTCAATCGTTAAAGCCGTCCCTGGGGTGCACCGGGATTCACTCTGCACTGCCATGCAGAGATTCATCGGTGCACCCACTCACCCCTCACTCCGTTAGCACACGTCACTGGAAAAAACATCAGTGCCGTGCCCCAGGGTCCACCACGAGGAGGTGGAGTGAGAGGATTTAGCCCTGTGACAACCCTCAAATACGGACCGACAGTGGATCAGAGTCTCCACTGTAGGCGCCACAGGACCGAAGACCCCAACCTAACCTAACCTTTTGTTTTTTTTCCTGTGAAAATGCATTACGCATACCTCGGCCTCCTGGGGGATAGCCGAGGTTATGTGGGACTCTCCTCGGGTGGGGGTCGAATCGCTTGCGACTCGATCCTCTCCCGAGGCATACCGCACTAAAAACACACGCCCACCTAAGCTATGTAGGAGGTGCCTGGATCTCGCGAAAACTCAACAGGACACCCCCTAGCTTTACATGCATCCCGGGGGGAGGGGTTAGCTCCCCCCATACCTAACACTAACTGGACCCTGGGCGGAGGGACCCGCCCAGTGTCCCCATCCCTGGAGCCTTCGGATTGGGCTTCCCGAGCCCCAGCTCGGTCCACCCACAGCTCCCGGAGTCCTCCTGCCCCGCTCGAGAAGGGACCCGTGGGTCCCCGCCCGGCCAGGGCAGGAGGGCGCCGACACCGGCAAGGGAGGGTCGTCGGAGGCGCATCCGTAGCCCCGACCCTCCCCACCCCACCCCCCACGCGCCCCACCCCAGAGCACGCCTCTGGGGTGTGGCCGGCACCCCGCCACAAAAGACCGAAGTCTCGGGGTGCCGTGCCACCCCGGGGGGATTAACTCCCCCCCGGGGGCCGGGGTTAGCTCACTCCCCCGGCCCCCCCATCCTCAGCCCCCCGCGACGAAGGCATACGGGATAAGGGCGAACCCTTCGCACCGCCAAGGGAAGCCCCGCCCCCCCGGGAGGGGGGGCATTAGTTGGCGCGGGGAGGGGAACACTCCCCGCGCCCTCCCACCCATCATGGCGGGGGGACGTCCCTCGCGTCGCATCTCCCGATCCCGTCGCCCTTCCCCTTCTCCCTGAAGGGGAGGGCGGCGCACGACGCCGCGGGGGACGTCCCCGCGCCATCCTCCTTCTCGCCGAGCCCGGGTCCCGTTCCCGGGCTCGCTCGGCGGCCTCCTTCTGGGACATCACTGTCTCGCAGAAGGAGGCCACCGCCTTTGCCGACCTCCCGCCTCCGATGAAGTGGTCGAACAAGATCGGGAGCGAGAGGTCCCACCCTTCCACCGCGGCTCTAAGGACACGGCGCGGCTCGGCCCAAGCCGGACACTCCTCGAGTGTATGCCGCGCCGTGTCCACCTCCTCGCCGCAGTGGTGGCACTGCGCTGCTGGCTCCCGTCCCATCCTATGCAGGTACTCACCGAAACAACCGTGTCCGGTGAGCACTTGCGTGAGGCGGAAGGTCAACCCAACTCGCCTCCCGCACCATGTATCGAACATGGGCAGGAGGGCCCGAACTACCGGACGTGCCGAGGATGAAAGCATCTGCTTCCATCGCTCGAACACGTCCGCGCGGGCCTGGCGTCTCCGCACCTCGAGCTCCCCATCCTCCTCGGCCGTCAGCTCCTCCCCAGGGGGGCGACGGGATTCGCAGGCGATCCGGTATATGATCGCCTGCCCCGCCGCCACCACGTGGAAGGGAGGAACCACGGCCAAGAGGCCCGCCACCTCGGTGGAGATGGTGCGGTACCCCCGTATGGCCCGCAAGGCCAGCCGACGCCGCACTCTTTCCAAGAGTGCGATACTGCGTCGGCTGGCCTCGAGCGAGCGGTGCCACACGGGGGCCCCATAAAGGGCAATAGACCGCACCACCCCCAGATAGAGGCGGCGGACATACAACTGCGGCCCCCCGATATTGGGCAGCAGCCGCGAAAGCGCGGCCGCTGTCCTCTCCAGTCGGGGGGCCAGGAGCTCGAAGTGATCCTCGAAACGCCAGCGACCGTCGATGGTCAGGCCCAGATACTTCATAGTGGGCCTGACCTCGACGAGGGTATCTACGACCCGGATCCGGAATCCCTGGGGCGGCCGCCGCTGCCGAGACGATTCGTACAACCAAATCGCCTCGGTCTTTGCGGCGGCCACTACAAGCCCCATTCTCCGGATCCGTCCAACAACGCAGTCCAGGGCGGACTCAACGAGGCGTCCTGCCTCCTGCTAGTCCTTCCCCTCCCCATGGACCAGGGTGTCATCGCAATAGCAAATAACACCCGTCCCAGGGGGGAGGGGAACCCGCCGTGCCGCGTCAAACGCTAGGATCCACAGGAGTGGTCCTAAGACCGACCCCTGTGGAACCCCTTGGCATATCTCCCTCAGATATGCGCCATACCGGCCGGCAATATACACCTCCCTGTCGCGAAGGTAATCCTGGAGCACTTCCCGGAGATACAGGGGAACCTGGAAGTATTCCAGGCCCTCCTCTATCTCCTTCCAGGGCAGGGTGTTGAATGCGTTGGAAATGTCCAACGACACAGCAATCAACACCCTGCCCCGGGCGACAGCCCTTTCCCGGAGGAGGCGCAGACGCTCAAGAGCGTCTATAGTTGAGCGCCTCCTCCGGAACCCATACTGGCTGTCGCTCAGCCCGGGATCACCCCGCGACAGGTGCTCTCGGAGGCGGGCAGCAATTATTCTTTCGAACAACTTGCCCGCCTCGTCGAGTAAGCATACCGGCCGGTAGGCAGAGGGAGACTCTGCGGGTTTTCCGACTTTTTGGAGGAGGACCAGGAACGCCTCTTTCCAACAATTGGGGAAGATCCCCCGGCACAGGCATGCATCCAAGATGCTCCTGTATGCCGGGGCATGGACCTTTAGCGCCAAGGCCGTTATACCGCCAGGAACGCCATCGGGGCCGGGGGCCTTCTTGCCCCTAGCCCGGCGCTCCTGGATGGCCTGG
Source organism: Lasioglossum pauxillum (assembly GCA_933228785.1). Lineage (NCBI taxonomy): Eukaryota > Metazoa > Arthropoda > Insecta > Hymenoptera > Halictidae > Lasioglossum > Lasioglossum pauxillum. The sequence continues at coordinate 16,290,032 of OW121707.1, forward strand.
TCGAGCTCCCACTCGGAGACCCGGAGTTCGTCCGACCAATCGCTGGTCGGACCCGGGACGCGCACAGTCCCCCCCTCCCCCCCATCGCCGGGGGGAAGAGGGTATCGACGACGCGTCCCAAGAACTCCGGGTCCATTCCCTCCGCGACAGGGGGCGCCCGAGGACGGAGCTTCCCAAGCACCATCCTATACGGGCGCCCCCACGGATCCTCGCGGAGGGTCTGCAGGAGCTCGTTCCAGGCCTTGGCCTTGGCTGCGGTGATCGCACGCTTGAGGGCCACGGCGGACGATCTATACTCCCTGTACAGATCGTCCACCGTCGGCTCCGGGTCGCCACCGTGAAAGTGGCGTCGCCGAGCGCGGACGTACCGGCGGCGGGCTTGACCGGCCAAGCTGCGAAGCTCGGCCAGCTCGCCCGACCACCAGTACACATACTTACGAGGGGGACAGGCCCGGACCCGGGGCATCGCTACGTCGCAGATCATCTGCAACGTGCCCCGGAGCCAAGCCGCCCCCTCGTCAGGTCCACGCTCCCTGGCCGGAGGCCAGGCGGAGCCGATAGTCACGGCCCTCAGCAGGTCCATGTCTAACCGCTTCAGCGCCCATCTGGGCGCCGAAAGGGCGCTACTTCGCCGGAGGAGGGGCGTGTCCACCGGCGGGTCCGAGACCACAGCCACATCCATCAGGATGTAGCTGTGGTCCGAGAGGGTTTCCCCCTCCCAGACCCGCCATCTGGACACATGGCGTGAGGCGGAAGCGGTCGCGAACGAGACGTCCACAATCGACCAACCGTTCCACCTCACGCACGTCGGCACGGAGCCCCGGTTAAGTAACCGGAGCCCTAGCCCCTCCATCCATTCTTCCAAGACTCCACCTCGGGGGTCGGCCCTGGGGTTTCCCCAACTAAGAGACTTCGCATTGAAGTCCCCCAGGACCACCACCGGACCGGCTAAGTGAGGGGCCAGCATGCCCCTCAACCGGTCCAGAAACTCCCCGAGTTCGGTGGAGCCACGGTTCGGCGAACAGTAGCACCCCGCGACCAGAAATCTTCCCCATTTTACCAACACCGCCCCCCGGCTCCGCTCGACCACGGAGCAAGGGGGCAACCTCGCCGACTGGCGAGCCCAAATTGCCACGGAGCCCTCCAGGTCCCCGAACCATTGTGGTTGGTCGGGGACCTCGAAGGGCTCCGCGGCCACTGCCAGGCCAACCTCAAGCTCCGCCAGGCGTTGGACCATCAGGTCCTGTGCCTGGCGGCAATTGTTGAGGTTGGCCTGGAGAACCATCTGGGAGCATCCCCGAGCCGAAGTAGCCATTACGTCGGGCTCGAGGATGCTCCCGTCTGAGTCGGCTCCGGGACGGGAGGGGGGTTAGCCCCACTCCCGTCCCGGGCCGGCTCTACCTCCATATTGGAGGGGAGGTAGGGGGGAGGGGTTGTCCGTCCCCCCCACCGCCCCCTGTGGCATTAGGAGACGGCGCCACACCGCCGCCTCCTTGTTTCCCCTTCTTTTTGGGGGGCGGGGAGCACGCCTTGCTCCCCGCCTTATGGTTGGCGGGCTTGCCCGCCCCCGCGCACACGGCGCAATGGGGGGCGGACACGCACGCCGCCGCTCGGTGGGATGGACTCCCGCACCGGTAGCAATGGCCGCTCCGGTCCACCGCTGCAGTGCACCGCTGCCTCACGTGCCCGAGGGCGAGGCAGCGGAAACACTGCATCGGTCGGGCGGCCAAAATGACCACCCTCGCGAGAGTCCATCCCACCTTACCCGTTTTGGCCCTCTCCAAGGCCAAGGCCGCCACAGCCGGGCACTGCACCCATATGGTGCCGAGTCCGCCGGCCGGGATCTTAATGTCCCCGACCTTCACGGACTCGGGGGTGCAGCCCCCGGCCTTCGCCACCGCCGCCACCACCTCCTGAGGGGTGACGGAGAGGTCCAGGCCCGTCAGGCGGAACTCCGCCTTCTTGACGGGCCTGGCCACCCTCACGTCGATGTCCCTCAGGACGCGGGACATACCGGCGGCGAGTGCGTCCGCCTTCGCGCCCCCATCAGCACCGGGAACCTGAATGATCAGGCCCCCGGTGATTGCCCTCTTCCACTGGAGGGTCTCGATACCCAGGGCGCCGAGATTGACGCCCTGGCGAGCCCTCCGTATGGCCTCCTCGTAGGTGGCCTTGCTCCCCTCCGGAACGGTGATAGTCACCGCCGCGGAACGGGGAGGGGCCGCCACACGAGGAGGCGCCTTCTTCGTGGCCCCGGTCCCACCTTTAGAGGCGGGAACCGGGGGGGGGGGGGACGGGTTGGACGCGGCCTTGGCCTTCCGCCTCTCTTTCCTCCCCACCAACCGGGACCAAGTCTCCTCCGTAGAGGGGAGCGAGGTCCCGGGTTGGCGGGGAGTGGCGCTGGCCTTCGCCACTGCACGGGGGTTTGGGGGGGCGGGGGAGGCCTTAGCATCCCCCTGTCCCCCCTTCCCTTTCCCTTTCTTCTTCTTCTTCTTTTTCCCCTCGCCTCCGGCCCCCCGGCAGGGGGAACGGAGGTTAGGGGGACGTTGGCCGACGCCGGCGGAGCAACGGGGGCGGGGACCCCCGAGGGGGTCCCGGCCAACCGCGCCGCGCCGGCGTACGACAACTTCGGAGGTTTGCGACCCTTCAGCACCGGTCGGAGCTCCTCACGGAACGCCATTAATTTGGCGTCCATGAGGGCCCCGATCCGGGCCAGGAGGACCGCATCCCCCGAAGTTTCCACCCCGAGGGAGGGAGGGGGTGGCGACTTCCTCCGCTGGACCACCTCTGCAGGGGGAAGCGGCGACGAAGGGGGGGCCGTCCCTGAAGCGGTCGGAGCCCTCCTCATCGCCAACATATCCCCCTAGAGGGAGGTCAGGGAGTCGTTCAACTCCCCCATCCTCAGCCTCAGCGCCGCGTTTTGCTCCCTGAGTTCCCGGTTCTCCGCCTGCATCCTCTCCCAGAGGTCTGCAGGCGGGGCCCGGGTCGTCCCCTCAGGGGGCGCGGCGCTGGGGCCAGCGGTGGAGGAGGAGGCTCCCTGCCACCCTCTTCCCTCCAGCTCCCTCATCGCCGCCTCAATGAGGCGCGCCGAATCCCGGAAGGCCTTCACGAAGGTCCCTTTCAGATTGCCGCTCCTTAAGGCAGTGCTCTCGACCAAACGGCCGGCGGTAACCACCTGAGCGGCAATCTCTCCGGGGAGGAGGTCCCGCAGCTCCAGGCGGCACTCCTCTATAGAGGGTGCGTTCCTGCCGCTGCGGGACCTCTTCACGGCCTCCACGGGGATCTCCCCCAGGAATGACGACGCCGGTCGCTTCCCGGACGTCACTGACGTCCGGGAAACGACCGATATTTCGTCGTCATCCTTCTCCCTCCCAGGAGAGTCGGGTCGGGTAGACCCGCCTCCCCCCGTCGACGAGGCTCCCGCAAGGGGCTCCACCGTCGACACGCCCGTCTCCCGCTCCTCCGAGGCGCGAGGCCTTGACGACCCCCTTGCCGAGGTTCGAGAACGCGAGCGCGTACGAGGTTTCTCCCGAACGGGAGCGACCTCCTCCTCCTCCTCCTTCCCCCCATCCCCAGTAGAAAAAATAATGCTATCCATCGCAAGTTGTTTTAGTGTTATCGACGGTTCGCCCATCACGGGACCCCTACCGCAGTAGGGGTACTTCCCCGCCGGATAATCACCCTAGTTAATCACGCCGAAACCGAGAAGCGGCTTATCAGCTGGCCAAGCCTATCGACGTATAAAATGACTCGAAAAAAGGTTAACGGGATAGGCCCGCGCCATATGATGCTAAAGGTTTAGCGTCACCCCTATTGAAGGAGAGCACCGGATCCGAACCGGATAAACTCCAACTTCAGGCTAGACGTTGTTTTGGTTTATCCCCCAAAGCAGGGTATGAGGAAATACTGGCCAAGTAATCCTCCATACCTGCACCCGATTGCACAGCTTCAACCCCCGGCTAGGCTCCAGTCAGCTGGGAGTAGCGGTTCTCCCACATTAAACATGTACGTGTTGCCACGCACAGAGGTCAGGTACTAACATATCTCCCAGCCCCGGTCGGGAGGCTACTACTCCATCCCTTGGTTAGTCTACGGGGAATATCCACCATGCAATCGACTGCAGCTCATTTACACACACATTCATACATACATTCATACCGTACTCAGGGACGCTGGCCGGACTGTGAAATTCACAGTAAAAAGAACCAGGCAACGCCCCGGAGTACACCCCTCGCTCCGTTAGCACACGCCGAAACGTGTCCCAGGGTCCACCACGAGGAGGTGGAGCGAGAGGATTTAGACCTTGGACAACCCTCAAATAGAGAGTACGGACCGACAGTGGATCTGAATCACCACTGTAGGCGCCCAAGGTCCTAGGACCCCAACCTAACCTAGTAGTAGTAGTAGTAGTAGTCGTGTTTACTGCCGGGGAAGAGCGGTTCGGCCGCCCCTCGCTTCCTTAAGGCACACCGGTTTTTAAACACCAGTTTCACAATTGGCGCTGCCTGCACTCGGCCCTTTAACGGGTTGCAATTATCCTCGTTTTATCAGTCGTCCCCTCTGTTTTATTCGGCCCGGGCCATTTTCAGAGTCGTCGACTTACTAGACGGGTCGGTCGTCATTGATGAGCGGGCCATGCTACCTAATTTTTTGAGTTTTTGAGCTGTTTTACGGCTCGGTGTGAACGTCGGGCCCCCTCACCTTCGGACCTGCAGGGTGTCTCGCCTGCCCTTTTAGACTCCCCCCCTCTTCACCATATTTTCATGTCGAATGTGTCAAGTGTTGAGCCCGTCCCTACACTGTTTCCGGATAGTCCAGAAACTTACCCATACCCACCCCTATGGCTATTCCCTTTGCCTGTGCTATGAGTCTACTGGGAGTACAAAATGCAAAGGACCGCGAATTTGTTTTTTTTTACCATTGGGAAGAAGTTATTGTTACTTGGGATCCGATCCGACTTTATCGAAATCTCGACTAGGCCGAGATATCAATTCCATTCGGTCTTCACTTGCCGACCTACTTCGCGAGGGGGTTGAGAGGGAAGGGTTCACCAACTTCACCGAAATCTGTCTCTTGTGAGATTTGATATCAGGTTCATCGGGATCTTCTCTCTTGGGTGGGCTTGACACATCCTAGAAAATATGGCTGATTGTTCGGATGTGACCATCATCCTCGGTTGTTGTCGGTGTTCAGCAATTAGCTCCGTCCACTCGACAATTTCCCTTTAAGGTTTGTTTGTTTACCTTTTGCTTATTTTTTTATTGCATACTTCTGTGCAGGCCGTTTTCTTTCGTAGAGATGTTAGGTTGTATGTGTTTATCCCCAACTGTCTCTTTTTCCTATGTCTCTTCGCTTGCCTTTTTTGAGAAGGCTTTTCTGTGGCTTCAGTCTCTTCTTCAGGGTGGTCAGTCAACGGTCGTGCGAGTTCCAGCCATTATTCCGGCTGTTTTGCCAGGGCGGCCTTCTCGTTGCCCGAACTAGATTCTCAGCCTTTCGGAGCCTGATGTATGTTCCATTACTGTTAGTTTTTCTGAGTTTTTCTTTTCAGGTTGTTGCCGTTCCATTTTCCGTAACTGAGTTTCTGCTGGTTTAGTTACCTCGTTGTTGGTGCGAGATTCCTTGAGGTTTTAAGTTCCGCTTTTTCTCATACAGGAGGTGAGAAGACATTTTCCCTTTTTGTATTTTTCCTTTGTTATGTGGGAGTCCACAGTATTGTGTAGAGATGTTTGATTATATTTAGGTCTTCTAATCAATTACTGTCTATATTTCCTTTGTCTTTTCGCTTGCCTTTAGTGGAAGGCGCTTTCTGCACTTCCTGTCACCTCTTCCGGGTGGTCAGCCTACGGTCATGCTGTTTCGGTCGTGTGCATGGTCGTTGACCAAGCTGACTTTCTCAAGCATGAGCTAGGTTCGCAGCCGTTCGGAGACAGTTGTGTATATCTCTTTGGTGGATTTGGTGTTGGTCCCTTTGACTCTCTTTCCTTTCCTATTTCTGTTGATTCGACGGTGTCTGCCTTCTTCTTCTCTTTTTTTTTTTTTTTTTTCTCATTGCACCGTTCTGTGTTCCATGTCTGAGATGTAGGAGAGCTTAGTCTCTCCCGTCTTCAGACATAGAGGATCACCAGTGTCTTTTTGGTTTTCTTCAGTAGAGATGTTTGATCCTTGTGATCGTTACTGTCTCTATTTCCTATGTCTTTTCGGTTGCCTTTTGTGGAAGGCGCTTTCTGCACTTCCTGTCACCTCTTCCGGGTGGTCAGCCTACGGTCATGCTGTTTCGGTCGTGTGCATGGTCGTTGACCAAGCTGACTTTCTCAAGCATGAGCTAGGTTCGCAGCCGTTCGGAGACAGTTGTGTATATCTCTTTGGTGGATTTGGTGTTGGTATCCTTTCCTATTTCTATTGATTCGACAGCGTCTGCCTCCTTCTTCTCTTTTTTTTTTTCTCATTGCACCGTTCTGTGTTCCATGTCTGAGATGTAGGAGAGCTTAGCCTCTCCCGTCTTCAGACATAGAGGATCACCAGTGTCTTTCTTCAGTAGCTTTGTTTTTAGAGATGTTTGATCCTTGTGATCGTTACTGTCTCTATTTCTTATGTCTTTTCGGTTGCCTTTTGTGGAAGGCGCTGTCTGCACTTCCTGTCACCTCTTCCGGGTGGTCAGCCTACGATCATGTTGTTCCGGTCGTGTGCATGGTCGTTGACCAAGCTGACTTTCTCAAGCATGAGCTAGGTTCGCAGCTGTTCGGAGACTGGTGTGTATCTCTTTGGTGGATTTGGTGTTGGTATCCTTTCCTATTTCTATTGATTCGACAGCGTCTGCCTCCTTCTTCTCTTTTTTTTTTTTCTCATTGCACCGTTCTGTGTTCCATGTCTGAGATGTAGGAGAGCTTAGCCTCTCCCGTCTTCAGACATAGAGGATCACCAGTGTCTTTCTTCAGTAGCTTTGTTTTTAGAGATGTTTGATCCTTGTGATCGTTACTGTCTCTATTTCTTATGTCTTTTCGGTTGCCTTTTGTGGAAGGCGCTGTCTGCACTTCCTGTCACCTCTTCCGGGTGGTCAGCCTACGATCATGTTGTTCCGGTCGTGTGCATGGTCGTTGACCAAGCTGACTTTCTCAAGCATGAGCTAGGTTCGCAGCTGTTCGGAGACTGGTGTGTATCTCTTTGGTGGATTTGGTGTTGGTATCCTTTCCTATTTCTATTGATTCGACAGCGTCTGCCTTCTTCTTCTCTTTTTTTTTTCTCATTGCACCGTTCTGTGTTCCATGTCTGAGATGTAGGAGAGCTTAGCCTCTCCCGTCTTCAGACATAGAGGATCACCAGTGTCTTTCTTCAGTAGCTTTGTTTTTAGAGATGTTTGATCCTTGTGATCGTTACTGTCTCTATTTCCTATGTCTTTTCGGTTACCTTTTGTGGAAGGCGCATTCCGCACTTCCTGTCACCTCTTCCGGGTGGTCAGCCTACGGTCATGCTGTTCCGGTCGTGTGCATGGTCGTTGACCAAGCTGACTTTCTCAAGCATGAGCTAGGTTCGCAGCCGTTCGGAGACAGTTGTGTATATCTCTTTGGTGGATTTGGTGTTGGTATCCTTTCCTATTTCTATTGATTCGACAGAGTCTGCCTCCTTCTTCTCTTTTTTTTTTTTTTCTCATTGCACCGTTCTGTGTTCCATGTCTGAGATGTAGGAGAGCTTAGCCTCTCCCGTCTTCAGACATAGAGGATCACCAGTGTCTTTCTTCAGTAGCTTTGTTTTTAGAGATGTTTGATCCTTGTGATCGTTACTGTCTCTATTTCTTATGTCTTTTCGGTTGCCTTTTGTGGAAGGCGCTGTCTGCACTTCCTGTCACCTGTTCCGGGTGGTCAGCCTACGATCATGTTGTTCCGGTCGTGTGCATGGTCGTTGACCAAGCTGACTTTCTCAAGCATGAGCTAGGTTCGCAGCTGTTCGGAGACTGGTGTGTATCTCTTTGGTGGATTTGGTGTTGGTATCCTTTCCTATTTCTATTGATTCGACAGCGTCTGCCTTCTTCTTCTCTTTTTTTTTTTTCTCATTGCACCGTTCTGTGTTCCATGTCTGAGATGTAGGAGAGCTTAGCCTCTCCCGTCTTCAGACATAGAGGATCACCAGTGTCTTTCTTCAGTAGCTTTGTTTTTAGAGATGTTTGATCCTTGTGATCGTTACTGTCTCTATTTCTTATGTCTTTTCGGTTGCCTTTTGTGGAAGGCGCTGTCTGCACTTCCTGTCACCTCTTCCGGGTGGTCAGCCTACGGTCATGCTGTTCCGGTCGTGTGCATGGTCGTTGACCAAGCTGACTTTCTCAAGCATGAGCTAGGTTCGCAGCCGTTCGGAGACAGTTGTGTATATCTCTTTGGTGGATTTGGTGTTGGTATCCTTTCCTATTTCTATTGATTCGACAGCGTCTGCCTTCTTCTTCTCTTTTTTTTTTTTCTCATTGCACCGTTCTGTGTTCCATGTCTGAGATGTAGGAGAGCTTAGCCTCTCCCGTCTTCAGACATAGAGGATCACCAGTGTCTTTCTTCAGTAGCTTTGTTTTTAGAGATCTTTGATCCTTGTGATCGTTACTGTCTCTATTTCCTATGTCTTTTCGGTTACCTTTTGTGGAAGGCGCATTCCGCACTTCCTGTCACCTCTTCCGGGTGGTCAGCCTACGGTCATGCTGTTCCGGTCGTGTGCATGGTCGTTGACCAAGCTGACTTTCTCAAGCATGAGCTAGGTTCGCAGCCGTTCGGAGACAGTTGTGTATATCTCTTTGGTGGATTTGGTGTTGGTATCCTTTCCTATTTCTATTGATTCGACAGAGTCTGCCTCCTTCTTCTCTTTTTTTTTTTTTCTCATTGCACCGTTCTGTGTTCCATGTCTGAGATGTAGGAGAGCTTAGCCTCTCCCGTCTTCAGACATAGAGGATCACCAGTGTCTTTCTTCAGTAGCTTTGTTTTTAGAGATGTTTGATCCTTGTGATCGTTACTGTCTCTATTTCTTATGTCTTTTCGGTTGCCTTTTGTGGAAGGCGCTGTCTGCACTTCCTGTCACCTCTTCCGGGTGGTCAGCCTACGATCATGCTGTTTCGGTCGTGTGCATGGTCGTTGACCAAGCTGACTTTCTCAAGAATGAGCTAGGTTCGCAGCCGTTCGGAGACAGTTGTGTATATCTCTTTGGTGGATTTGGTGTTGGTATCCTTTCCTATTTCTATTGATTCGACAGCGTCTGCCTCCTTCTTCTCTTTTTTTTTTTCTCATTGCACCGTTCTGTGTTCCATGTCTGAGATGTAGGAGAGCTTAGCCTCTCCCGTCTTCAGACATAGAGGATCACCAGTGTCTTTCTTCAGTAGCTTTGTTTTTAGAGATGTTTGATCCTTGTGATCGTTACTGTCTCTATTTCTTATGTCTTTTCGGTTGCCTTTTGTGGAAGGCGCTGTCTGCACTTCCTGTCACCTCTTCCGGGTGGTCAGCCTACGATCATGTTGTTCCGGTCGTGTGCATGGTCGTTGACCAAGCTGACTTTCTCAAGCATGAGCTAGGTTCGCAGCTGTTCGGAGACTGGTGTGTATCTCTTTGGTGGATTTGGTGTTGGTATCCTTTCCTATTTCTATTGATTCGACAGCGTCTGCCTCCTTCTTCTCTTTTTTTTTTTCTCATTGGACCGTTCTGTGTTCCATGTCTGAGATGTAGGAGAGCTTAGCCTCTCCCGTCTTCAGACATAGAGGATCACCAGTGTCTTTCTTCAGTAGCTTTGTTTTTAGAGATGTTTGATCCTTGTGATCGTTACTGTCTCTATTTCTTATGTCTTTTCGGTTGCCTTTTGTGGAAGGCGCTGTCTGCACTTCCTGTCACCTCTTCCGGGTGGTCAGCCTACGATCATGTTGTTCCGGTCGTGTGCATGGTCGTTGACCAAGCTGACTTTCTCAAGCATGAGCTAGGTTCGCAGCTGTTCGGAGACTGGTGTGTATCTCTTTGGTGGATTTGGTGTTGGTATCCTTTCCTATTTCTATTGATTCGACAGCGTCTGCCTTCTTCTTCTCTTTTTTTTTTCTCATTGCACCGTTCTGTGTTCCATGTCTGAGATGTAGGAGAGCTTAGCCTCTCCCGTCTTCAGACATAGAGGATCACCAGTGTCTTTCTTCAGTAGCTTTGTTTTTAGAGATGTTTGATCCTTGTGATCGTTACTGTCTCTATTTCCTATGTCTTTTCGGTTACCTTTTGTGGAAGGCGCATTCCGCACTTCCTGTCACCTCTTCCGGGTGGTCAGCCTACGGTCATGCTGTTCCGGTCGTGTGCATGGTCGTTGACCAAGCTGACTTTCTCAAGCATGAGCTAGGTTCGCAGCCGTTCGGAGACAGTTGTGTATATCTCTTTGGTGGATTTGGTGTTGGTATCCTTTCCTATTTCTATTGATTCGACAGAGTCTGCCTCCTTCTTCTCTTTTTTTTTTTTTTCTCATTGCACCGTTCTGTGTTCCATGTCTGAGATGTAGGAGAGCTTAGCCTCTCCCGTCTTCAGACATAGAGGATCACCAGTGTCTTTCTTCAGTAGCTTTGTTTTTAGAGATGTTTGATCCTTGTGATCGTTACTGTCTCTATTTCTTATGTCTTTTCGGTTGCCTTTTGTGGAAGGCGCTGTCTGCACTTCCTGTCACCTCTTCCGGGTGGTCAGCCTACGATCATGTTGTTCCGGTCGTGTGCATGGTCGTTGACCAAGCTGACTTTCTCAAGCATGAGCTAGGTTCGCAGCTGTTCGGAGACTGGTGTGTATCTCTTTGGTGGATTTGGTGTTGGTATCCTTTCCTATTTCTATTGATTCGACAGCGTCTGCCTTCTTCTTCTCTTTTTTTTTTTCTCATTGCACCGTTCTGTGTTCCATGTCTGAGATGTAGGAGAGCTTAGCCTCTCCCGTCTTCAGACATAGAGGATCACCAGTGTCTTTCTTCAGTAGCTTTGTTTTTAGAGATGTTTGATCCTTGTGATCGTTACTGTCTCTATTTCTTATGTCTTTTCGGTTGCCTTTTGTGGAAGGCGCTGTCTGCACTTCCTGTCACCTCTTCCGGGTGGTCAGCCTACGGTCATGCTGTTCCGGTCGTGTGCATGGTCGTTGACCAAGCTGACTTTCTCAAGCATGAGCTAGGTTCGCAGCCGTTCGGAGACAGTTGTGTATATCTCTTTGGTGGATTTGGTGTTGGTATCCTTTCCTATTTCTATTGATTCGACAGCGTCTGCCTCCTTCTTCTCTTTTTTTTTTTCTCATTGCACCGTTCTGTGTTCCATGTCTGAGATGTAGGAGAGCTTAGCCTCTCCCGTCTTCAGACATAGAGGATCACCAGTGTCTTTCTTCAGTAGCTTTGTTTTTAGAGATGTTTGATCCTTGTGATCGTTACTGTCTCTATTTCTTATGTCTTTTCGGTTGCCTTTTGTGGAAGGCGCTGTCTGCACTTCCTGTCACCTCTTCCGGGTGGTCAGCCTACGATCATGTTGTTCCGGTCGTGTGCATGGTCGTTGACCAAGCTGACTTTCTCAAGCATGAGCTAGGTTCGCAGCCGTTCGGAGACTGGTGTGTATATCCTTGATGGATTTGGTGTTGGTCTCTTTGACTCTCTTTCCTTTCCTATTTCAATTGATTCGAAGGTATCTGCCTTCTTCATCTTCCTTCCTTTTTCTCTTTTTTTTTTTGTTTGTTCTTATTGCACCGTTCTGTGTTCCATGTCTGAGATGTAGGAGAGCTTAGTCTCCCTCGTCGTCAGACAGAGAACATCACTAGTGTCGTTTTATTTTATTTATGTTTGTCAATTTACTACTTCATGGTGTTACCAGACTATACCTTGTAGATATTCCAACATTCATATTTGTACCGTGTTAAACATCCGTAGTACGAATGCAGTGTATTGAATATTCAGTTTCTGCTAATACGCGTGCATCGGTAATATTGAGCACGAATCGTCTAGGTTCCCCGGGGCTCTAAGAGTTTGCCTCTTCCCTTTGCAGATGGCGCTGGCCGAGCAGCGAAATTAATTTGAATTTTATTGCGAAGGGTGTATTATTTCTGTCACAAAATTTTCCGGAAGATGAATATTGTTGTAGTGTATAGTGATTGCGTGTTCGCTGATATTTGCATAATAATTATGACATTAGGGACTGAGACCAACTTTTTCCTGAATAGATCTTGTGTAACTTTTTACTTTTTATATTAAACATACGTGAGAATGTTTATGTTTGTCAATTTGCTTCTTTATGCTGTTACCAGACTGTACCTTGTAGGTATTTTATTACGTACTTATTACTTATTTCATTCATATTTGTGAGTTGTCAAACATCCGTAGTACGAATGCAGTATATTGAATATTCAGTTTCTGCTAACACGCGAACATCGGTAATATTGAGCACGAACCGTTTAAGTTCCACGGGATTCTAAGAGCTTGCCTTTTCCCTTTGCAGATGGCACTGGCCGAGTTGTGGTGTAGGGATTTCCCCTAGGCCGTGCCTAGTGTACTCTCCGCCCATGAGTTGGCCGCCCTGCGCCCAGGCGGAGAAGAAGCGCGAAGCGATCTTCGCCTGGACTCTTCATCCGGCCGTTATACGAGGCAGACCTCGTGCCGTGTTTTTTGAAATAAAAAGTGTTTTGTTCACGTTGAACATATATTGTTGTGATCGATTCGTTACCTCCTTCCTATACATCAGTGTTCGTGCTATCCATACAGTGTAGGCTGTATAGATGCACTGTTATTAGTCGATTTTTGTGGACTATGAGAGTCCGTTTCCTACATTGGTGACCCCGACGTGATTATTTCCGTCGCATCATACATCTGAATAGAAGGAAGGAAGTCGCGTCACCGGGCAGTGACGATCTGCATCGTTCGACCCTGTCGAGGACGCCGTTTACCCACGTGGGCCGTTTGCCGCCATCTTGGACGCTCAACGTGGGCCGTTTGCCGCCATCTTGGACGCTCAACGTGGGCCGTTTGCCGCCATCTTGGATGCTCAACGTGGGCCGTCTGCCGTTGGCTGCCAAGCCGCCATCTTTGCTGAAGTTTCCCGCCGTTCGCGAGGCCGATTTCAACATATCGTATTCGCGTGAACGATAGTAAGTGCCTAGGATTGCGTACCGTGTCGTGAGCGAATGGTGTTAATTCCGATCGCGAGTGTTTCGCGCGTTCGGCGGGCTCGTGGCCCGTAATTCATTGTAGATCGTCGTCGCGTTTACGTTTTCCCGTTAGTCAACATGACCGCGCCGGGCGCGTCGACGGGGCAGGAGGATCTCCTCAAGACCCTCCTTGAGAAACATATAGATTCGTACCGCGTCCCGAAGATACCCGCGTTTTTCCGGGAAGATCCCGCGCTATGGTTCGCGCAAGTGGAATCGTCCTTGGCGGTGTCGCGAATCACGACGCAGAAGACAATGGCTGACGTCGTGGTATCGGCGTTGTCATTCGACGAAATCGCGACAATCAGAGACATATTGTACGCGAAACCGCAGCCCGTAGATTTATACGATCAAATTAGGGATCGCATAATAACAAGTTTTTCTACGTCGGCTGAAACGCGATTGCGTCGCTTGCTGAAGGGAGATGTTCTCGCCACGGGAAAACCGTCCCATATCCTGACGCGACTACGAAATTTAAATGACGGGTCGTGCAACAACGATGTCATTCGCGCGATATTTTTAGAACAACTTCCGACCCAAATTCGTGCGGTTCTGGCGATGTCAAGGGTTGATGACCTCCAGGAGTTTGCCGAATTGGCCGACAAAGTTGTCGAGGCGTCGGGCGCATGTTCGACCACAGTTGCCGCGATTTCTTCGCGTGATCCTTCGGATGTGCATATTGAATCGCCGATATCGCCTAACGTTTCCGCGATAGCCCCTCGCGTTTCTTCAATCCGGGAGCTCGAAGAAAAGGTCGACCGCCTTGCGAAGCAAGTCGCCGAATTGACGACTATCGTCAGGCGTGATAATCGGAACGCTCGTCGGAGAACCCCATCCCGCGAGGAATTTCGTTCGAGACCCAAGTCCAAAACGCGCGATGATAAAATTTGCCGTCTACACCGGAAATATGGCAAAGACGCGCGTTTCTGTGCAAAACCCTGCTCGTGGCAGGCGAAAAACGAATGAGCACCAGCCGCGCGGAGGCGAGCGCGCCGAGTGCGGATTCACACCGCCTCCATGTTTATGATCGTGAGTCACGACTTAACTTCTTGGTTGACACGGGCGCGGACATTTCCCTGTTGCCGACGAATAAGAGGTCGAGTAGATCCGCGTCCAGCCTTAAGCTATACGCGGCAAACGAGTCGATTATAGAGACGTTCGGGGAGAGACGACTCCAGTTAAATTTGGGCCTCCGACGAGTTTTCTCGTGGAATTTCTGCGTCGCCGCGGTCCCTTACCCGATTTTAGGCGCGGATTTTTTAAATCATTTTGGCCTTGTGGTTGACCTGCAACACCGCAGATTAATTGACCCGCTGACACAGATCTCAGCTGTTTGTCACAGCAAGTTTTCTCCGATTCTCTCAGTAAAATCCGTAGATCCTTCATCTCCGTATGGAGGAATTCTTTCCGAATTTCCTAACGTTCTGGGACCTTTGCAACCCCATGTACAGCCTCAGTCACCTCGCGATGTCCTCCATCACATCGTGACTGAGAGTCCACCCGTTGCTGAACGTGCGCGGCGTCTGACACAGGACAAGCTCTTGGTGGCGAAAGCCGAGTTCCGACGGCTCGTTGCCGAAGGAATTTGCCGTCCTTCTAGTAGCCCCTGGGCAAGCCCCATCCATCTCATACCGAAGAAGGATGGGGGTTGGAGGGTGTGCGGTGATTACCGCCGTTTAAATGCTGTCACAATCCCTGACATGTACCCAGTCCCGCACTTGCAGGACTATTCCGTTAATTTGCACGGGAAGACAATTTTTAGTAAGCTCGATCTATATCGAGCATACCAGCAGATTCCGGTCGCGCCGATGCATATCGCCAAAACTGCCGTCATTACCCCGTTCGGACTTTTCGAATACCTATCCATGCCTTTCGGTCTCCGGAATGCCGGACAAACCTTCCAGAGGTATATTCACCGCGCTCTCGGTGACCTCGAGTTCGTTTTCGCATATATAGACGATATCCTCATCGCCTCTTCGAGTCCCGAAGAGCATGAGAGTCATCTGCGCATCGTTCTGCAACGGTTGCAAGATTACGCGTTGCGACTAAACCTCGCCAAATGCGAGTTTGGGAAAGCCAAACTCGAATTCCTCGGTTACCTAATTGATAGTAACGGGTCGTTGCCGATGCCCGATAAGGTGGAGGCAATTCAGAATTTCCCTAAGCCTAAGACCGTCATGGATCTCCGCAGATTCTTGGGGATGGTTCAAGCACCCCTGCACGAATACCTCCGTGAGTCTAAAAAAATGACAAACGCGAGATAGTTTGGTCTTCGCATTCTGAGGAAGCGTTTTCGAGAGTCAAAAAGGAACTTGCTAACGCGACCCTACTGAATCACCCCGCCCCTGATGCAGTAACGCGCATCGTTACCGATGCATCCGATTTTGGGATGGGCGCATCATTAGAGCAACAATTTCAGAACATTTGGAAACCATTAGCATTTTTTTCCCGAAAATTCACTCCGTCTCAACGCAACTACAGTGCTTACGATCGCGAATTAACCGCTGTTTATGAAGCCATTAAATACTTCAGACACTTTTTAGAAGGTCAGAATTTCATAATAGTGACTGACCACAAACCCCTGACCTACGCATTTCGGCAACGCGCCGACAAGGCATCACCTCGTCAGTTACGACAACTATCGTTTATTTCACAATTCACGACTCATATCGAGCACCTTCCTGGCTCCGAAAACGCAGTCGCCGATTCATTATCGCGCATCGACACCTTGCACCTCGCCGCGGATATCTCGTTGGAACAGCTCGCGAGGCTCCAGGAAGCCGACGACGAGTTGAGAGGCTTATTGACCTCCACCGATCACTCACTAGCGCTTCGAAAAATTCATTGGGGACCCACACACATAGCGATCGTATGCGATTTGTCAGGAGAGGTTTTGCGTCCTTACGTTCCGGGCCCACTGCGAAGGGCCATATTTGACAAGTTTCATAGCGTCGCGCACCCGAGTGCGAAGGTCACGGATCGCGTGATCCGGAAGCGATACGTTTGGCCGCGTTTGCATCGCGATATCACCAACTGGTCGAGGGAATGTTTAGACTGTAGGTTGTCCAAGGTAGCGCGTCACAATCACGTGAAACCAGCGGAATTCGTAGCCCCCGACGCTCGTTTTAAACATGTCCATATGGACATTGTCGGCCCGTTGCCGATTTCGGAGGGGTACCGTTACTGCCTGACCATGCTGGACCGTTTTTCGAGATGGCCTGAGGCGGTTCCGCTCGCAGATATAGAAGCACCGACTGTATGTAGAGCGTTCGCGGATAGTTGGATTTCGCGTTTCGGCGCCCCCGAAACCCTCACGACAG
This sequence comes from Lasioglossum pauxillum, assembly GCA_933228785.1. Taxonomy (NCBI): domain Eukaryota; kingdom Metazoa; phylum Arthropoda; class Insecta; order Hymenoptera; family Halictidae; genus Lasioglossum; species Lasioglossum pauxillum. The sequence goes on from OW121707.1 coordinate 16,306,497, forward strand.
ACCAGGGTAGTCAGTTTGAGTCCGCACTCTTTACGGCACTGCTGCAGTTGTCCGGGTGTCACCGCATCCGAACAACCCCGTACCATCCAGCCGCCAATGGGATGATCGAGCGATGGCATCGTTGCCTCAAGACCTCGATCATGTGCCATGCTGACCCCGTATGGTCACGCGTGTTACCCACGATAATGCTTGGACTGCGAACCGTAGTGATGGATACAGGCTCATCACCCGCGGAGTATTTATACGGCGTTACGCTTCGAATTCCGGGCGAGTTTGTACTCCCTGACGACGTTGCCGCGGACCCTCAAATATTTATTGAGGAATTCCGCGAACACATGCGGAAAGTTAAGCCGGTCCCCGTGGGACAGCGGCATAAGAAGCGTGCATTTCTATACAAGGACATAAACACTTGTACGCATGTGTTCCTGCGCGCAGAGCCGAATAGGAAATCGCTTGAACGACCATATTCCGGACCCCACAGAGTGATCAGACGCCCGAATGATCGCGCGTTAGAGATCGAGGTGAACGGTAATCCGCGTGTCGTTTCCATTGAGAACGTTAAGCCTGCGTACTCCACCCGTGAGGACATTATGGTCACGCCTGGTGAATCCCCACACGTAGTGCATACCAACGCGCCGCGAACATACTCACGCGCAAAAAAGGTGCGTATATGTGCACCAAATGCGTGAACGTATACGCCCACCGCCACTATGGCATATGTAAATACCATGTATCGTAGATTAAGTGCGCAACCATGTGTAAATATTATGTATTGTAGTTTAGTTGCGCAACCAATGTATATATAGTTTTAAGTTACTGTTAAGACGTTTGTACTGCGTCCGTACACACTCGGGGGGGAGTGTGTAGGGATTTCCCCTAGGCCGTGCCTAGTGTACTCTCCGCCCATGAGTTGGCCGCCCTGCGCCCAGGCGGAGAAGAAGCGCGAAGCGATCTTCGCCTGGACTCTTCATCCGGCCGTTATACGAGGCAGACCTCGTGCCGTGTTTTTTGAAATAAAAAGTGTTTTGTTCACGTTGAACATATATTGTTGTGATCGATTCGTTACCTCCTTCCTATACATCAGTGTTCGTGCTATCCATACAGTGTAGGCTGTATAGATGCACTGTTATTAGTCGATTTTTGTGGACTATGAGAGTCCGTTTCCTACAGTGGAAGATACATGTTTAACATAGCAACGGAATCACCGACGAGATACTATTAAAGACTGCCAGCCTTATGGGAGTTGGTGTGCCTTGAATTTTTCGGTGTTCTCTTACGCCCTCTAGGATATATTCTGCCTGGAGTGAGAACCAGAACGTTCCTTTCCCAACGCGCCCGCGCGCTACACACACGAGCGTACCTCTACTATATCCGTGTGCGCTGCTTGTGCGCTTGCGCCAGCCACAATCTATTTTTAGCACTTGCCGTGTTGTATTGCTCTACAGAAACGAAACTGAAATTCGGCTGTCGAGCCGTCGAGCGTATGAATCGCAATCTGGAGCTAGCCTTCGAATCCCTGTGCAGCGATTTTTATTTTTATTTCTCATTACTTTTTTAATTACATTTTTAACCTTGCAAAAAATTAAAAATGTAAAAATTATGTTCAAAATATGTATTCATTTTAAATAGAAACGTTTTGTTACTGTCATAATTGCATTAATAAAAATTGTTATATGAGAACCGGTTGATGGTATTTATTTGGACTGATTGGAGAATACGAAAATGCAGAAAGTATTTTTTAGTTTATGAAACAATTTATAGATTTATTAGTTGTTAAACAAATAATAGAATAAATTGGATAATATATATAAATTGATTTTACTAGCATACACAAGTCTATTTGATCTTCTGTCTTCCTATAATAAAAAAATACAGTCATAATTATAATTATAATAGAATTTCATAGAATATTGAGGTTATTGCAAACTCGTCTTTTTTCGCAATGATGTTCTAATTTCATTGCTTCTCTCAAATGTCCATTTCCTTCCGAGACAGTGGCGTTTATAGGTGTAAATAACAAATGATGATATTCATCATAATTAATCTACAATTATTCTAATAACGTGGAATGTAGTACATATTAAGTGTTAGTTACCCGGATTTTCGTCTTCGACGTTAAGCACTCTTTACTGCTTCTCGTAATTTACGTATATGTAATATTAGGGTTGATCTTATTTTTCGACCATGACATTTTTTTGGTCCCGTAAACCAGAATTGCAACAAATGTTGAGAAAATGTTCTGGAAAAATTTTGGGGCCGTTTGGATCATGGGAAAATGAGGCGCAGCAAATTTGAAAATTTTGAATTTTTTAAATCTTGTCATAAATAGACGTTATGATATATCGTTGAATTTGTCTTTTTTCTCTTTAAGAGTCCATATATAGTATAAACAGTTGTTGACAGAAAAAACATCCGTGACCTTAAAAACTTTAAATAATAACTTTGAAAAATTGTTTTTTCTTTGCGCATGTAGCTATTTTTATAGCGACATGCTGCCGAATAATGCAAATTACGCCTCGTAAACGAAAAAATAGGACTTTTGAGGCAGATAGTGCCCTAGATCGATCTTTTATCTAGCGTTTTTGACTAGTGGAAAACCCCGTGCAATCCTGGAAGTCTCTCTACTCCTTAAATAAATTCATTAATACGCTCCAATCTACAAAAAAAACAGTTCTAATATCGGAAAAAGAAGTTATTATGAATAATAAGCAGTCTGACTGAAACATGGACTGAATGTGGTCAATGATACCGCTGAACGGGGCGTTAAACTAATGGAGGATCATAATTAAATCTTATCTAGAAACAAAGAGGAGAAATAATATATACTATACAAACTGTGATGGAATATCGAAAGCAGTACATCCTGACGCCACAAAATAGAATTTGTCAAAGGATTTTTAAATATGTTTTAATATAGAGAGAAACACCTGATCAATCCCTACACGATTAATTGAATTTTTAAGAGGCATTGAAGACTGCTTATTAACTGAGAGTTATTACATTTTTAATTTTCCTCAGAGTCAGTAAGTCCTTTATTTTTCTCGGAGTCGATACGGTCGTGATTCAGCATCAGAAGCAACATTGTAACGCACACCGTATTGGCATTTACTAACTAAAACCAATATTACTCATTATGAACGTTATCATAATGATATCATCACCTATCGATTGAAAATGTTTTCCCAATCAAAATAAGCTCAAACACGGCATAAATCGGATAATAATAATAATACAGCCAGGTTGCACTAGAAAATATCAGGCGAAACAGTCATGTTTCAGGCGTACGAATCGTCAAGTCGGAGCACTGACAGGACAGACAGTCGAGGCGTCGAGCGAGCTCAAGCGGACTCGAGTCGGATACGCGATACATCAGACACATCCGGCGGCCCATGACTCACCTATGTCGGGCGGCTTTTAAAAGAATAGAACAAGATCGCGCGAGCGTGTTATCACGATACCCGAAAATCAACTCTGCATTCTTATGAAATAGATAATGATAATAATGGTACGTATTTCTTTCATAACTTATAATGTGATTTTTAATGTATGTACTTGGATTTTTTAATAACTACATTATAGGTATATTCGGCACAAATGTGCATGATCTTCATTTGTATTAAAATTTGAAATAATGCACGTTTCACGTGAAAAAATTATAAGAAAATATTTACAAATGGTATGTAATAAGTTATGATAACTTTTTAGTGGGTGATGTTTTTATTAACTGTTAAGTAACCTACTTACTTAACTATCATTAACCCTACACAAATTCTTAAAAGATAATATATAATATACAATATAAAATGAAATATAAATTAACTTAAAATAAAATCATATAAAACAAAAAATTATATAAAGCCTATAGATAATACAGAATAAAATATAAACACGAAATATAATACATATAATGTTTATTTTTATATTTCGTTTTTAATTATTGCCATACTTTACCATATTGTTATACCTTCTAGGTGTATTATAACTCAGTAAAGATATTTTAAAGATATTATTCATACATATTTGAGTTCATTCGTAAGTTTTTCACGTGAAACGTGTATTATTTCAAGCTTTAATACAAATAAAGAGCAGGCACACGTTTACCGAATATACCTAGTGTAGTTATAAAAAAAACCTAGTACATATATTAAAAATCTCGTTATAAGTTAAGAAAGAAAACCATTATTACCATTATCTATGTCATAAGAACGCAGAGTATTTGATACTCGGATATCGCAATAACTCGTTCGCTCGAACTTGTTCGATTCTTTTCGAACCCGCCCGACGAATTCGAAGTCGAATTAACGGGCCGCCCCGCCTGACTTTCTGCGACCCGACCCGAACCCGAACATCGAGCGGCCCACACATCCCTAATATTTATAATTATAAATATATTATATTAAATGACCTATTATATTAAATGACCTATTATAATAACCTATATCATTGCGAGTTATGATCACGCTTTAAATAAATAAATGTGGCTCAAATTATGACGTATTTAGACTCATTTTAGTTAGAAGAATCTCACAAATACGTTGGTAATACCGTAAAAGAAGAATGAAAAATAAAAAACTTTTCTATGTGCATTGACGTAATCGGTACTCAGCCTTTTGAACTGTGCCAGCTGCCTCGTACCTCAGTCCCTCTTTGTCGTTTACGCGCTGTCGTAAAAAAAAGTTCTGGTATGTTGCTAGTCTAAAAATATGATCAATGCTATTTTTGAATTTCTCTAAAAAAACCTGCATTTGTCGAATTTTTGCGTATTTTCACTTTGTGTAAATAACATTTTGAACCAAAAAATCCGGAAGAAATCTCAAATATCATTTCAATTATATGCAATTAAATGATTAAATTAATGCAAGTACAGTAATTTTTCAATCGGAGTCCTGGGTCGCCTATCTAACCGTAGTCCAGTGCCTACTCACTCCACTGCCGGCCAACGCTGCGCCGCGCCGTAGGGCGGCGATGTTTGATCTCGGCTCGGGTATATCGGTGTGAACACCACACATTGACTCGACTGAATCGAAGTCTCAAACTTCTTAATTTTAATGATCGGTTTATGGGACTTTAACTAGCTTATTCCTGGCGTTTCGCTGATTAAACTGGTACCAAGAACGATATAATTGGGCCAATATTTAGTGGTTTAATCGACGATGAAAGTTTCGAATGCAACGAAGAAGAGCGTATTGAAGAGAAAGAGACGCGAATAGTAGCCGTCGCCGGCACAGTTCAAAGGCCCGCGTTGTCGCTGTTCTTCGTTGCGTTCGAAACTTTCACCGTCGATTAAACTACTAAATATTGGCCCAATTGTATCGTATTTGGTATCATTTTGCATTAGAAAAATGCCACGAATATGTTGGTGAAAGTTCCATAATGATATCATAGAAAATAAAGAAGCTAAGATTTTGGTGTTTCATTGTGATGACGCACGGGCCTTTAAACTGTGGCGGCGACAGCGACACGCTTCGGCCACACGATACAGTAAATTCTCTATAAACGCGAACGACTCGGGGGGATTTCTTCGCATTTTTCGATCGTGGTCCTACGTTTTTCGAGCTTCAAAGGCCGAGCCGAACGTAGAGAAGGACAGCGCGTGTAAAGCGAGACCACGCACGGGCCTTTGAATTGTGCCGGCGACTCCGACTCTCCGCGTCTTTTTCTTTTCTATACGCGCTATCCTTCCTTGCGCCCGAAACGTTCATCGTCATTTAAACCACTACAGTTTAAATACCATCGAAGGAAAACTATCGAATTGAAGCGTTTACATCCGTCAGGAAAAGACACACTTTTTGTAGTTTTTGAACTGTTTTAAGTAATATACTTAAGATTTATTTAAGATTTATTTAATTTTGTTTCTTATCAAAAAATTGTAATGGAGCGAGCGACGCGCGTAACTTGACACGGTGTTCGGTTTTGCGACATGATCGGTCATAGTTCATCACGTCTTTATATTTGCGAAATCGAACGTTACTGCCGGGAAACCGGACGACGCACGACCACTGTACTCTTATGTTCTAAAGTTACTTCATATGTATATACCGTCAATTAAACCACTAAATTCAGTTCAAATTAGGTCGTGTTTGGTATCATTGTAATCAGAAAAATGCCAGAAATAAGGTAGTGAATGTCCCATAACAGTATCATGGAAAATAAAGAAGATAGACTGTTGATGTAACGTTATGATGACTCACGGGCGTTTGAACTGTGCCGACGACTGCGACTCTCCGCGTCGCGTTAGTAGTGGTTCACACCGATATACCGAGCCGAGATCTGTGTGCTAAGTTGGAGGGGATATTTCTTTCGCGTTTATCGTGAAGATATTTTCGCGTTTATAGAGAATTTACTGTACTATTTCATTCTGTCCTTCTCTATGTTCGGCTCGTCGTTTGAAGTCTCGGCGCAGTCGACGGAGTCATAAAAAAATAGCCTCTCTACGCTACTCAAGTCCGTTCAACACACGGGTGTTGGGACTCCGATCGAAAAATTACTGTAAATGGGAAAAATTGACCAAAAATTGAATGGCGCAACGGCTGTTTAAATGATTCGAAGGACTACCTCATCCGGCTAGGCCCTTTATTCCAAATTGTAATATTCCAATATTTCAAATATATTAATGATAATAATATATTAATGAGTTTTAACAACAAAATATTTTAAATAGAAAACTAAATTTTGACAAATAAAATACGATTATAGCAAGCTTCCTATAAATGTCGAAACCTTGAGTCTGGCCAGAGACATCAATTTTCAGGAAACACTATTCTGTGATGACGAAAGGAGAAAAGGCAAGCGAAGCTCGAGGGCTTCGGTCGCCGTGGAATGGAGCGAAACATTGTAACATGATACGGGTTGGGTCGGGTATAACAGTGTGAGACTTCTAATCAAATAACAAAACTTAATTATTTATCATTATTTTTTTATAGGATTTTTCTTAACATATTTGGTGAATTCCTTTGGTCCTTCTTTTAAGATTTCGACTTCCGACTTCAACTGCTAGCTCTTCGCCTCGTCGCACAATGTATACAATGTATAAGCGATTCATATTTCAGGAAGTGGTGTTCAGTTCAGAATGAAACTGGAGGGCTATTGTTGCTCGCTCGCTTCGCTCGCTCGCGAGTAGGGTTGTTTTTGCTCGCTCGCTTCGCGAGCTCGCGGGTAGGACTGCTATTGCGAGAGGGTTAGTGATACGCATGGCTAATAGGGCCTACTGATATTAATGTTTTTTATTTGCTGTGTGACTCTCCAAGAGTCACACAAAGAACTTCCCGATTCGTTACTCCTTCGCCAACATCGCTAACATCGTTTTTTTTTTTGTACTTTCATCGATATTCTCCCAAAATGTATTCTTGGGAGTAGAGATGATAAATTCACTGTTGCATTGGAATAACCTTTCGATTATTCCAAGCGGTAACATTAGCATCAGTTAAAAAAAAAAAATTTTTTTTTAATCTAAAAAAAAAAATTTTTTAATCTAAAAAAAAATTAAGAAAAAAATTTTTTTTATGTAATTGCGTTTGGTTCTTTGGTAGAAAATTTTCGTCCTCCCTTATAAATTGCATTGTAGAATCAACTCTTTTCGAAAAAAAACTAAAAATCTAAAAAACTACTTGACCAATATGGTCCAAAATCTAATCAGCTCTAAGTTACGACGGGGCACTTCGATTGCATCATTCATCATCCTGATCGCGTTGCTACTTTTTCTGAAAACGTTAACGAAAAATTTGATACCATACAAACGGACATACGCACACACACACACACACAAACATTTTGATAAAAATAGTCTAAAATGACTCCAATGACCATGAAACGTGAAGATCTGCTAAAAAATCGATTTTCGATTTTCGGGGTAATTACAGTAACTTCCTTATGAGTCGGGAAGTTAATAGAGTGTACTTTTTAACTTCCCGATTTTATAGGGAAGTTATTGTAATTACCCCGAAAATCGAAAATCGATTTTTTAGCAGATCTTCACGTTTCATGGTCATTGCAGTCATTTTAGACTATTTTCAGCAAAATGTTCGTATGTGTGTGTGTGTGTGTGTGTGTGTGTGTGTGTGTGTGTGTGTGTGTGTGTGTGTGCGTATGGCCGTTTCTATGTAATCAAATTTTTCGTTAAAGTTTTCAGAAAAAGTAACAACGCGATCAGGATGATGAATGATGCAATCGATGTGCCGCGTCGTAACTTAGAGCTGATTAGATTTTGGTCCATATTGGTCAAGTAGTTTTTTAGATTTTTAGTTTTTTTCGAAAAGAGTTGATTCTACAATGCAATTTATAAGGGAGGACGAAAATTTTCCACCAAAGAACCAAACGCAATTACATAAAAAAATTTTTTTCTTAATTTTTTTTTAGTTAAAAAAAATATTTTTTTTAGATTTAAAAAAAAATTGTTTTTTAGCTGATGCTAATGTTACCGCTTGGAATAATCGAAAGTTATTCCAATGCAACAGTGAATTTATCATCTCTACTCCCAAGAATACATTTTGGGAGAATATCGATAAAAGTACAAAAAAAAAACGATGTTAGCGATGTTGGCGAAGGAGTAACGAATCGGGAAGTTCTTTGTGTGACTCTTGGAGAGTCACACACCAAATAAAAAACATTAATATCAGTAGGCCCTACTAGCCATGCGTATCACTAACCCTCTCGCAAGAGCAGTTCCACCCGCGAGCTCGCAAAGCGAGCGAGCAAAAACAACCCTACTCGCGAGCGAGCGAAGCGAGCGAGCAACAATAGCCCTCTAGTTAATAAGATTATACGTTTTCAGGGAATTTCAATAGTTTTCTACTTATCAAAATGTTTGCTATATGGCGTCGCATTAAATGAACATCGCGGGCTCGTTGCTCATTTGGTTCCTTGTTATAGTATACTAATGTTGCAAAATAAATTGTCTTAATTAGTTTTTCGCAAACGATACAACTCCTGATTATCCGGGGTTGCAGTATTGATCTTGGTTTTCTTCGATACTGTTAATTTAAATTGTCCCGAAATATATAAACTGCGCTCAATTTTGAAACTCTGCTCAGTGCTACATACAACATTTGTAAAATTCGCCTTTCTGATTTTTTAAAATCCAAACATACTTTCTCGTATGTTTTTTATCCCTGACTTTTATGAATCGTAATCGCTCCAGCAGGAACCACTGGATATTGACTACGTGTGATTTGATATTTTTCCTCACTCGACATATTTACTTGATTCGATATTTTTATTATTGGTGTTAAATTTTGATCAATATTTGCATTTTTCATATAATTACGATAACGAGTTCTTACTTTCACTTCTACTCTGGCCAATTGAAAATCTAACCACAATATAGACGGAATTTTAGTATTTTCTTGAAAAGTAATAAATTTTAATATTCCGCATGTGTGCTCCATTAACCAATCCGTTTTCAACATCACTGTTATTAATAATTATCATATAGTTCATATTAATTTTCAATTTAATCTCAGTTAATAATTCGTTTTGAACTGATTGTTTTTTTAAAGATTGTAATATAAATTTTTTTTTGTACTTTCATCGATATTCTTTGAAAATGTATTCTCGGGAGTAGAGATGATTAACTCACTCTTGCATTGGGATAATTTTCGATTATTGTAAGCGGAAACATCATCGTAAGGTACAAAAAAAGATTTAAAAAAAAAAAAATTTTTTTCTAATTTTAAAAAAATCGAAAAAAAAATTTTTTGTGTAATTACGTTTGTTTCTTCGGTGGAAACTTTCCGTTCTCTCGTATAAATTGCATTGTTGAATGAACTTCTTTCGAAAAAAACTACTTGACCAAAATGGACCAAAATCTAATCAGCTCTAACAAGGGGAGTCCACGGTAGACGGGAAACGGATTTTCCTGAAACTTGCAGTATTTGAAGATGACGTATCCAAATGTAATTTAGCAAAGCAGTAGCGCGCACTACTCAAGATTTCCCGAGAAAATTGCGTTTGAAAAATCGGTTTACCCGTTCATAAGGAGTTCGCGTTAACCTATGAACATGAAGCGCAGTGGTCGAGGGCGCTACGGGAAGGACTGGTAATCAGTAGGTCGCTGGTTCGAGTCTTGCTGTCGACATTTTTGTTTTAATCTTTTTTTTCAGTTTTATTCCTAAAATTTATGAAATGTACCATTAAACAATTATTTTTTAAATAAAAAATGCATGTTTTTTATTTGTGGGTATTGAAAAAAATCGAACATAAAAATAATACAGTGTTATATTTACTTTATTATTACTCATTCTTTATTAATAAAAAAAAAAATTACGTGTTAGTATGACACGACCCAGAATGATACCCATCGTAAAAGCATGGGAAACAATAATTTTTTCGGCATCTAGCACACACTATAAACGGAGCGTTTGTACAAGAGCACGCCGTTTTCAGAAGTTCTATCGGAAAACACACTTCATTCACATTCATAAAAATTTCTCTGATTGTGAATAGTTATTTTTATTTTTGAAAAAGATATTATTTTCTATTTATACATCTCGACATTGTTGGGTTTTCCGGTTGTCCTTTACCTGGATGAACCGAGTCTGCCTGGATAAAAATTCTTTCGTGTTTGCACAAAGCAATTAAGCAAGGAGTACCAGCATGAGGATGGTAGTAACTGTTGAAGGGACGGGGTAGACTTTTACCTATGTAAGGCGCGAGGTCAATCCAGGTAAATCCCAAAAACAGACGTCGCGCTCGGTTTTATTACAGCCAAATGGCGAATACGTCTTTTTCCTGGTCCTAGCCTGCGGCCCTCCATCTCACAATCACCAACTGTCTTCCCCTATATTTGTAAATATGTTAAAGTATGCGTGGTATGCGTCGAAACTCTGCGATACCAGAGAAATTTTTATGAATGTGAATGAAGTGTGTTTTCCGATAGAACTTCTGAAAACGGCGTGCTCTTGTACAAACGCTCCGTTTATAGTGTGTGCTAGATGCCGAAAAAATTATTGTTTCCCATGCTTTTACGATGGGTATCATTCTGGGTCGTGTCATACTAACACGTAATTTTTTTTTTTTATTAATAAAGAATGAGTAATAATAAAGTAAATATAACACTGTATTATTTTTATGTTCGATTTTTTTCAATACCCACAAATAAAAAACATGCATTTTTTATTTAAAAAATAATTGTTTAATGGTACATTTCATAAATTTTAGGAATAAAACTGAAAAAAAAGATTAAAACAAAAATGTCGACAGCAAGACTCGAACCAGCGACCTACTACTGATTACCAGTCTTTCCCGTAGCGCCCTCGACCACTGCGCTTCATGTTCATAGGTTAACGCGAACTCCTTATGAACGGGTAAACCGATTTTTCAAACGCAATTTTCTCGGGAAATCTTGAGTAGTGCGCGCTACTGCTTTGCTAAATTACATTTGGATACGTCATCTTCAAATACTGCAAGTTTCAGGAAAATCCGTTTCCCGTCTACCGTGGACTCCCCTTGTAAGTTACAGCGGGGCACATCGATTGCATCATTCATCATCCTGATCGCGTTGTTACTTTTTCTGAAAACGTTAACGAAAAATTTGATTACATAGAAACGGCTATACGCACACACACACATACGAACATTTTGCTGAAAATAGTCTAAGATGACTGCAATGACCATGAAACGTGAAGATCTGCTAAAAAATCGATTTTCGATTTTCGGGGTAATTACAATAACTTCCCTATAAAATCGGGAAGTTAATAAAATCATGTTACACGCACTTTTTAAATAGCGTCATGTTGCAAGAAATTTTCGTATAGAGTGAAATAGAATTATTTTGTTAGATATCTTCGTACGAAATACTGCCTCTAAATAACATTGTATGGATAGGAGCCGTCGAAAATTAGTTAATTAGTTAATACTTTTATCTTATTGTTACTACCTCTATTATATAATAATTGCAGTCAATTCTGTCGAGCATTACAAGTATGGGATAAATAAGTAAAAAAATTAATTTTCTGTTTCCTACTAAGGATCTTAATAAGAACGATTGGGTTTTGTCATTACATAACATAATAGAATATTTTTTATGAATCATTATTTTATATATAACGCAATAACGTTCAAATTACTTTTGAATTTCGATAAATTTGTAGAATATTACGTAGTAATTACTTTCATTTTTCCTACATCTATAAACTATCGATTATACTGTAAAACAATTATTACAATGGTAATAATAAGGAAATAAGAATGCAATAAGAGAATTATATATAGTATTATAAGGCAATTACAGAATGGGTAATGCCAGCATTCTACTATATCATTCTTCTTCAACTTGACGAATATCTCGTCGGTGGTGGAACTTTTGACTATGTGGTATATCAGCTCACTGTAAGCTCTACGTTATCCCCGCGCCCATCGCGCCCACTTACCCGTCTCGCTGTTTAACACAGGGGCTGGCAGTCTTTACTAGTATCTCGTCGGTGACGGAATTAATTTGAATTTTATTGCGAAGAGTGTCTTATTACTGTCACAAATTATTCAGGAAGATGAAAAATTGTTGTAATGTATAATGAGTGCGTGTTCGCTGATATTTGTATATTAGTTATTACATTAGGGACTGAGGCAAGCTTTTTTCCTAAATAGATCTTGTGTAACTTTGTAATTAATAAATTAAACATACGTGAGGATATTTGTGTTTGTCAGTTTACTACTTTATGCTGTTACCAGACTATGCCTTGCAGATGTTTCATTACTTATTTCATTTCCCTCATTCATATTTGTAGCTTGTCAAAACACCCGTAGTACGAATGCAGTATATTGAATATTCAGTTTCTGCTAACACTCGACCATCAGTAATATTGAGCACGAACCGTTTAGGTTCCACGGGGCTCTAAGAGTTTGTCTCTTCCCTTTGCAGATGGCGCTGGCCGAGTTGTGGGCCGAGAGTATGTACATTGGTCCTTCTCATTGCGGTTCATGATGCAAGTTTATTTACTTCTGAGATTATTTGTTTTTTGCTATATGGTATGATTTCAAGCTTGTTTGTGGCTTTTTGTCGTTTGTTTAACGATTGAATTTTATTGGATACCGATTGGTTGTTGTTTTTGTCTCCGAGCATTCCTTTTTTCGTGGCGCCACCTGCTCCGGGCCCTTACTGTTGTGTTCGCAACTCCTTCTCAGTGTTTGTATTTTTCTGACATTATTCTTCGTTTTTAATGGCATGTACAGACGTGTCTTCCAGAGTTAAGTATATTTCTCTTATTGTTTTATCTTTTGTCAATTTCGCTTATAATTTTCCTGTAATATTATATTTCTCTTTTTGCTTCTCGATGTGTTTTGGCATTTTCCTCTTTTTATATCGGTTGTGTCAGACAGATATTGATGGTCGGTGTCAACGTAACCTTGTTGTTGTTTTTATATATATATTTCTTTTCATATATTCTTCGTTGTTGTTCAATTATCCAAGTTATTTGTTAACTTGTTTGTTTGTTAGTTGTATTTCTTATTTCTTGTCCAGGTGAATTTCTGCTTTTTCCCTGTGTGTGTTTATTGATACATTTCTTTGATTTTCATGTTCCTTTTTATAATTAGTTTGTTATTTCTCAGTTTCCCATGGTTTGCTGTCGCTGATGGACAAGACGTGTTTGCTGTGGCTGCACCTTTGTTGAGGAACATGCGCATCGTTCTGGTATTATGATCGTTATCATTTCTTCGTTTCTTATACGAGAGCTTGTGTCTCTTCCGTCTTGTGTTTTGATTCTTATGCTTGTAAAAGGCAGTTTTAATCTTTTGGTTATGTGTGGGTACGCAGTGTAGTGTTATCTTATTATCATGATAAATTAAGTTCGTTATTGAGGGTTTTAGTCTGAGTCTTTCGCCCTTTCGTTATTCTTGGTCATGAGCGTGTTTGCTTGTGCGATGTTCTCGTTTAGTACCCGTTCTTTAGGGCTTAATTGTATTCTAATTTGTTTGTTTTATGTGTTCATTTATGTTTTTTCTCTTTCTCATTTTTCGTGAAGCACCGGATTACATCCCAGTGTCACCTATGTGCAAGGTGCGCACCTCCGTCTCATCCTTATTATGGGAACGAACCAGTAATCGGTCGTGCATCCATTCACAGTCGAGGGAGGTGTATCTTTTGAGAAATTATCTCGTAAGTGTTACTTTATTCTCTCTCTTATTTCTTTTTGCGTAGGAGCTTCTGGCCGTCTTGTTTTTGTTTTGTGCTTATCGGTTTTGGTCCCCTTGTTGCTGACGGGTAGTGATGTTGCTATCGTGTCTTTATTCTGTGATCTTTCCGTGTTGTTGTATCCCTTTTTAAGATAGTTTACCTTACTTTTTCTCTCTCTCTCTCTCTTTTTTTTTGAGGTGTTTTCTCTTTTCCTTTTATCATTTGTGTTTCATTCCGTTTTTGGGTTTTTCAGTGTGGTAGATCTCTACTCAGATGATTTTAATTGTTTTTGTTGTGTTTATAGATGAGTTTCCGGACTTCGTTTATTCCCTTGGATCATCGGCTTTCCCAAGGATGGGGCCATGCCAGTGTCATCCCTGGTCTTTTGTGCTTTTCATGTGTTCTGCTCTGGGAGAGAAAGGACTGACTTTGGCGGGTGATAATCATCATTGACTCTTCAGGTCTCAGTGCCCCCCTGCAGTTCTCTTTCTTCCTTGTACCAGTACATGTTTCTTTTCTATTTCGTTTGCTTGGTATGTTCCATTTTAGTTTTTCCATGGATTAATTTCCTCCATGTACCGTTTTATTTTCCTCCATCCCACTTCTTCTAGGATGTTTCCTTCTATAGAGTGTTTGCCCAGATACGTCAACCTTTTCTGTATGGTTGCTGGACAGTTTCTTACCAGATGTTCTGGTGTTTCGCTTTCCTCTTCGCACAGCGTACATTTGTTTGTTGTTGCTCTGCCAATTTTCTCGAGATACTTGTTTAGCGGCGCAAAGCCTGTTATGGTTTCCACCATTCTTCTGGTTTCTTTCCTTTCAAGGCCGGTAATGCCTTTTACCCTTTTCGCTGGCCAGCAATCATCGCCTAGGAAGCTTTTGCTGTGTTTTAGTCCTTTAGATTCGATCCATTTGGTATCTCTTTTTTCTCTTGACCATTTTTCTACTTGCAATTCGTAGATCGTGGTAGGAATTCCAATCATTGGTTGTGGACCTACTGGTTGGGAGTTGGAGCCCTTGTTTGCCAGTTTGTCTGCTTTCTCGTTGCCCGTATGGCCCGAATGATCTGGTATCCACGTGAGTCTCACGACTTTACCCGTTTTGCCCAGGTCATTTAGAGCTTCGTGCCTTTCCCATAGTAGTTTTGATCTACTTTCCATTTTTTGTAGGCTTTTTATCACCGCCTGGCTATTTGAGCAGATGGTGATCATTTCCTGGTTACAATCTCGGTTTTTTATTTCCCTGGCGCACATTTGCACGGCCAGTAGCTCCGCTTGATATACCGTTGGGTATTCTCCAAGCTTGATGTAGCAGTCTGTTCCTTTATTATTCGTCCAGGCTGCGCCCGTGAGGTTTTCTTTTCTGGAGCCGTCCGTGTACCAGAGTTCCGTGTTTTTTAGTTCGTTCGGTGTTCCTTTTTCCCATTCTTTCCTTAGTCTGATCTCTGTTTTATATAGTTTTTGATCCATGTATCTTCGTTGATCGTTATCTTTAGGCATTTGAGCCAGATTCTTTATTGTTTCGTTACCTTCGCTTTCTATTATGTTGGAGTGGCCAAAGTCAAGTTCGTTCCATTGACCCCAACTCTTTAGTCTGTATGCTGTTTTCAGCGCCAGTTCTTTTATCCTTATATCCAATGGGTTGGTATTGGTTAGGACTTCCATTGTTCTTAAGGGTGTGTTCCTCGCACATCCCAAGATTTTTCTATTTGCTGCGCCTTGTAGGCTGTCCAGCTGAGTTTTTATTGTAACTAGGTTGGTTGCTTGCCACCATATTATGGCTCCATATGTTACTCTAGGTACCACGATTGCCTCGTATATCCATTTCATTGTTTTCGGAGTCATACCCCATGTTGCCCCAACTGCTCTGTTCAGCATGATCAGGTTTCTCTTTGCTAAGTTTATTTTACTAAAGACATGTTGTCTCCATTTTAGTTTCCTGTTTATTGTTATGCCAAGATATTTGACACTCTGTTTGAGCGGGAGTGACGCTCCCATGTACGTTAGTCCGCTATCCTCGGGGTATTTTGTTGCCCCAGTGAACTCTATTACTTCCATTTTTTCCGGATTTACCGACAGTCCTACCGAGTTACACCATATCTCGGTGATGTTCAAGGCTGTTTGTATGACGTCTAAGCATTTTTGCTTGTTCTTGTGTCTGTATATTATCGCCGCGTCGTCTGCGTATGCGATTATCTCTGCTCCGCAATTCTTTAGTTCCCATAGTAGCGAGTCTAGGGCTAGGCACCATAGAAGGGGGGATAGTATTCCTCCTTGTGGGGTGCCTCTTTTCACCTCTCCTGTTACTGTTGCATTTCCTCTATGCGCCTGTATTTTTCTGTTGCTGAGCATGTTTACGATCCACCTTTTGATATTCTCTTCCACACCAAAGTCTTCTAGTGCTTGTTTTATTGTTTCTATGGGCGTCATATTGAATGCGCCTTCTATGTCCATGAAGCATGCTATTACATGTTCCTTCTTTCTTTTGGCTGTTTCGACTTCGCAGACTACTCTGTGGAGTGCTACTTCTGTCGAGTGGCCTGTTCTGTAGGCATGTTGCCCAGGGAATAGGTCCTTGTTCCTCAGAGTTACCGTTTTTATGTGCCGGTCGATTAATCTCTCGGCCGTTTTTAGCAAAAAGGATGTTAGACAGATTGGTCTGTATGCCTTTGCTTCCGTATAATCTTTCTTGCCTGGTTTAGGTAGAAACACCACTTTTGTATTTGTCCATGCATTTGGTATGTGACCTAGTGCGATGCTTGCTTTGATCAGGTTCGTTATTGCCTGTCCGTATTGTTTTTGGGCTATCTTTAGAATCTTTGGACTTAGTTCGTCCATTCCCGGTGCCTTATTGGATTTAAATGAGTTGATTGCCCATTTTACTTTTGCCGGGTTGGCTATTTGATTTGCTAATTTCCAGTCTGGTGTAAGTCTGTCTTCGGTTATTACTGGCATTTCTGGGTTTTTATTAAAGCCCGGGAAGTGCGTTGTCAGTAATTGTTCCATTATTTCGTTATTCTCGTGTAGCATTCTATTATCCTTTTTATGGCTCCCATTGTTGTACCTCCGCATCTCAGAAGTACTTCCGTTATTCTAGCCGCTACCGGCATGCTTGTTATTGATTTTGTGAATTTCCTCCAGTTGTCTGTTTTGCTTTTCATTATTTCCTTTCTCAGTTTCGTTCTTTCCTTCGTATAACTGTTCCATTTGTGCGTGTTGTTTTGTTTGCCAGCTCTCTTGGCTTTGTTTCTTTTTTCCTTTGTTTTCCTTAGTCTCGTTTCAAGCCGTTTATTCCACCAAGTGATTTTCTTGTTTGTATTTATTTCCCTTGTCTGGGTCGAGTCCTCCCAGCTTTCCTTGATGTTCTTGGCTAGTTCTTCCGCGTATGTGTCTATTTCCTCTGGGTTTCCGTAGCAGCCTTTCAAGAGTTTTATCTTTGTCTCGTTTAGTTTATCGAACTTTTGCCAGTCCGTGTCTTTTGCGTATCTTTTTTCTTGTGTTTCTGTCAGATTGTCCCATGTTACATAGAAACTGATGTATTTATGGTCTGATAGGCTTTCCTTTTTTAGTACTTCCCATTCCTGGATATTGTTGGTTATGTTCGAAGAACATAATGTTATATCCAGTACTTCCCTTCTGTCTCTTGTGATGAAGGTGGGAGTGTTTCCAATGTTCAGGATATTCAGTCCTTCCTCGTTGATAAAGTTTAGTAGCTTTTTTCCCCTTATGTTTGTGTCAGTACTGCCCCATGCAGTGTTCCTTGCATTTGCGTCTGCCCCCAAGATTATGGGTGTGTCTTTATTTTGGGTCCAGTCCAGTATGTCTATACATGTCTGACCTGGTATTTCTTTCCCTGCATGTGGGAGGTATAGCGAAGCTACAATTACTTCTCTGTGCTCTGTCCCCTGTCCAGTTTGTAGGGATATTGTTGTGATATTGTTGTCGCTAAATTGAGGCATGATTGTCCTCGTTATTACGGTGGAGCGCCGAGCGTCAATGATAGCGGCATAGTGAAGATCAACCAGCATTCGTGACAGCCTTCCGGCACATACCACCGTTTCCACCGCTCGCCGCTTCCACCACAACTCTACTCTTACCCATTGTTTAACCTAACCTAACCTAGTAGTAGTAGTAGTAGTAGTAGTCGTGTTTATTGCCGGGGAGGGGCGGTTCGGCCGCCCCTCGCTTCCTTAGGGCACACCGGTTTTTAAACACCAGTTTCACAATTGGCGCTGCCGGCACTCGGCCCTTTAGCGGGTTGCAATTTTCCTCGTTTTTCAGCCGTCCCCTCTGTTTTATTCGGCCCGGGCCATTTTCAGAGTCGTCGACTTACTAGACGGGTCGGTCGTCATTGATGAGCGGGCTATGCTACCTAATTTTTTGAGTTTTTGAGCTGTTTTACGGCTCGGTGTGGACGTCGGGCCCCCTCACCTTCAGACCTGCAGGGTGTCTCGCCTGCCCTTTTAGACTCCCCCCTTCACCATATTTTCATGTCGAATGTGTCAAGTTTTGAACCCGTCCCTACACTGTTTCCGGATAGTCCAGAAACTTACCCACACCCTCCCCTAGGGCTATTCCACACCCTCTAGGGCTAATCCCTCCCCGCCTATGCTGTGGGTCTATTGGGAGTACAAATGCAAGGGACCGCGTATTGTTTTTGACCATTGGGAAGAAGTTACTGCTACTTCGGATCCAATCCGACTTCATCGAAATCTCGGCTGGGCCGAGATATCAATTCCATTCGGTCTTCACCTGCCGACCTACTTCGCGATGGGGTTGAGAAGGAAGGGTTCACCAACTTCACCGAAATCTGTCTCCTCAGAGATTTGATATCAGGTTCATCGGGATCTTCCTTCTTGGGTGGGCTTGACACATCCTAGAAAATATGGCTGATTGTTCGGATGGGACCACCATCCTCGGTTCTGGTCGGTGTTCAGCAATTAGCTCCGTCCACCCGGCCTTTCCCTTAAAGGTTTTTAAGTGATGTTCCGTGTGCGTTTTTTGATTCCGTTTTTTTTTTGGTAGGGTCCATGCCCAGTTTCCAGTTTCCAGTTTCCTCAGTAGTACCATTTTTGTTCGCTGACCACCCCCTTCCTTACTCTTGTCCCCCAAACAGAGGAGATAGAGCCGGCGGGTACCTTTATGAGGCGGGATGGCCAACTTGGGCTCCCAATAGTTTACCGATTCCCTGGTTAAAGGGGAAATTCGTTGCCATTGGTTGCCCCATGACCCCGACAGTAGGCACTGAGTCCGTAGCAGGAGAAAAAACCACACCTTGGAAATTTATGCCACCCCGGGAATCGAACACTGGCCTTCCTGCTACGAATCAGACACTCTACCACCTGAGCCACTGACCCGCCTATTAACCTAACCTAACCTAACTTTTTTTTTTTTTTTTTTTTTTTCGTGTGAAAATGCATTACGCATACCTCGGCCTCCTGGGGGATAGCCGAGGTTATGTGGGACTCTCCTCGGGTGGGGGTCGAGGTACCGCACTAAAAACACACGCCCACCTAAGCTATGTAGGAGGTGCCTGGATCTCGCGAAAACTCAACAGGACACCCCCTAGCTATACATGCATCCCGGGGGGAGGGGTTAGCTCCCCCCATACCTAACACTAACTGGACCCTGGGCGGAGGGACCCGCCCAGTGTCCCCATCCCTGGAGCCTTCGGATTGGTCTTCCCGAGCCCCAGCTCGGTCCACCCACAGCTCCCGGAGCCCTCCTGCCCCGCTCGAGCAGGGACCCGTGGGTCCCCGCCCGGCCAGGGCAGGAGGGCGCCGACACCGGCAAGGGAGGGTCGTCGGAGGCGCATCCGAACGCCCCGACCCTCCCCATCCCACCCCCCACGCGCCCTCCCCAGAGCACGCCTCTGGGGTGTGGCCGGCACCCCGCCACAAAAGACCGAAGTCTCGGGGTGCCGTGCCACCACGGGGGGATTAACTCCCCCCCGGGGGCCGGGGTTAGCTCACTCCCCCGGCCCCCCCATCCTCAGCCCCCCGCGACGGAGGCATACGGCGGTGCCAAGGGCGAACACTTCGCACCGCCAAGGGAAGCCCCGCCCCCCCGGGAGGGGGGGCATTAGTTGGCGCGGGGAGGGGAACACTCCCCGCGCCCTCCCGCCCATCACCGTCGACCCACTCGGGGGACTCGCAGCGTCGCGGGGGGACGTCCCCCGCGTCGCATCTCCCGATCCCGTCGCCCTTCCCCTTCTCCCTGAAGGGGAGGGCGGCGCACGACGACGCGGGGGACGTCCCCGCGCCATCCTCCTTCTCGCCGAGCCCGGGTCCCGTTCCCGGCCTCGCTCGGCGGCCTCCTTCTGGGACATCACTGTCTCGCAGAAGGAGGCCACCGCCTTCGCCGACCTCCCGCCCCCGATCAAGTGGTCGAACAAGATCGGGAGCGAGAGGTCCCACCCTTCCACAGCGGCTCTAAGGACACGGCGAGGCTCGGCCCAAGCCGGACACTCCTCGAGTGTATGCCGCGCCGTGTCCACCTCCTCGCCGCAGTGCTGGCACTGCGCTGCTGGCTCCCGCCCCATCCTATGCAGGTACTCACCGAAACAACCGTGTCCGGTGAGCACCTGCGTGAGGCGGAAGGTCAACCCAACTCGCCTCCCGCACCATGTATCGAACATGGGCAGGAGGGCCCGAACTACCGGACGTGCCGAGGATGAAAGCATCTGCTTCCATCGCTCGAACACGTCCGCGCGGGCCTGGCGTCTCCGCGCCTCGAGCTCCCCATCCTCCTCGGCCGTCAGCTTCTCCCCAGGGGGGCGGCGGGACTCGCAGGCGATCCGGTATATGATCGCCTGTCCCGCCGCCACCACGTGGAAGGGAGGAACCACGGCCAAGAGGCCCGCCACCTCGATGGAGATGGTGCGGTACCCCCGTATGGCCCGCAAGGCCAGCCGACGTCGCACTCTTTCCAAGAGTGCGATACTGCGTCGGCTGGCCTCGAGCGAGCGGTGCCACACGGGGGCCCCATAAAGGACAATGGACCGCACCACCCCCAGATAGAGGCGGCGGACATACAACTGCGGCCCCCCGATATTGGGCAGCAGCCGCGAAAGCGCGGCCGCTGTCCTCTCCAGTCGGGGGGCCAGGAGCTCGAAGTGATCCTCGAAACGCCAGCGACCGTCGATGGTCAGGCCCAAATACTTCATAGTGGGCCTGACCTCGACGAGGGTATCTACGACCCGGATCCGGAATCCCTGGGGCTGCCGCCGCTGCCGAGACGATTCATACAACCAAATCGCCTCGGTCTTTGCGGCGGCCACTACAAGCCCCATTCTCCGGATCCGTCCAACAACGCAGTCCATGGCGGACTCCACGAGGCGTCCCGCCTCCTCCCAGTCCTTCCCCTCCCCATGGACCAGGGTGTCATCGCAATAGCAAATGACACCCGTCCCAGGGGGGAGGGGAACCCGCAGTGCCGCGTCAAACGCTAGGATCCACAGGAGTGGTCCTAAGACCGACCCCTGTGGAACCCCGCGGCATATCTCCCTCAGATATGCGCCGTACCGGCCGGCAATATACACCTTCCTGTCGCGGAGGTAATCCCGGAGCACTTCCCGGAGATAGAGGGGGACCTGGAAGTATTCCAGGCCCTCCTCTATCTCCTTCCAGGGCAGGGTGTTGAATGCGTTGGAAATGTCCAACGACACAGCAATCAACACCCTGCCCCGGGCGACAGCCCTTTCCCGGAGGAGGCGCAGACGCTCAAGAGCGTCTATAGTTGAGCGCCCCCTCCGGAACCCATACTGGCTGTCGCTCAGCCCGGGATCACCCCGCGACAGGTGCTCTCGGTAAACATACCGGCCGGTAGGCAGAGGGAGACTCTGCGGGTTTTCCGACTTTCTGGAGGAGGACCAGGAACGCCTCTTTCCAACACTTGGGGAAGATCCCCCGGCACAGGCATGCATCCAAGATGCTCCTGTATGCCGGGGCGTGGACCTTTAGCGCCAAGGCCGTTATACCGCCAGGAACGCCATCGGGGCCGGGGGCCTTCTTGCCCCTAGCCCGGCGCTCCTGGATGGCCTGGTCGAGCTCCCACTCGGAGACCCGGAGTTCGTCCGACCAATCGCTGGTCGGACCCGGGACGCGTACAGTCCCCCCCTCCCCCCATCGCCGGGGGGGAAGAGGGTATCGACGACGCGTCCCAAGAACTCCGGGTCCATTCCCTCCGCGACAGGGGGCGCCCGAGGACGGAGCTTCCCAAGCACCATCCTATACGGGCGCCCCCACGGATCCTCGCGGAGGGTCTGCAGGAGCTCGTTCCAGGCCTTGGCCTTGGCTGCGGTGATCGCACGCTTGAGGGCCACGGCGGACGTCCTATACTCCCTGTACAGATCGTCCACCGTCGGCTCCGGGTCGCCACCGTGAAAGTGGCGTCGCCGAGCGCGGACGTACCGGCGCACAGTGGTCCGGATTGGAAAATCGTGACCCATTTGGCCAAAAATCAGCTTTGAGATATCGACTTCTACTAAACGGGTTCTTGTTTCTAAATGTCCATATATCTCAAAAATAAAATATTAAAGAAATTGAATAAATAGTTTTAGAGAAAACGAATCTCAAAGTCGAACATTTCAGAAATGATGTTTTTTCGCCAATGAAATTGCCTTTCTTCTTCTAAGAACCATGACGAATCCATTTAATATTTTGATTCGGCGTTTATTTCCCGATAAAAAGCATTCCGCGGTGGTGAGAAATCATACCTTAAATTAATATTTACTGTATAGAATAGATGAATAAAGTAGAGCTGAAAAATAATGAAAAATTCTTATGATTGTTTTTAATTGACAGTGCATATCTTTTACGGTCAGCAAAAGTCAGCATTCTATCATATCGGAAAATTTTCGGCATTCCTTCCCCTACAAGATCCCACAAAAATTTTCACCAATTTTTTCCAATATTATAAGTTATTATTCTTTCAATGCATCGACGCTACATCGATTCCGCGCGCGGGATGGATGAGACTCCGCCAGGAATGAAACGAACGAACTAGAACAAACCAGAACGAACAAACAAACGAGTGCATCCAACTCGTTAGGAATTTGTTTATACCATTCATATGTTTATAATATGGCACAGAAACAGTTTTCGACTCTCTATTCGCATTCAAGCATTCATAGCGAAATTTTCACAGCATTTTTACGTTCTGGACATTCAAAAAAGTTCTTGTTAAGTTTTTGTATCATTTTGTTAGTTTATAGTTTTATTAGGTTTTTATTTTGTTTATCTGTTTATAGTTTTGCGTCTTAGTTATAGGTAGTGTTATAGTTCGTTATAGTTACAGTTCATTTTTATAGTTTCCACATTATCCATTTCAAGTTTGATGCCAATATCTATTATGATTTAAAAGTTACACGAATTTCCAATAAAAAAATTATAATTATTATAAATTATTATAAAAAATATCTTTGACACTGTTACAGAAAATGTGAAGGATGGTCTCTGATTGACCAGAATGATTTTGATGGAATGGAGTGATAGATAGAGTGAGAGGATTGATGAGTGAGTGAATGAAAGACGGAATACAAAATTGAGCAGAATGGATATGTATGGTTGCAACGGATGAATTTGAATAAAGGTAGGATATGCACGTGGACTGTATAACGGGTTAAATTGAGTGAATCGGATCTACAATAAATATATAATGTATTTGCACTTGTCCTGAATAAGTTAACAATGAAATGAACTGTAATATGTATAAAGATGACTAAAATAAACGTGATGAAAGTACTATATAATTTGACACTTGTTAACAGCTGATTGCTTGACTGAGATAGAGAGGTGATCGAGGTTCTCACTCAGTTTTATTGTCTCGATCCTCCTGGAAGTTCGTCACGCACCAGTGATTCCGGTTGAGCGTTCGAGAACATTCCAGAAGGATCGAGACTGGGTTTGGCCAATCACGGTCTTGGCTCAACGCCTGCGCGAGCCTCGATGGCAGACGCCGATTTACCGTGTTCGGGTGAGGTTGCGCGGCACGTGCGCTGATTTGCTGTCGGATCGCCGGGATCGGTGGGCATCATGGCGCTCGCGCGCGCCAATCTCGAACATGCCGCCCGCCTCGACTTGTCGAATTTCCGCGTGTGTATAATGGTAACGTGAAGTGATACATATTATTTGTGATACAGTGCAATTGATGGATTATACAGTGAAGCATTGGACAGAAGAACTTTGTTGCGAACAAGAAGTGAGTACATGAAATGATCGCGAGAGAGGTTATTCGTGACGTCACGGCCGGCGTTATGAATGAACCGCGCTTGCGCGTAGTGAATCGTGAGCGTACTACGCAGTTGTACTTGATCAGTGAAGTGAATGAGTCGTCCGCGTGGTATGGTGAATCGATGCGATCATCGATCGTTCGCGTTAATCGGTAATACAACTAGTTTGTGGATCGGTCTTACGAACTCGGAGGTAGCAGTGACTGCTTTCACTACACGGACTTTCCCATCGCTTCCTGGATGCACTTCCTTCACCCGAGCAAGTGGCCATTGAGAGGGTGGCGTTGTTTCTCCGGCGATGATGCACAAACGGCCAGGCATTATGTTTTCCTGCGGACGACGCCATTTTGATCGAGTGGTGAGTCCATGCAAGTACTCGCGTTGCCATCTCAACCAAAATTGATCTCTCATTTGGGTTACCAGCTGCCATCGAGTGAGCCGATTGACCTCCTGGTCCAGCAGTGACGGTTCCGGGAGAGCGTTCAAGGCGGTGCCTACAAGAAAATGCCCTGGAGTTAATGCGGTCAAATCTGAAGGGTCATCAGAAAGGGCAACAAGAGGCCTTGAATTGAGGCAGGCTTCGATTTGAGAGAGAAGAGTGGCCATCTCCTCATACGTAAGCCGAGCCTCTCCTACTGTTCGCCGCAGATGATGCTTCGTTGATTTGACTGCGGCCTCCCACAATCCACCGAAGTGAGGCGCAGCTGGTGGGTTGAAGTGCCACTGTGTCCGTAGGTTGCTCAGCTCATCTCTCATGTTTCTATTTTCATGGCTGCTGGCGGTGAAGAGGCGGCGTAGTTCCCGGTCTGCTCCCAGGAAATTGGTTCCACAGTCACTGTACAAATGTGCACAGTGACCTCGCCGCGAGATGAACCGCCGGAAAGCAGCCAGAAACGCCTCGGATGAGTAGCTGGACACCACTTCAAGATGTACGGCCTTGGTTACCATACAAATGAAGACGGCGAAGAAGGCCTTGGTTGCCTTGTGACCACGCCCTGGTGACGTCCGCAGCCAGACTGGACCTGCGTAGTCTACTCCGGTGGAAAGGAATGGTCGAGCCGGAGTGACTCGGTGCTCTGGCAATTGACCCATCATCTGCCGTCCTGGTTCCGCCCGCCATCTCAGACAAGTGACGCATCTGTGGATCGCTGCTTTGACCCTTGACCGCCCCTTTGGAATCCAGAACCTCTGGCGTATGACACCCAGCGTGGCTTGCACTCCTCCATGCAACGTCCTGAGATGGCTGTGAACAATGTAAAGTTCGGTAAAGGGGGACTCAGGAGGAAGGATGATAGGGTGAGCCTCATCAGGATTTAGATGGGCCTTGCTCAGACGACCTCCGACTCTCAACAGTGTGTTGCTGTCAATTACAGCTGACAGAGGTGCGAGCATGCTTCGTGGAGGAATGCATGATCCAGCAGCTAACTGTTTTATTTCTTCCTTGAAATAGGTCCTCTGGACAATCTGGATCCAGGTTTTCTCAGCCTCATTGATTTCTGCCGCTGATAGAGCTGAGGGCTGACCAATGCTGGCAGTGTCGGAGCTGATTGTGGCTGATGAAGTGCTGCGTCGTCTTCTGAGCCACCGTTGACACCATGCCGTGACCCGCAGCAGCTTTGTGAATGACGAGAATCTCATCAAGATGTCATTTTCTTCGACATCCTTTCTGGCTGGATTGACAATGGCAACTGTAGGTGCTCTTTCTTCTGGCAGCGGGTCATGATTGCTCGGTTGTGCTGCAGTGAAGTGCTCAGTGTGCAGGAGGAATTTGGGGCCATTCCACCACAGCGTCAGATGCAGCAGTTGAGACGGAGAGAGCCCCCGAGAAGCGCAGTCAGCTGGATTTTCAACGCCAGCCACATGGTGCCACTGTGCCTCGGGAACTCGACGCTGGATGTCCGCCACTCTGTTTGCCACATATGTTTTCCACCTGCTTGGATGTGCCTGAATCCATCCGAGAGCGACTGTGGAATCTGACCATAAGTGCATTGTGGTGTTGGTGAATTCCAGTGATGTGGCGGTTTTCTGTGCCAGTCGTGCGAGGAGATTGGCTGCACAGAGTTCCAAGCGTGGTAACGACACCTGTTTTAATGGTGCTACCTTGCTTTTTGCTGTAATGAGGGTGACCTTCCACTTGCCATCTTCCTCTTTCGTCCTCAGATAAAGGACTGCTGCATAGGCCCGTTCTGAGGCATCTGCAAAACCATGCATCTCCCTCTGCGTGGGATGTGCGCTGCGAGACAGAGGTCGTGGTACCCTCACTTTCTCGAGAAGCTTCAGTTCCGCGCAAAATGCTGTCCAGTCATCAGCGAGTGAAGGAGGAAGGGGATCGTCCCATCCGAGTCCCAACAGCCATGTCGATTGAATGGCTATTTTCGAACGAGCTATGACTGGTGTTAGCCAACCCAGCGGATCAAACAGTTGAGCTGCTCTCGAGACAATGCTGCGCTTGGTTGGAGGTTGGACTGCGGCATTGTCGATGGAGTATTGGAATTCGTCAGCGTGGGGTGACCAATGGAGTCCAAGGGCAGTATGAGTGCAGTCTGTCCATGTTTTCTGCTCTTCCTCTTTGTTTACGAGCAATGTCGACTGCGTAGCTGAGCTCTCGACCCCTTCTGGAGTAACCTGGTGCAGATCGGTTGCGTTTGAAGCCCACTTTTGGAGAGGGAAGCCGCCCGCCATGCACAGCTGCTGAAGTTGGTCGGCAGTCTCCTTCAGTGCAGTGATTGTGTCGGCTCCGGTAAGGATGTCATCGACATACGTGTCCCTTTTGATGGCCAGTGCACCTTTGGGGAACTGCGAGCCTTCATCTTCCGCCAGTTGACGCAGTGTCCGGACAGCTAAATATGGAGCACACGAGAGTCCGTAAGTAACGGTATTCAATCGATACTCACGTACTGGTTGACTCTCAGATTGTCTCCAGAGAATGCGTTGTATATCTCTATCATCCGGATGTACTAATATCTGACGATACATCTTAGTGACATCGGCTGTCACAACATACTGGTGTTTGCGCCATCTTAAGATGACGTCAGAGAGGGCAGGCAGCAAATTTGGACCCACGTGGAGAGCATCGTTGAGTGATAATTGAGAGGGCTCGGACCAGGACCCGTTAAAAACCACTCTCAACTTGGTTGTTGTGCTGCTTGGTTTCAGGACCCCGTGATGTGGAAGGTAGTGAGTCTGGTTCTCACTTGTTGATTCATCAGCCGGGGACATGTGACCAAGTTCGCTGTATTGGGTCAAGAAATCACAGTACTGATTCTTGAATTCCTTGTCCCTAATGAACCGCAGCTCCATCCTTCTGAGCGAATGCCAAGCTGCTGCTCTTGAATGAGAAGTGATAGCCACGTGAGTTTTAAAGGGAAGTCTCACCTGGTATCGACCTTCTGGTGTGCGTGAATGTGTGGCTGCGTAATGGTCTTCGCACTCCTGCTCTTCTGCTGTCCATGGTGATGCTGCATCTGAGAGATCCTCCTGCTCCCAAAATCTACGCACGAGTGAGCTCAGGCTATCCCCTATGGTCGTCTGATGCACTTGAGCGTGCATAGAGCTGGACGATGTTCCTGCCATCCCAGTAATGATCCAACCGAAGATGGTGAGTTGTCCAACTGGCTGGTTCGAAGCTCCCTTTCTAATACCCTCCTTTATGATTGCAGGGTAGACATCGGCACCGATTAACACATCGATGGGTACCCCGTTTCCTGGTGAGGGATCAGCCAGCTGCAACCCTTGCAAGTGCACCCACTCTCGATTCAGTCTGGTTCTGCAGTGAGTATACGTCGAGAGTTTGGACAAGATCACCGCTGTGACCTTGATTGGATCGTCCTTTCTGGATGCCGAGATGTCGAGCGTCACTCTGCCACGAGCCTTCGCGAGTTGTTGTCCTCCAACTCCGAAGATGTCCACTGTTGCAGCAGTGCGAGGTAATTGTAGTCGTTGAGCCAGCCCTTCGCTTATCATCGTTATTTCAGACCCTTGATCGATGAGCGCTCTGACTGATTGGCGTCGACCGAAGCGATCTGAAACATGTATCATTGCAGTGGCTAATAATACATCACCCGATTTGTTGCAACAATCCTGCGCGTGATGTGTTGTCCTTTCGGGAGTGGAGACGTCTTTGATTGCCTCATGGATTGTCGTGTGATGCCGTTCTCCGCAAGTGAAACAGCCCTTCTTCGATGGGCAAGCAGCAGTGGTGTGATTGCCAAGGCAGTTCCTGCATAGCTGGTGCTTTTCCACAAGGGATTTTCGCTCTGCTGGTGAGCTCTCCTTGTACGCCGAGCAATGCATGAGGTAGTGATCTTTAGAGCATATCACACAAACAATCTGCTGCTGTTTCCTTTCTGCATGATTGCTTCTTGCTATTCTTGTTACAGGTTTCGCCTTGCTGAATCTCGGACCTGATCGAGTTTTGGAGAGTCTGGCTTGGCTTGAATCTGCGCTTGAAGGGCTGGGTGAAGCCTGCATCATCTTGAGCCGCCTTATCAAGAAGTTCGTCAGTGTTGTGTAGGAAGGTGGATCACTGCTGACGGTAATGCTCTCCTCCCACTTATCCCTAGTGGTAGGGTCAAATAAGCGAACTATTGAATGCACAAACCAGTCAGCAGTTTTGTCGATAGGTCTTCCTAGCCCTTCCATGGTGTTGACGACGGTGGAGACTCCCTTCTGGATATGGGTCATTTCCCGCACCGAGCTCTCTCTCATCTTGGGAAGTGCTGCCAACTTGTCGAGGCAGGATCGAACGAGAATGCGTTTGTTCTCGTAGTGCTCCATGAGAATGCTCCACGCCTTTTGGTAATTCTCGTTGGTGGTTGGCAGGTCCTTGATGAGGTCTACAGCCTGATCCTGCAGACAGCCCTTCAAGTAATGGAGCTTGTCTACCTCAGTCATCCCTTTCTTTCGATCGATCATGGAAAGGAAGCGATCCTTGAACGAGGGCCAGTCTACGTATTTTCCGCTGAAATGCGGTAGCGGCATACGAGGGAGCGAGGATGAACTGGAGCCTGAAGCCTCTTCCTCGTGACCCTGTTCTGTCGTCCTGTTGCTGCCTTTGCCAAATATTTTAACCAAGTCGCGAAGCCGGCTTTTCTGCATCAAATAAGCCTCCTCTACGGTTTCAGCCATGTCACTCTTGACGTAGTCGCTGTCCTTGATTGCTTCTTTGTGACGGTACGTCAACAGATCATGGTTCTCTTGAAACCGGGTCCAGTAGTCTTCAAGGAGCTCAAGCCTGGTTTCAACGTCGCTTTCAGTCATCTTGGCTTGTGCGATTGATTTTTTGAAATTGTCCACGATGCGGGTGATTTTCCCTCCAACTCTCTTCTGTTTGTGGAGTAGATCATCGGCCGAGAGATCCATTACGAGATGCGGCTGATTCGCAGATTGGATTTCTTGTCAGAAGATCACAGATTCACCACTGCACTAAGCTCTGAATTGTAGATCCTTGGAAGGAAGGTGCCAGGCACGTGGGGAATCCGGCTCGAAGGACCAAAATGTTACAGAAAATGTGAAGGATGGTCTCTGATTGACCAGAATGATTTTGATGGAATGGAGTGATAGATAGAGTGAGAGGATTGATGAGTGAGTGAATGAAAGACGGAATACAAAATTGAGCAGAATGGATATGTATGGTTGCAACGGATGAATTTGAATAAAGGTAGGATATGCACGTGGACTGTATAACGGGTTAAATTGAGTGAATCGGATCTACAATAAATATATAATGTATTTGCACTTGTCCTGAATAAGTTAACAATGAAATGAACTGTAATATGTATAAAGATGACTAAAATAAACGTGATGAAAGTACTATATAATTTGACACTTGTTAACAGCTGATTGCTTGACTGAGATAGAGAGGTGATCGAGGTTCTCACTCAGTTTTATTGTCTCGATCCTCCTGGAAGTTCGTCACGCACCAGTGATTCCGGTTGAGCGTTCGAGAACATTCCAGAAGGATCGAGACTGGGTTTGGCCAATCACGGTCTTGGCTCAACGCCTGCGCGAGCCTCGATGGCAGACGCCGATTTACCGTGTTCGGGTGAGGTTGCGCGGCACGTGCGCTGATTTGCTGTCGGATCGCCGGGATCGGTGGGCATCATGGCGCTCGCGCGCGCCAATCTCGAACAGACACGCTTGTGACGCGTTTTTCCCTCTTCGGTGAAGTTAGTATGTGTTAATTACAACAAGATTCCTCGAATTGATATTTTACGTATTCCATAAAACGTTACATGTATAAAACATAAATATAAAAAATACATAGTTAGAAAGTAAAAAATGGTTTGTAAGATTATATTTAAAAGCTTTTTTTTAAATCAAAAACCGATGAAAATTAATTAAAAATTATTGTTTAACAAATGCAAAAAAAATTTTATTTACCCATAGTTAAAAATTGCTATTTTTAAAATAATTTTAGTGAAAATTTCATTGCAATATCTCTACCGGTTCTAAAGTTATAACAAAATGGGTCACGATTTTCCAATCCGGACCACTGTGCGGCGGCGGGCTTGACCGGCCAAGCTGCGAAGCTCGGCCAGCTCGCCCGACCACCAGTACACAGACTTTCGAGGGGGACAGGCCCGGACCCGGGGCATCGCCACGTCGCAGATCATCTGCAACGTGCCCCGGAGCCAAGCCGCCCCCTCGTCAGGTCCACGCTCCCTGGCCGGAGGCCAGGCGGAGCCGATAGTCACGGCCCTCAGCAGGTCCATGTCTAGCCGCTTCAGCGCCCATCTGGGCGCCGAAAGGGCGCTACTTCGCCGGAGGAGGGGCGTGTCCACCGGCGGGTCCGAGACCACAGCCACATCCATCAGGATGTAGCTGTGGTCCGAGAGGGTTTCCCCCTCCCAGACCCGCCATCTGGACACATGGCGTGAGGCGGAAGCGGTCGCGAACGAGACGTCCACAATCGACCAACCGTTCCACCTCACGCACGTCGGCACGGAGCCCCGGTTAAGTAACCGGAGCTCCAGCCCCTCCATCCATTCTTCCAGGACTCCACCTCGGGGGTCGGCCCTGGGGTTTCCCCAACTAAGAGACTTCGCACTGAAGTCCCCCAGGACCAACACCGGACCGGCTAAGTGAGGGGCCAGCATGCCCCTCAACCGGTCCAGAAACTCCCCGAGTTCGGTGGAGCCACGGTTCGGCGAACAGTAGCACCCCGCGACCAGAAATCTTCCCCATTTAACCAACACCGCCCCCCGGCTCCGCTCGACCACGGAGGAAGGGGGCAACCTCGCCGACTGGCGAGCCCAAATTGCCACGGAGCCCTGGAGATCCCCGAACCATTGTGGATGGTTGGGGACCTCGAAGGGCTCCGCGGCCACTGCCAGGCCAACCTCAAGCTCCGCCAGGCGTTGGACCATCAGGTCCTGTGCCTGGCGGCAATTGTTGAGGTTGGCCTGGAGAACCATCTGGGAGCATCCCCGAGCCGAAGTAGCCATTACGTCGGGCTCGAGGATGCTCCTGCCTGAGTCGGCTCCGGGACGGGAGGGGGGTTAGCCCCACTCCCGTCCCGGGCCGGCTCAACCTCCATATTGGAGGGGGAGGTAGAGGGAAGGGGTTGTCCGTCCCCACCACCACCCCCTGTGGCATTAGGAGACGGCGCCACACCGCCGCCTCCTTGTTTCCCCTTCTTTTTGGGGGGCGGGGAGCACGCCTTGCTCCCCGCCTTATGGTTGGCGGGCTTGCCCGCCCCCGCGCACACGGCGCAATGGCGGGCGGACACGCACGCCGCCGCTCGGTGGGATGGACTCCCGCACCGGTAGCAATGGCCGCTCCGGTCCACCGCTGCAGTGCACCGCTGCCTCACGTGCCCGAGGGCGAGGCAGCGGAAACACTGCATGGGTCGGGCGGCCAAAATGACCACCCGCGCGAGAGTCCATCCCACCTTAACCGTTTTGGCCCTCTCCAAGGCCAAGGCCGCCACAGCCGGGCACTGCACCCATATAGTGCCGAGTCCGCCGGCCGGGATTTTAATGTCCCCGACCTTTACGGACTCGGGGGTGCAGCCCCCGGCCTTCGCCACCGCCGCCACCACCTCCTGAGGGGTGACGGAGAGGTCCAGGCCCGTCAGGCGGAACTCCGCCTTCTTGACGGGAGTGGCCACCCTCACGTCGATGTCCCTCAGGACGCGGGACATACCGGCGGCGAGTGCGTCCGCCTTCGCGCCCCCATCAGCACCGGGAACCTGAATGATCAGGCCCCCGGTGATTGCCCTCTTCCACTGGAGGGTCTCGATACCCAGTTCGCCGAGATCGACGCCCTGGCGAGCCCTCCGTATGGCCTCCTCGTAG
The DNA here is from genome assembly GCA_933228785.1 of Lasioglossum pauxillum. Lineage (NCBI taxonomy): Eukaryota > Metazoa > Arthropoda > Insecta > Hymenoptera > Halictidae > Lasioglossum > Lasioglossum pauxillum. The sequence goes on from OW121707.1 coordinate 16,339,131, forward strand.
GTGGCCTTACTCCCCTCCGGAACGGTGATCGTCACCGCCGCGGAACGGGGATTGGCCGCCACACGAGGAGGCGCCTTCTTCGTGGCCCCGGTCCCACCTTTAGTGGCGGGAACCGGGGGGGGGGGGCTGGGCGGACGCGGCCTTGGCCTTTCGCTTCTCCTTCCTCCCCACCACCCGGGACCAAGTCTCCTCCGTAGAGGGGTGCGAGGTCCCGGGTTGGTGGGGAGTGGCGCTGGCCTTCGCCACTGCACGGGGGGTTGGGGGGGCGGGGGAGGCCTTAGCATCCCCCTGTCCCCCCTTCCCTTTCCCTTTCTTCTTCTTCTTTTTCTTCCCCCTCGCCTCCGGCCCCCCGGCAGGGGGAACGGAGGTTAGGGGGACGGTGGCCGACGCCGGCGGAGCAACGGGGGCGGGGACCCCCGAGGGGGTCCCGGCCAACCGCGCCGCGCCGGCGTACGACAACTTCGGGGGTTTGCGACCCTCCAGCACCGGTCGGAGCTCCTCACGGAACGCCATTAATTTGGCGTCCAAAACCTAACCTAACCTAATCTTTTTTTTTTTTTTTTTAAAGAATTTCCTCTTTTATTGGAATACTATTCCACCTAATACAATGAACTAAAACTATTTAAACTAAAACGCCGCATGCACTTACACTAATTAAATCTAAAATAACTATACAGCCTCGCTGGCACTCACTTAACCTAAAACCCTAAAAACTAAAACACAAACACCTCTCTCGCACGCTCGTCCTATTCCAAAATCGTAAAGGATCACTTTTAATTTAAAAGTCCTGTCCTACCGTTCCTATTTCGAAAATCGCAAAATACCAAGATACAAAAACGTTTTAATTTCCGGATCTCTATCTGTCCGCAAAAAATCTCCTCGATCGGAAAATGTCCAAAAATAAATGGTACGAACGCGCAGTTCGTCTCATAAATTTCCGGACAGTTCTAAAAATTGACCAAATTAATTTTGGTAATTGCTGCAGTTATGAACAGGTCGGGAAACCCCTCCCTGGCCCTTCAGGGCTCTTAAAAGAATCAGTCCGGGAACTTATGAACGATCGAACGTTTCACAAGTTCTCGGACTTTTTCCTATGATTAACCACGCGAAAGTGTCCGGAGACTTATGAAACAAATTTTGTTACATAAGTTCTCGGACACTTCGAAAAACCCCCTATATACAGGATCCGCAAACTTGCTCACTAAACTGAATCACTTTTCGCACTATGTACACTTTACGCAGACGGTTCTAAACTATTTCACTATTAAATTAACCTAACTAAAACTAAAACTATGTAGCTAAATCTACCCTTTACCACTTATACTAAATTAATCCTATCTACACTGTATGAATATCTATTCGCCTTGCTACGAGTGGGATTTTCTACAGCTATGTTCTAACGAGAACCTACTTCTGTCAAAGTCAAAACCGCTCTGGTTTAAAACGTCTCGTTCTCACCTTGTGAGCGGGTCACCGTTACCCCCCCCCCTTATTATTCGAGCAAGGTCGAGCGAGGCTGTTGTACATAACGGGCGACGCAAAAACAGCCTCGCTCAACCTTCGCTCGCTCTCTCTCTCTCTCTCTCTCTCTCTCTCTCTCTCTCTCTCTCTCTCGCTCTTCGACCTACGTGATCGCCTCCCCGCAGAGTTTCTTTCTATATCATTTTAAAATTGTAAACTGTAAACTGTACTGTTAACTGTAACTGTAACTGTAACTGTCGACCTCTACGAGGAGGCGTCTCGTCGACATACAAGGTCTTTTACTTACATAGTTTACATTACTTATATCTCTATACTTAACCGCTAACAGTTAATCATTTTATATTCGCATATCTTTATCTAAATTTTAATTATACTCTTCAAAATTAAAAATATGACTATATTACATCTACCAATTTTCTGTTTCTTTTTCTCTTTTTTTTCCAGGTAACGCTTACGACCCGGAAGGCTTCAAAAAGAGATTACTTCTCCTGATTTAATCCAGCCACGCAGGGGCCCTCATCTTTGGTAGATAATTAACCTAACTAGTTAATAAAATTAATTAATTCTACTTATATTATTAGCGTTAATTCCCTTTTTCGTACCCACCCCCACTCACCGCGATGTCAGGGAAGGGTCGTATATGCTCCTAAATTTAGACTCGCCTTTTCGCAAAAATTGATCACTTGTGCCGAGCTATGGTTACTCTTCGAAGGGCATAAGGGCCATTTATGCCTCACTTTTTACTGACGCCTTAAAGGCTAATTATTATGGCATATGCCCAGGGAGTGCACCTCCTGTCCTATTCCAGGGTGGCGCCTCCCCGCATTCGTCCGAGGCCGCGCGGGTTCGCCACCGGGAGGCCGGGGTGGATGTTTTGCGACATCCCCCCCCCATTCTCCCGATCCCTCCCCCACTGACTGTTTCCTCCTTATTCATTTTTAACGCCACAGAGCACCCTCTCAAGCGGACGCACAGATCAACCCTGACATCCAGGAGCAGTTCTTACTCTATCCTTTTATAAAGTTTGTCTACAGGGGTTACCCGAACGGAGGGCGACCTGTATCGCCCTCGGGGGGGCCCCCGTTGCCTCCGGAATCTTTCTAGATCTTACGCTATATCTCTATTCACTTTGTATTTCCACATTGCGACGTTATTCACAAAAAGAGAAATTGTAGGCTTTTTTGTTCTAAACACTTAATTAATTAATTAATAAATAAACTACTTCCACTAAAAAGAAAAAACTTGTGTTAAATTTATCGAACAGGACTAATGTACTTTACTTTACTGTTTATGCGTTTGCTCTCTTTTATTCTATTTCCTAATTTGCTATATTTACTCAATTAACTAATTGTTGGAATACTCCCTTTAACTGCCTCTATCTTATAAACTAAATACCATAAAATAATTGCTTCAAAACTTTAGACCTTTTCTTCCACGAACTTATGGCACCAAAATCGTGCCAAAAGTTCGTAGAAGAATGCGTGCTATTCCTTATGGGAGGATTCCACGGACTTTCGGAACGAAAACCGTACCGAAATTCCGTGTAGTCCTTCTTAGTAACCACCCTTGAATTTAATCGATCTATAACCAGATGTTCTTTTTTTTTCTTTTTCAGGATTCTAGGAGCCATGGACCACCCCTCTTCGCAAGCTGGACTGTCTGCTGCTATCTACGTACATCGTATTGTACTATACAATTTGAATACTACCTGTAACTCTTATTGTAATATTATCTAAGAAATAAACTCGTTTATGCCTACTATCAAAAACATATGTACTTGATTGTACCCTATTCATTAAAAATACCCTCGGTGTATCGAGTATTCGTATTCGTTTACATAAATCATCTACAAATATCTTTTTCTCTTCTGTCGACCTTCCGCGTGCGTGTTTTTCGCTATACCATTGACCTTTAATTACCGTGCTCGAAATAAAGTTCTTTTTTGAAAACCACAACAGCCTAATAAACCGTTATCGTTTAACTTTTAGCTATTTCTCAGTTTGCCGTCCCGACGAATACCGTACCAGGCCGCCTCGGTTGTATAGCGAGCGAGGCGTCCTATGCCGGATTCTAAATTCTGCCGGTTTGAAAAAGTTACAAAAACCTCTGTAACTCTCCTACCACTAGGCCAAATCTGAAGAAATTTTTACCCTCTTATTTGTTTTAGGAATCTGCATAATTTTCACTCTCTGACTCTATTCCCTAAAATTGATTTTGAACGTCCTAGGACGTTTCTTTTGTCTCCTCCTTTTTTGGCGTATGTGCAAACTTCGAAATCACGGTTATTAATAACATTTCATCTGCTTAATTTTATACCATTTGTTATTTACCTCATTTAGAACCAATTTGCTTCTATAAAATTTTTTGTCAGACTACTTTTTTTCTGATTTTAAAGATTGAAAAAAGCTGAATAACTTTTTAAATAATAAATTTTTATTCATCTATTTTTCTATCCTTGATAATATTGATCTTAGCGCTTCCGAATCTAGAAAAAATTTTTCAAAAAATTTATTTTTACTAAAATTGAAAATTGCAGATTCCCAAATATCTACGTTATTATTAGGTATTTCTATTCCGAATTTTGGCTGTAGTCTCAGAACGCTACTCCGCACGTTTTTGCCTAAATAAAAAATAAAAAGTTAATTTTTTATTTTCGGTGCTGGGTGGAGGTTTAATTCGGCATTAGTTTTCGCAAATTTTCTACTAGGTCGTAGGTATTCGTAAAAAACTCGCCGCGTTTACATGTGTGGTCATAACTCTCTTTAATAATCACGTATTTAACTAATTTGTGTGAATAACGTTGCGCTTACGTTAGGCCTACAGAACACCATCTTGTTCTGCTTTACCATGCCGCTGCCCCTTTCGGTATGCAACCACTTATACTGCTGTATAACTTGATTCTTACACGTTTTCTACGTTTGTTAATATATCTACTATAGTTGACCCTATAGGTACTAAAATTATATTTCCACGTTATTCGCACCCCTACAGAATCTTTTGTTCAGCTCGAATTAATAAATCAATAAACTAAAATCACTACTACACGTTTATACTTAATTCTAATAAGACTAATTTTCTTTTGCTTTATACAGAATTTGTACCGAGCTTGTGCGCGTGCGAGAGAGAACTAACATAAATTATCTATTTCTAGTTAACTAAATAATTAATTAAGAACTATCTTACGTTTCCTAATATTTGCCTTATACTAATTCTATTTACATATCTTTCCTAATTCCTGTCGGTTATCTTCTTCCACCATTCCGTCGCCGTCTCCTTGAATCCAGAGGGGACGAGGGGGGGCGGGGGAACCTTCCAACACCCTTGAATGCCAGTGGCTCTGCAGTACTCCGCTCGTAGTCAACCGTCCTGGACCCGCTAATATAGCTTCTACCACAGGGAGGCTGAAAATTCGCTTCGTCCCTCCATCTCCACTGGTAAAGAAGTCGATGTTGATGATGAATGTCTCCTACCTCCCCCTCGGCACCCTCCTTCAACTCGGAACCTACGGCGGAAAGACGTGGTAGACAACTGTACGACATTGTAACCTTAATATTAACTCAAACTTAAGAAACTTTACTTAACTTGACTTAAACTACATGTATGTCTTCGCTGCACCTCCTCTCTCTTCTCCTCTCTTCCTCTTCCTTCTTCACCAGGATGGCCTTAAAGAAGCCTTTGGCCGCCTTCCAACTGCTCTCGTTTCGCAGCATTTCTCCAACGATAGTTTTCATGGTCAGTTCACCCTCCCTGAACCTGAGTTTCTCCTTCAGTTTCTCCCTTTCCTCTTCCCATTTTCCGCATCTGGCAAAGGTATGTTCTGGATCGTCCTCCTCTTCTGGGTGATACCAGCAATAAGGATTCCGGGCCTTCCCTATTCTATGCCTGAAAGTATTGAAAACACCATGCCCCGTAAGGGCCTGCGTTAGGTAAAAGTCGAGTTCACCCCGAAATGTTCGCGGAAATATAGACGCTAATAACCGTAATTTGCCCCAGCCTAACTGCCACAAAATCTTCGCTCTGCATATTACCGTCTTCCTGATTCTTAAGACCCCTGAGCCCGGTAACCCATATTGCCGCGTTGCTAGTACCCTTGGTTAGAATCCACCCCCCCGGATTACGCAGCGGTTCGGAAACTAGAACCAGATCTACTTCTAATTGTACTGCCGTCTGGTACAGAAGATTGTGCGCCAGCTTGGCATGGTTCACATTGATTTGCAAGATTCTCACGTTGAATTTTGTGAGTTTCCACCGCTAATCTGCGCCAAATGTTTTCGAAATTGAGGGCAGTTCATGGCCCCGGCCACATGTGCCGTTTCCTCCTGCCGAGCCCCTAGTCTAGAGCAAAGTATACAACATTTCTCATTTGGACACTCACTAATTGTGTGACCTTCCCTACCGCATTTCCTACACAACAGATTTAAAATTTGCTTATACGGGCACGTGTAGGTCATGTGACCGAAGCCATGGCACTTAAAGCATCTAATTATGTTAGCCGCAATTTTAATTTTACAGTAAGTGTAGCCAATTCTAATTTGATTTCCTTCCAAGTTGCTACCCTGAATCGTCTTAGGAAGAGAGACAATCGCCGTTTTCAGCCCCCCATAGCCAAATCTAATGTTCCTAATTTCAATTTCCTCTATGTCCAAGTGCAGATTTCTTGCAAGTTCCTCGCGAATATCTTGTTTTTCCAAGGTCGGGTCAATTTCTTTAATTTCGTAATTAACCCTTTGGACGAGTCTCTTAACTTGTTGGGATGGACCTAAGGATTCCTTCACAATCCTCTCAAAATCGCCGCAATTTGTCTCCTTTTGCAGTTCGATCAGCAGGTCGCCCCCCTTGATTTTCTAATCGTCTGTATCCCACCTATTTTGTCCCCCGCGTTCGATTTTAGATCTTTAAATAGATCCGCAAAAGACCTTTCCCTAGTCGCCTTTACAAAAATCGCTTCGGGTTTGGGGGGAGGATTCGCCCTTCTTCTAGCTGCCCTCTCCAATTTTTCCTTTTCCGCCTTCTTATTTTTTTCCTCCTGTTCTAATTTTTTCCTTTCTTCCCTATCTTTCCTCGCTTGCGCTTTACGTTCTCTCTCGTTTATCCAACCCTCCTCCCTTCGCGAAGATATCCGGAGCGACTCTTCTCTTAGGCTTTCCTCCAAATTTCTCCGTACTGCTAAACTAAACTCTGAGATATCTTCTAAATCCACCACTGCTTGCGCTGCCGAACCCTGTCTATTCTCCTCTTTATCGTTTGTTCCCTGTATATCCCTAGCTTTCAGAGAGGGGGTCACCTGCGTTTCCTTATTGCTCCCCTCTCCTCCTAAGATTACTTTTCCCTCAATTAGTCTTTCAATCTCTTCCATTATCTTGATTGCACTACTAACCCCGAAAACTACAGTGTTCGAATTTGCCTTAACCTCCTCCTTAATACATTTGTTGCCACAAACGTAGTTTTTTAGAGCATTAGCCGTTGGTTTAACTCCTTTCAGCAAGTGCTTTAGAGCTAATATCTTAACTCTTAAATTTTCCACATCCGTATCTGTCCTAAGTCTTTTATTAGCTTCACTATTATCCCCATTCCCTAAATCACGGTTTCCCTTATTTCTAGATTCATTCGAACCCCCCTCTTCTTCTTTCTCTTTATCACCCATTTTCCTTTTTTGCCCTGTATACTTATCCGAAGCCGTAATGGTTTTCACTCCTCTGGTTACTTCCCCTTTCTCATTCCCTTTATCCTTCTCTTTCTCTTTCTCTGTTTCTACTCTACTTTGTTCAGAACCTATCTCTCCAGGATCCTTCCCTGGGCGTGGAGAATGCTCCACCGGCATCTTTATTAGGGTAGAGCCCTATACCCCCGTAAAACTAAAAATCCCAGGGTCAAAAACTCAATCAACACCAAAATTAAAAGAATTTCCTCTTTTATTGGAATACTATTCCACCTAATACAATGAACTAAAACTATTTAAACTAAAACGCCGCATGCACTTACACTAATTAAATCTAAAATAACTATACAGCCTCGCTGGCACTCACTTAACCTAAAACCCTAAAAACTAAAACACAAACACCTCTCTCGCACGCTCGTCCTATTCCAAAATCGTAAAGGATCACTTTTAATTTAAAAGTCCTGTCCTACCGTTCCTATTTCGAAAATCGCAAAATACCAAGATACAAAAACGTTTTAATTTCCGGATCTCTATCTGTCCGCAAAAAATCTCCTCGATCGGAAAATGTCCAAAAATAAATGGTACGAACGCGCAGTTCGTCTCATAAATTTCCGGACAGTTCTAAAAATTGACCAAATTAATTTTGGTAATTGCTGCAGTTATGAACAGGTCGGGAAACCCCTCCCTGGCCCTTCAGGGCTCTTAAAAGAATCAGTCCGGGAACTTATGAACGATCGAACGTTTCACAAGTTCTCGGACTTTTTCCTATGATTAACCACGCGAAAGTGTCCGGAGACTTATGAAACAAATTTTGTTACATAAGTTCTCGGACACTTCGAAAAACCCCCTATATACAGGATCCGCAAACTTGCTCACTAAACTGAATCACTTTTCGCACTATGTACACTTTACGCAGACGGTTCTAAACTATTTCACTATTAAATTAACCTAACTAAAACTAAAACTATGTAGCTAAATCTACCCTTTACCACTTATACTAAATTAATCCTATCTACACTATATGAATATCTATTCGCCTTGCTACGAGTGGGATTTTCTACAGCTATGTTCTAACGAGAACCTACTTCTGTCAAAGTCAAAACCGCTCTCAACCTAACCTAACCTAACTTTTTTTTTTTTTTTTTTTTTCGTGTGAAAATGCATTACGCATACCGCGGCCTCCTGGGGGATAGCCGAGGTTATGTGGGACTCTCCTCGGGTGGGGGTCGAGTCGCTTGCGACTCGATCCCCTCCCGAGGCATACCGCACTAAAAACACACGCCCACCTACGCTATGTAGGAGGTGCCTGGATCTCGCGAGAACTCAACAGGACACCCCCTAGCTATACATGCATCCCGGGGGGAGGGGTTAGCTCCCCCCATACCTAACACTAACTGGACCCTGGGCGGAGGGACCCGCCCAGTGTCCCCATCCCTGGAGCCTTCGGATTGGGCTTCCCGAGCCCCAGCTCGGTCCACCCACAGCTCCCGGAGCCCTCCTGCCCCGCTCGAGCAGGGACCCGTGGGTCCCCGCCCGGCCAGGGCAGGAGGGCGCCGACACCGGCAAGGGAGGGTCGTCGGAGGCGCATCCGAACGCCCCGACCCTCCCCACCCCACCCCCCACGCGCCCCACCCCAGAGCACGCCTCTGGGGTGTGGCCGGCACCCCGCCACAAAAGACCGAAGTCTCGGGGTGCCGTGCCACCCCGGGGGGATTAACTCCCCCCCGGGGGCCGGGGTTAGCTCACTCCCCCGGCCCCCCCATCCTCAGCCCCCCGCGACGGAGGCATACGGCGGTGCGAAGGGCGAACCCTTCGCACCGCCAAGGGAAGCCCCGCCCCCCAGGAGGGGGGGGGGCATTAGTTGGCGCGGGGAGGGGAACACTCCCCGCGCCCTCCCACCCATCACCGTCCCCCCACTCGGGGGACCCGCTGCGTCGCGGGGGGACGTCCCCCGCGTCGCATCTCCCGATCCCGTCGCCCTTCCCCTTCTCCCTGAAGGGGAGGAACCTAACCTAACCTAACCTAGTAGTAGTAGTAGTAGTAGTAGTCGTGTTTATTGCCGGGGAGGGGCGGTTCGGCCGCCCCTCTCTTCCTTAGGGCACACCGGTTTTTAAACACCAGTTTCACAATTGGCGCTGCCGGCACTCGGCCCTTTAGCGGGTTGCAATTTTCCTCGTTTTTCAGCCGTCCCCTCTGTTTTATTCGGCCCGGGCCATTGTCAGAGTCGTCGACTTACTAGACGGGTCGGTCGTCATTGATGAGCGGGCCATGCTACCTAATTTTTTGAGTTTTTGAGCTGTTTTACGGCTCGGTGTGAACGTCGGTCCCTCTCACCTTCAGACCTGCAGGGTGTCTCGCCTGCCCTTTTAGACTCCCCCCCTTCACCATATTTTCATGTCGAATGTGTCAAGTTTTGAACCCGTCCCTACACTGTTTCCGGATAGTCCAGAAACTTACCCACACCCTCCCCTAGGGCTATTCCACACCCTCTAGGGCTAATCCCTCCCCGCCTATGCTGTGAGTCTATTGGGAGTACAAATGCAAGGGACCGCGTATTGTTTTTGACCATTGGGAAGAAGTTACTGCTACTTCGGATCCAATCCGACTTCATCGAAATCTCGGCTGGGCCGAGATATCAATTCCATTCGGTCTTCACCTGCCGACCTACTTCGCGATGGGGTTGAGAAGGAAGGGTTCACCAACTTCACCGAAATCTGTCTCCTCAGAGATTTGATATCAGGTTCATCGGGATCTTCCTTCTTGGGTGGGCTTGACACATCCTAGAAAATATGGCTGATTGTTCGGATGGGACCACCATCCTCGGTTCTGGTCGGTGTTCAGCAATTAGCTCCGTCCACCCGGCCTTTCCCTTAAAGGTTTTTAAGTGATGTTCCGTTTGCGTTTTTTGATTCCGTTTTTTTTTTGGTAGGGTCCATGCCCAGTTTCCAGTTTCCTCAGTAGTACCATTTGTTCGCTGACCACCCCCTTCCTTACTCTTGTCCCCCAAACAGAGGAGATAGAGCCGGCGGCGGGTACCTTTATGAGGCGGGATGGCCAACTTGGGCTCCCAATAGTTTACCGATTCCCTGGATAAAGGGGAAATTCGTTGCCATTGGTTGCCCCATGACCCCGACAGTAGGCACTGAGTCCGTAGCAGGAGAAAAAACTACACCTTGAAAATTTATGCCAACCCCGGGAATCGAACCCTGGCCTTCCTGCTACGAATCAGACACTCTACCACCTGAGCCACTGACCCGCCTTAACCTAACCTAACCTAACCTTTTTTTTTTTTTAAAGCAGATTTCCTCCTTTAATTTCAAGAACCAGACACTCTTTCAACGCCTTTTACAACATTCAAAATTTCGCAACTTAAAATCTAAACTTGATAATCCTAACCTAAACACACGATAATTCGCTCTCTCTCTAGCCTAACATAAAAGTCTAAATTAACCACTAACGCTCTTAAAAATAACTAAAAACTAAAATTAACACTAAACCGTAAATCGCAGCCCTAAGCCCTATTCGTTTCTGCTAAAACAAAAATTTTTTCACAACATTCAAAAACTAATGAAACGAACTGCGCATCCGTTTCATAAATTTCCGGACTGTACGAAAAATTCACCAAATTAATTGTGGTATCTACGGCAACTAAAACAAGGTCGGGATGCCCCTCCCTGACCCTTCAGGGCCCTTAAAAGAAGCAGTCCGGGAACTTATGAACGATTACACGTTTCATAAGTTCTCGGGCTTTTTCCTATGACTATACACGCGAAAGTGTCCGGAGACTTATGAAACGAATTTTGTTTCATAAGTTTTCGGACACACCGAAAAACCCCCTATATACGCAGTCCGGGAACTTATGCACTACATTGAATCACTTTTACACAATATGTACACTGAACACGAAACGCGAACGCTCTTAAACTATTTTAACATTGATCTCCTAACTATAACTAAACTAATTGTAAATAACTAAATTCTGACTTCTAACGCTATATTGGCTTAATCCTATCTATACATTGAATAACTATCAATTTGCCGAATACGAGTACGATTGCCTACAGATGAACTCTACCGAGACCTTCCTCTGCTACAATCGAAACCGCTCTGGTTAAAACGTTACGCTCTCACCTTGTAAGCGGGTCGCCGTTACCCCCCTCTTATTGTTTGAGATAGGTCGAGCGAGGTTGTTGTACATAACGGGCGACGCAAAAACAGACTCGCTCAGCCTTCGCTCGCTCTCTCTCTCACTCTCGGTGTTCGACCTTTACATGGTCGCCTCCTCGCATAGTCGCTTATTATACTCGGTTTAATTTTCAAATTGAACTGTAAACTGTTGTCTGTTAACTACCCTCTAAAATCGTGACTTTGCGAAGCGGCGACCTGTTAACATTCAAGGTTTTTTGTTCGCAATTACATAAATACACTTCTTATCGTTCCGTAATTTCGAAACTCTTCCAACGTACGCATCGGGTTGAATTTTTTCCTCTTATAAACTTTTTCAGACAGTTACGCAATATTTGTTGCTAGGAGCTTCACAACTGTTATTATAATATCATACATTATGCAATGCATTATGCAATATAACTATTTAATATATGTCCCTAAATCTTATTTAAATAAAATACAATATGTACATGTTTCATCTATACATTATTTACAGTTCTGTTTCCTTTACTCAACAATATATTGCCTATTTTTATTTATCTATAAGTTTAATTCACTATTGTTAATTATCTATAAGTTTAATTTAATTTCTATCCGTTCAGTCAGCATTATAGCGTAATCTACTGTAATTTAATTTCTATCCGTTAATTCAACCATATATTGCCTATTGTTAATTATCTATAAGTTTAACTCACTATTGTTTCTCGTTTTTGTATAATATAATTTTATTTTGGCGATTCCATTGCAATGAAATCTACTGTAATTTTATTTCTATCCGTTCAGTCAACATTATATTATATTGCCTATTTTAATTATCTAAAAGTTTAGTTCACTATTGTACCCCACTATCTCTATGTTAACTTTAACCATCTATTTATGTACATCTCGTTTTTGTATCAAATATAATATAATATAAAATAATATATAATATAATGTAGTATAATCTTATTTTATTTTGATGGTGCGATTACAGCGAAGTCTACTGTAATTTAATTTCTATCCGTTCAATAAACATTTCGTATTATTTATATAATCTATTTTCGCCTTTGTTATTATTTCCCTTACAGAATGATTGATTTTTCTTTTTTCAGCGTTAATATTAATCCTTCCAGGCGACTTTCTGCAGGTAAGTCGCCCTCGCGCCTAGTTGTTGACAACCGTTATAACTATGGATGTCTCTTCCTAATTGAAAATTCCTACTATCTGTCTTATGTTCTATCCGCTTTCTGTTATCTATCGGTAACCTAAGTACTATTTCTATATACGAACCGTGCTTACTATAACATAAAAGTTCCATTATCGACTCTCTAAATTTTCTAACTCTAATTTAGGCTTTATTAGAAGTCTCACAGTCGTGTGAGTCAGTGACGACACGTATGTGAGTCCTCCCAACAACTCTGCCAACTTTCCGCCCATTCTGAAATATACTTTTCTTTAAATCTCGAAATTACATTCGCGCTTCAACTCGGGGTTTCACTCTAATAGTCGTGCCCGGCTTTTCTTCGCTCAAACGATGAAATTCCGGGACCTCCTTGTTGCTTGCCTATGACGTGTATACATCTTTCTCGCTTTCGATAATTACGAAAATCTATGTTCACTCTTCTATTAATGATTTCCTGACAGAGTTTATCTAACATAAAATCGTTATTTTTCCAAGCTCTACGTTTTGTACTGCGTACATTTCTAAACTTTTCACCTTTTTTTCGGACGATTAAAGTCCGTTTCATCCTTGTTACGCGCGCCTGGTACGCATCTATCTTTCTCTCTCTCAGTTTATAAGAAAATCTAATTTCTTACTTCTATTAATGAATTTATGCCAATGTTTATTTGACATAAAATCCTTTATTTCTAATTCTCTATGATCTGTACCATTTACTTTTTCGTTTTTTTGCTCTCAATATTTTCAGCTAAACCGGCTCGAAATTCTAAAATTCAACCTCGATGGGTTATCAAGGTTTACAAAAAACTCCTACTGCTAAAATGATTTTGCCTATTTCTTTCTAAGAATCGAGATATTGGTGAAAATGTTCAACGCAATAGAGCTCGAATTCCTTCTCCGCCATCTTTAATTTCCTAAATCGCCACGTGTTCGCTCCTTACTGTTGGCAACCGAACCATCATATTACAAGCTCCGATTTCCACTGGGTTTTCCTCGGGTTCACCTTGTCGATGCACTCCATGTTGGTCTCCCTCCTTTCCCCCCTTTCCTCTAGGCCATCCTGGAATGCGAGGAAACAGAGACACAACTATATAACCGCTTTTTTGTTCCACTTATAATTAAAAGGTAAGTATTAATTACATAACTTTTACTCCTAATTTTCTTTTTTTTTTTCCTTTTCAGGTTCTAAACGAGGGTTGGTTCTCCACCGTCCCTTCTGCACCTCTGAATTTATCGTCATCTGGGCTAAAAGACTACATAAACCTTATAATACTAGACATTTTTACAACATTTGACTTACTATCTTAAGACTAGCGCACGAGAGAGAGAGAGAGAATTATGTATAAACGCCAATAGCATTTCAAGTACTTCCTTTATCATTATTCAGGCCTCCATTTGTTACCGCCTTCATGTGGCCAGTCCTTCCACAGCAAGACAGAGATTCTGGGAAAGCAAGGGGGAGGTCCTCTTCCATTCTTCTACGACTCTTTGTAGACACAGCGCATCCCGTCAGACGTCCTGGACACACTACTAGAGCTTACACACAGGGTGGCTGGTTGAACACGCTGCATCCTCAGCCCAGTTGAATTCTTCGGTACTCCTCCGCCCCTCAGCTTTCACCTTCCTCTCCGACTGCTGAAAAAGAAGGACTGGTGACTACTTTGTCTCTTAAATTACTTTATGTACATTTTCATTACTTATTTAATTAACTTAGCTTAAATTTCAATTTTTGACTCTTCGCCCCTCTTTTCTCTTCTTCTTTCCTCTTCCTCTTTTTTTTTGTAGTACCTCCCTGAAGAAGAAACTGGCCGCTTTCCAGTTGTCCTTTGAGCTCAGCATCTTCGCCACTATCATCTTCATAGAGAGCTCTCCTTGAACTTTCAGCTTATCTATCAGTCTCGCTCGCTCCTCCTCCCAGTGGTTACATTGAGTGAATGTGTGCTCAGGGTCATCAATTATTCCTTGGTGATACCAGCATTCCGGAGAGGGTGTTTTCCCAATTCTGTGTCTGAAAGAATTAAACACCCCGTGGCCTGTAAGGGCTTGAGTTAAATAGAAGCTCATTCGACCATGAGACCTAGAATTCCATTCTTCAATATTCGGAATCAGGTTGAAGGTTACCCCACCCACAGTTGCAGAATTCCATCTATTTTGCCATTTAATCATGGTTCTCTCTTTTACCAGACTCCTTAACTTCTTCTTTACAGACTTCCTTGCGCCTTCATCTTCTTGGGCCGCAGCCACCTCTTCCTCTAGTGTCAAACCCCTAATTCCAAGTTCTTCCCTGAATCTTGTTACCTCCTCGTTTCTAGCTTCTTCTTGCCTTACTCTGATAAGTCTTCCGGCCTCACTATTATCCACATTCCCCGTCGTCCACTGTTCATCCTGGGCGCCAAGCAAAAGATTTTCCCAATGAAAGAGAATTTTCCTTTCCTCCACTTTCAGGTCCCATGGAGTTATACCTGTAAGGACACAAAGCGTATCAACCGGTACAGTTTTATAGGCTGATACCACTCTGGCCAAACCCAGTCTTTGAGTCCTTCTCAGCGCATTTTTGGTAAAGATCTTGTCCGCGCTATCGCTCCATATCGGCGCTCCATATAGTACAATGGATTCCGTGGTCATATAGTATAGTTTCCTTGCCTTTTGCGATGTTTTCATGTTGTTCCTCATCAGGTTGCTGAGCGCTGCCATCACTTTGATAGCTTTATTGGTAACATTCTCTATATGCCTAGTAAAAATTTTCTGGTTGTCGAATGTTATTCCTAGGTACTTGAGGGTCTTTGCTGGCTCTATTTCAGAGGAGCCGACTCTTACGCAGAACCCCTCCGGGAGCCTTTTCCTGTTTCCCATCATCAATTCCGTTTTCTGTTCAGCTAGCTCCAACCCAGCTCCTTCTAGCCAAATCCTTGTCGCTCGGATGATCTCTTCAAGGTTCTTCTTCAGCTTCTCTAGTTTAAAGGCTTGTACTATGATTACTATATCGTCCGCAAACGCAATAATGGTACACAGCGGAGGCAGTTTCTTCCTCAGAAGTCCGTCATAGACCATATTCCACAGAAGCGGCCCTAAAACAGAACCCTGCGGGACCCCCCTCTGCATCACCAGACCTACCTGACCTTCCGCAGATCGATATTCTACTTCCCTGCTCCTGAAGTAGTCCTTAACCAGCCTAATAAGATACCTTCTTCTAAAATTTTTTCCCACTTGAGCGAGTTGAACGCATTCTTAACATCGAGAGCCGCTATCGCTGCATATCTAAAATGTTTGGAAGCCTCCTCTAGTTCTCTCTTTAGGCGTTCCATGGCATGAGTAGTCGACTTTCCTTTACAGAATCCATATTGCTGCGGCCTGAAGGGGTTTGGTCCCAGGAAGTCTAGAAACCTGGCCTTCAGGACATACTCCAGGAGCTTGGCTGCCGAGTCTATAATACAAATAGGTCGGTAAGCAGAGGAAGTAGCAGGGTCCTTACCTTGTTTCCTTAAAAGTATTGTTCTGGCCTTTTTCCATTGGTCTGGAATACCGTGTTTTAAAATTCCATTAAACATTGCCACGAAGCACTCAGGTCTTTGTATAATCATGGCCTTAATTGCTTCTGGTGGGATCCCATCAGGTCCTGCTGCTTTGCCTGTTTTTAGTTCCTTGCTTGCCATGATTAATTCCTCCCTTGAAACCTTCTGGAATTCTTCTTCAAGTCCTTCCTTCTTTTCACTGCCTCCGCTGTTACCTTGCTCCTTGCTGGGAGCGGGTTCTGCGTACAAGTCCTGTGGAAATAAATTAAACATTATATCTTTCGCCATGCTTGACGAGAGAGCCGGGGGGGAGATTGTTCTTTAACCCTCCTCATAATTGCTTTGTATGGTTTGCCCCACTCATCTTCATCTATATTGTTGCAAAATTCCACCCAGCTCTTTTCTTTCGCCTTCAAAATAAGGCGTTGTAACTCTTCCTTTTTTCTTTTGTAAGATTCCCAGAGCGCATCCATCTCCTCATTCCTCCCTCGGTTTTCCCTTCTTCTCTTTTCCCTTTGGAAGATTCTCCTTTGTAAAGTAGCCTCCTTTCTAGCCCTTTCGATCTCTGAATTCCACCAGGTATTCTCTCTCTTATTTCTGGTCCCTGTTGTTTTTACCAGAGCCTCGTCACAAATTACCTGTAGTTTATTGACCATGTCTTTCACTTGTTGTGCCGTCATGCAATCTGACCCTGTCCAATTGATTTCTTCTAGACACCTATCTATTGCTGGTCCCAATTTCAGAACACCCTCCGACGTAACCCTCCATTTACAGGGCTTTTCTACGTTAGTTTGCCCTACCTCTGTTCCCTTTATTTCCGTGAGTATGTATCTATGATCCGATGCCGAATCTCTATCGAGGACTCTGGATATTATGTTACCTCCTTCCTGTAATTCTGGTGAGGTTGCAACGAAATCGATCACAGAGGTAGACCCTCTCCTTTCAAAGGTAGGCCCTCCCAAAGGGGGAACCGGGAAGATATTCTGACCTAGTAACGTTTCAAGTACCAGAGTACCCTTCGAGCTTTGAAGTCTGGAACCCCACGCTGGAGATTTCGCGTTAAAGTCCCCTGCCATAACGATCAGCCTGTCTTCTTTCTTTTCTTTTACTATGAAATGCTCTATTTTCTCTAACTTCTTTGCATACAATTCTGGCCATAGGTTGGGTGACAGGTAAACGCTTATAATAGACAGTTTGCCGACCCTTATCGCGACAAAATCTTCATCGCAGAAGTCTCCATCCTCCTGCCTTTTCACCCCTCTAGTCCCCGGAATCCATATTGCAGTATTACTCGTGTTCTTTGTGTACACCCATTGCCCCGGGTTGCGCAGAGGTTCCGAAATTATGACCACGTCAGCTCCTAATTCTAACGCCGACTGGTATAAGAGATCATGGGCCAGTCTGGCATGATTCAAATTAATCTGGAGTAATTTTAAGTTGAATCCTGATCCCTTCTCCCGCTTAAAAGCGCCACATATTTTTTAAATTGCGGGCAGTTGACCGCCCCTGAGACATGAGTCGCTTCCTCGGGTCTACTACCCTTTTTAATGCATAGTATGCATTTCCTATCATTTTGGCATTCGCTGATTGAATGTCCCTCCTGGCCACACCTTCTACATTTATTCGCTGCGTTCTTTTCTGGGCACGTATACGTCATATGCCCAAAATCGTGGCATTTGAAGCACCTAATTACATTGTTTGCAATTTTGACCCTACATAATGTGTAGCCTAATGCTATTTTACCCTCTTGTAAAAATTTTTCCTCTATTGGTTTCGGAAGGGAGACTATTGCTGTACTCGTTCCACCGTAACCAAATCTTTTGTTTTTAATTTCCACCTCGTTTGACTCTAATTGTAGTTTAGCCGCTAGTTCTACTCTAAGTTCTTCTATTTCTAGCGTAGGGTCAATATCCCTTATCTCGTATGTTAACTTTTGGCCTAGTCTTTTCGTTTGGTGGGCAGGACCCAAGGTGTCTTTCACCATTTTCTCAAACGTAGTACTATTTGTTTCCTTTCTTAGTTCTATAAGTAAATCCCCTGCTCTAGATTTACGAATGGTCTGAATGCCCTCCATTTTATCCCCCGCATTCGTCTTAAGATCTTTGAACAGGTCAGCGAATGTCTTATTTCCGGAGGTTTTTATCAGAATTGCTTCTGGCCTTGGATTAGGAGGTTTCAACTTTCTCCTCTCTTCCCTAGCTTTCCTTTCTAATTCTAATTTTTTCTTCCTTTCTTCTTCCTCTAATCTTTTTTTCTCCTCCCTTTCTCTCATCGCTGTTTCTTTTCTTTCCCTATTCTTAATGATCTCTGACCACCCCTGACTATTTCCTCCTTCATTCTTCTCTTTCTGTTTTGGTTCTTCCTCTCTAATTGCTGACCCTTCCCCCCTCTGCTGTTTCCGGCCCTAGATCTTTCCTTAAGGGAAGGTGAAACCTGGGTTTCTTTGTCCTCACATTTAGCCGAATTCCCTATCGAGTTGCCTAACTCCGTTATCAAAGCCATCGCCTTCTCTAAAGACCACATGACCTTTCTGGATTCCTCTACTGAAACACGCTTTACACTGCTATTGTCCCTACAGTATTTCCAAACCGATTCCGCTTTACGATTGGCAAAAATAACCACCTCACTAATTTTTGCTAGTTTTTTCTTTAAATCTAACATTTCCGTAGTGTCTGATTCTCTCCTTTGTCTCTTAATCCCCTCCCTATCTGACTCCTTTTCCACCTCCTCCAAAACTAATTCTATTTCCGCTTCTGGTTGTTTGACACCACTATCTGAGCTTTCCTCCTCGTTTTCCCCTAACTTTCTTTTATATCGTTTAGCCAAATCCTTAATCATATTTATATCCGGTTTCGAAGGTACTAAATCCCCGCAGGACATCGCTCTCTCCCTTAGCCCTTCCATTTTTTTCGGCGAATGTTCCACCGGCATTCCCTGAGTAATACCAGGGCTAGGCCCCGGTTTGTTTAAGCTGACCTCAATTCTATTGTCTATATTCTAGTATGGCAAATGAATTAAAACAGTGGTTAAAGCAGATTTCCTCCTTTAATTTTAAGAACCAGACACTCTTTCAACGCCTTTTACAACATTCAAAATTTTGCAACTTAAAATCTAAACTTGATAATCCTAACCTAAACACACGATAATTCGCTCTCTCTCTAGCCTAACATAAAAGACTAAATTAACCACTAACGCTCTTAAAAATAACTAAAAACTAAAATTAACACTAAACCGTAAATCGCAGCCCTAAGCCCTATTCGTTTCTGCTAAAACAAAAATTTTTTCACAACATTCAAAAACTAATGAAACGAACTGCGCATCCGTTTCATAAATTTCCGGACTGTACGAAAAATTCACCAAATTAATTGTGGTATCTACGGCAACTAAAACAAGGTCGGGATGCCCCTCCCTGACCCTTCAGGGCCCTTAAGGGTGTGGGTCCAAATATGACCTTGACGGTCGCGCCAAGAAAAAAAAAGTGGCCACTAGCAGAAGCTAAGAAATAACATTCCCGTCCAGTAGGTGGAGCTAGGTATATTTTCCACAGTCGAGCACTCAACAGCGCCTCGGCGGTGAGAGTAGTCACTGCATCAGTAAATGTTGCCGGTAAGTAAGGCTTCATAAGCAACCATGACGTCACTATACGGCGTAACGTGTCTGATGCAGTGTCGGTGTGCTCGAGCGAGAGTGTGTGTCACGCACCTCTCCCGTCGCTTGTGCGACGTGTACGTGTGCCTCGGCAGCTCGGGAAGATTCCGAAGATTCGAAACCATTCATCTATGACGCGCATTTCGATGCTCTGCGTGGTCGCAATCGCGAGATGAAATATCAATCTGTGAGGGACGTATGTCAAAAATGTCCTCATTTTGCGTTTTCGATGCTAAATTTGCAGTATTTACGTTGCACGCTGGGCGAGAGGTAACGTAAACAGGCTTGACTCGCAGTGCCACCATACGCTCGCACACGAACGCGTTCGAGCAGCGTGTACGTGTGCCTCGGCAGCTCGGGAAGGTTCCGAAGATTCGAAACCATTCATCTATGACGCGCATTTCGATGCTCTGCGTGGTCGCAATCGCGAGATGAAATATCAATCTGTGAGGGACGTATGTCAAAAATGTCCTCATTTTGCGTTTTCGATGCTAAATTTGCAGTATTTACGTTGCACGCTGGGCGAGAGGTAACGTAAACAGGCTTGACTCGCAGTGCCACCATACGCTCGCACACGAACGCGTTCGAGCAGCGTGTACGTGTGCCTCGGCAGCTCGGGAAGGTTCCGAAGATTCGAAACCATTCATCTATGACGCGCATTTCGATGCTCTGCGTGGTCGCAATCGCTAGATGAAATATCAATCTGTGAGGGACGTATGTCAAAAATGTCCTCATATTGCGTTTTCGATGCTAAATTTACAGTATTTATTGCATGCAGAGCAGGTTAGACTCTCCGTGCCACCATGCGCTCGCACACGAACGCGTTCGAGCAGCGTGTACGTGTGCCTCGGCAGCTCGGGAAGGTTTCGAATCTTCGGATCTTCGGAACCTTCCCGAGCTGCCGAGGCACACGTACACGCTGCTCGAACGCGTTCGTGTGCGAGCGCATGGTGGCACGGAGAGTCTAACCTGCTCTGCATGCAATAAATACTGTAAATTTAGCATCGAAAACGCAATATGAGGACATTTTTGACATACGTCCCTCACAGATTGATATTTCATCTAGCGATTGCGACCACGCAGAGCATCGAAATGCGCGTCATAGATGAATGGTTTCGAATCTTCGGAACCTTCCCGAGCTGCCGAGGCACACGTACACGTCGCACAAGCGACGGGTGAGGTGCGTGACACACACTCTCGCTCGAGCACACCGACACTGCAGCAGACACGTCACGCCGTATAGTGACGTCATGGTTGCTTATGAATCCTAACTTATCGTCCTCTGTTTTACCGGCACCACCGAGTGCAGCGAACTGCAGTACCGATCTCGTCAGTGACTGGAGTGATTCAATGATCGGAAGCAGACTTCAGCGCTCGGAGCGAGAAATGCCGGATTTATGTGTTGACAGAATCCTCCGCTCTTGTGTTTATTTTCGTATATGCGAAACTGTGGATTTAAATACGCAAGGTTTAACATAGTAGAGTTACATTGACATTGTATGTGTCCCCGCAGTGTGGGACGATAGTTGCTGTTTCTATTAGAAACTTGAATCTCTCGATATTCAAGAAAATGCAGGTCACTTCAAGCGGCACCACTGTCGCGCTGCTCTGTGCTACTTTCGGCTGCCTAAGGCCTGTGGAATAATGTAAATTACACCTCGAAACGCAGAAAGCAGTTGATTTTGACATACGTCCCACATAGATTGATCTTTTATCTAGCGATTGTGACGACGTAGAGCATCGAAATGCGCGTTATAGAGTTACAGGTTCGCATATACGTAACCCTTGCATTTCGTGTACGTATATGTGGCTTAGTTGTGTGAGTCACACACACTAGAGATGGGATCCACACCCTTAAAAGAAGCAGTCCGGGAACTTATGAACGATTACACGTTTCATAAGTTCTCGGACTTTTTCCTATGACTATACACGCGAAAGTGTCCGGAGACTTATGAAACGAATTTTGTTTCATAAGTTTTCGGACACACCGAAAAACCCCCTATATACGCAGTCCGGGAACTTATGCACTACACTGAATCACTTTTACACAATATGTACACTGAACACGAAACGCGAACGCTCTTAAACTATTTTAACATTGATCTCCTAACTATAACTAAACTAAATAACTAAATTCTGACTTCTAACGCTATATTGGCTTAATCCTATCTATACATTGAATAACTATCAATTTGCCGAATACGAGTACGATTGCCTACAGATGAACTCTACCGAGACCTTCCTCTGCTACAATCGAAACCGCTCTCAACCTAACCTAACCTAACCTTTTTTTTTTTAACGTAGGAAAAACGCTTTACGCGTACCCCGCCCTCCTGGGGGAGAGACGGGGTTATGTGGGACTGTCCGTTCCAGAAGGGACCGGACCTACCCACTAAAAAACCTACGGTGACCTCCCTAAGCTAATTTGGAGGTGGTCGGGATCTCGAAATCGAATGCGACCGACCACCTCCAGCCCCGGCTTAAAAGCCCCATTCCCGGGGGGGAGAGAAGCTCCCCCCAATCAAAACCTAGTGCTATTTGGACACCATGCGGGTCACCCACACGGTGTCCCCCATCCCTGGGGTCGCTCGGCTGGGTGTCCCGAGCCCCAGCTCGAGACACCCGCGACCCCCGGAGACCCCCCTCCTCGCTCGGGGAAGAGAACCCAAAGGGTTCCCGCCCGGCCGAGGAGGGAGGTTTCCGCACGCGACAAGGAGGGGACAGAGGCGAGTTCCGGCTCGCGTCTGTCTCCTCCCCCATACCCAAACCCCGGTCGACCCCATACAAAAATATGTATAAATTAAAATATAATAGTAAAAATGAAATAATCAATGAATAATGTTTAGGATTGGACGGGATAGAATACTCTTAGATGAGGAACGAGCACACTTTATTCCCGTCTTGCGGGTAGTCACTAAAACTTTATACACAAAAGAACTATGTACAGTCTTCTAGCCAAAATTGTATGTTTTGACTAGAGCGGAATAAAGAATTGAACAACGGTTATTCTTGCAACAGTGATTCTTCCCAGCTGCGTTGCTGAGAACTGAGTTTGAAACTAATTAGCTTAAAAAGACTGGTCCCACGACGCGCGACTTTTGTAAGCTCTTTAGCGATATGAATCGATTGTCTTACTCGCGAAACCGGTCAAACGACGCACGACGTTTCTCGTGAGCAAGAGTGAGAACGACTGATTAACGTTGAGATCGGAGTCGAACAGCTGGCAGTTTACCGTCACCGTCGAACTATTGATTGACAGATCGATGGATCGATCAGCCAATAGGAATCCCCATTTTGGGGTCGATAATCGATCTCAATAGACGTTCTACGGTGCTGGTCTAAGCTACTGCGAGCTGCTTATCGATTCTCGATCTCGCGGTTATCGTACGAGTCCGCCAATAGCGGGGCGGCGCAGTGAATCGGCGCGTTCACGCTGCCGACACGTTCAGCCAATCCCAAACATTCCGCCCGCCTCGTCAGTCATTGACGAAATTGAAGAGCAAATAGCCAATCAGGTGAGCGATGACCAGCGGGATGCAAGGAAAAGCTGAATGAATCCACAGTTGCTGCGTAGTAACTAGACGAACTACGAGTAATAAGTGAACAGCGTGAAACAGTGATCGTGAGATGAAGTGATGATCGTCGATATCACAAGTTAAATGAAAAAGGTGATACAGAGGTGAGTGGATGAACGCTTCGTTGGATGGTTTAGAAGAGGTGAATCATGTAGGTGATACGACAAGAACCAGATTAACCTAGAATTGCTTCTAGTTACGGATCGGAAGAACAGAGTGTGAGTCCAGCCTCGGGAGTTCCTCCATTATCCTTCTCCTCGTCTTCCGGTGTCACTCGAGGAATCAATTTGAGAACCGGACGAAGTAATGGCGACGTCAAAATGCACAAGGTTGCGACGAGAACCAGATGCTAGCGTGATAACCAGGATACTGGCGGCTCCGCGAGGTTGGGCTCTGAAATAGCGGTGAGTTAACAGATAAGAGGTAACAGAGATACAGCGATAAGTACATGACACTGTGTTAGAGGAGTTTAAACGAAATATGTGTAGTGAATCGTGCAGGTGATCCACCCAGAATTTGATTAACGTAAATTACGCTTGTAGATACGGGTCGGGAGAACCGAGTGCGAGTCCAGCCTCAGGAGTTCCTCCAGTATCCTTCTCCTCGTCTTCTGGCGACAACCGAGCGATCAGTTTGGGCACCGGTCGAAGAAATGGCGTCCTGATGCGCGAAGTCGTGACGAGAACCAGAGGCCAGCGAGATAACCAGGATACTGGCGGCTCCTCGAGACTGGGCCCGGAATTAGCGGTGAGAGGTTCTCCGATTGAGAGGTGCCCCGGCGTCAGGGCTGCAGGGTCCTCAGGTTCGTCTGTCAAAGTAAGTAAGATTTTAAAGAGACGGCAAGCTTCGATACCAGTCAGGAGCGTGGTCAGCTCCTCGAAGGATCGCAGCCGTTCTCCGATGATTCTGCGTAGGTGGTACGTAGCTGATTGGACAGCAGCCTTCAAGATTTCTCCAAGGTGTGGAGAGGAAGTGAGATTCGATTTCAATGAGTTGCTTTCCCTGGAGTTCCGCTGACCACGATCCTGCCTGGATCGAATTTGCGTAGTTGCATCAGCATAACCTCCAGATCTGAAAGAGTAGACATGATTGGCTCTAACTGGAGAATTTCCAATTTTAGGTTGGACTGTTTGCCCTTTCCTGAATAAACAAACGGTGCTACGATCGATACTAGAATTTACCGACTGACGACCGCGAAGGATCCTGCATTTCTGGCGTAGCGTGGCCAGAGGCAGTTGTGCCCCATGCCGGCATTGGTTGTGGGCAGCTTCGACCCACAACTTGACCAGAGGGGTTACGTACGGCAGAAATGTTCCGCCGAGTTTAGCGAGCTCGGAGAACCCAGCGTGCAGGAGCGAGTTCGCAGCGATGTTCGGACAGCGGTCGGAGAGAGAGAGCCAGATGATGCCGAAGAAGCAATGAAGGACGAGCGGGTCCCCTCCGCCGATTCCCTTCAGCTCGGAGGTGGAGTAACTATCCAGAAAACTCCTGGAGTTGGAGGCCCACGCGCAACGTGGAAACCCGCCAGTCATGCGGATCCAGCACTCCGAGAGAAGACCGCTGAAGAGCCAGAGATCTTGACGGCATAGCGTAGCAAGAGGAGTTTGTGTTCCCCCGTGCAGGCATCGGTTGTGGGCAGCGTCGACCCACAACTTAGTCTGAGGGGATACATGAAGCAGAGATGTTCCGCCGAGCGCAGCGGGCTCGGGGAACCCAGTGTTCCAGCGAGGTGCTGAAACAGTCATCTGACAGACGTCAGAGGAAGAGAGCCCGTGATTACAGACGACGCAGTGCATGGGAGAGTCCCATACGCCGACTACCTTCAGCTCGGAGGTGGAGTAACCATCAAGAAGAGTCCTGAAGTTGAATTCCCACGAGCCACGTGGAAACCCGCCCATCTTGTGGATCCAGCACTCCGATGTAAGACCGCTGAGGGTCCCGCGATCCTGTGATAGCGTTGAAACAGAAAGTTTTGTCCCCCCGTGCAGGCATCGGTTGTGGGCAGCTTCGACCCACAACTTAGCCAGAGGGGATACAAAAGGTAGATATGTTCCGCCGCGCGCAGGCGGCTCGGGGAACCCAGAATGTAAATGAGATGATGAAGAGGTGATGGGGCAGCAGTCAGAGGAAGAGAGCCCCTGCAGAGATATGAAGCCGAGAGCAGTGAGCTCGGGGAACCAAGACTTCCAGCGAGATGGTGGAGCAGTGAATTGGCCGCAGTCCGAGGAAGAGAGCCCATTGTTGCTGAAGATGGAGATGGAAGAACGGTCCGGAAGACTCCTGCAGCTGGATGAACACTTGCGACGTGGAATCCCGCCCGCCATGCGGAGCTCTTGGAGTTCCTGCGGTCTCGGTCCCGCCTCAGGATGTGTGTCAGCTCCGGAAAGATGCTCAGCCACGTAGCTGACTCTACTGATGTGAGAGTCCAGCGGATAACGAGGCTCCTCCACCTTGGTGAGATGACTTCTGGTTGCGAGGTACGGTGCATAAGCTAGACTACGAGTGACAGTGCTCAGCTCGTAATCCCAGATTTCTATTTTTTGCTCAGGTCTCCATCCGATCAGCTGCCAGTTTTGAACATCAGGATGTCCGAATAGAGGCTGGTGCATCCTGTCGATCAGTGGTTTGGATTGAGCTTGTGCCCAAAGCCTGCGATTGTGGTAGAGATGGTTCAGCTTCTCCCAAACCACTTGGAAATCGGTTGAGTTCACCTCGACGCTCTTGAAGATGGTGACGGCGTCGCCTTGTAAACAATTCTTCAATTGATGAAGACGCTCGAGTGAAGACAGAGATGGATGACTTGCTACAAGAGACGTAAACAAGTCGCGAAAGGCTGGCCAGTCCTTGTCGTGACCCTCGAACGTTGGAAGTGACGATGTTGCCAACGCAGCGCTTGACCTTGCTGAGTTATCGTCGACGACCGTTGAATTTGAAGTCTGCGACTTCGTAACGGTCGCCGCAGTCTTGCGTTCGGCGATCATGTCGAGTAAAAATTCGACCTGCTCGAGGTAATTCCTGCGGGTCTTGCCGAACTCATCGTCCTTGAGATAAGGGTTCTCTTTCAATTGGGCATCTGTTTCAGCCGCGGTTCTGATGTCCGAATCGCCCCTGCAGTAATCATCCCAATACTGATCGAGGACATCGCGACAAGCTTGAAGAAATCCCAGAGAGATATTAGCCCTTTCTCTCCTTTTGATGGGAACCAAAGAACGAGAGATTCGATGAGCAAAAATCCGTTGAGTATTGACAAGGTCAGCCATTGTTCGTAGCACGAGGTAGAAGCACTGAACGGTCGAATAACTTCTAGTTTGAATATTCAGTGGAACTGCAGCACTGACTCCGGCTCGAAGGACCAAATGTTTAGGATTGGACGGGATAGAATACTCTTAGATGAGGAACGAGCACACTTTATTCCCGTCTTGCGGGTAGTCACTAAAACTTTATACACAAAAGAACTATGTACAGTCTTCTAGCCAAAATTGTATGTTTTGGCTAGAGCGGAATAAAGAATTGAACAACGGTTATTCTTGCAACAGTGATTCTTCCCAGCTGCGTTGCTGAGAACTGAGTTTGAAACTAATTAGCTTAAAAAGACTGGTCCCACGACGCGCGACTTTTGTAAGCTCTTTAGCGATATGAATCGATTGTCTTACTCGCGAAACCGGTCAAACGACGCACGACGTTTCTCGTGAGCAAGAGTGAGAACGACTGATTAACGTTGAGATCGGAGTCGAACAGCTGGCAGTTTACCGTCACCGTCGAACTATTGATTGGCAGATCGATGGATCGATCAGCCAATAGGAATCCCCATTTTGGGGTCGATAATCGATCTCAATAGACGTTCGACGGTGCTGGTCTAAGCTACTGCGAGCTGCTTATCGACTCTCGATCTCGCGGTTATCGTACGAGTCCGCCAATAGCGGGGCGGCGCAGTGAATCGGCGCGTTCACGCTGCCGACACATTCAGCCAATCCCAAACAAATAAATAAATAAAATGTAAATCAATAAATCAATAAATAAAAGAGTAAAATAAATAAAAGTCAATAGATAAATAAATAAAGACAAACACAACAAAACATATAAAAAGGGAGGGATCAATAAATAAAATGGGGGGTCTATAAATAAATAAAATAATTTAATTTAAGTAAAATAAATAAAATAATATAGATTAAAAGTAAAAGTTAAAATAAAATAAAATAAGGGGGGGGGTCGACCGGCAGGCCGCAACTTTGTGATGGGGGGGATGGGAATTGTGCTCCACCTCGCCCCCCGCGGCCTGTCCACCCCGCGGGCGCCACAAATCGACAAGCCCCCCTTGGTGGCGGCGGGAGTAACTATTGTAACGAAATCTCTATTTCACTAAATAAATGAATACACTTTCAATAACTTTAACACGCTATTTTCTGGAGGAAGGCAACTATCTTTGACTATATCGCCTATATCGCCTTTGACGTCTCGTACGTCCGCTTTCTCTCAAATCTGTCTCCCGACTCTCATTCGTTCCAGCGTCGTTGTCCTCACAACGCTGTAACCAACCTGAATCTTCTAACGATTCTATACAACGGGTGTACCGACTGACGCGTAACATTAGTATGTCGGTAGACCCGTAACTATAGACTATGTAGTCCCACCGCCGCCAACACGTCTGCGGCCCCTTACAGCGGGCCGTCGGCCTCGACGGGGGCGCCCCGCCGAGGCCAGCCTCCTGGCGGAGAGGGGGTCGGACTCCCTCTCCCTCTCCGCTGCCTCCTTCTGCGAGATAACGGTTTCGCAGAAGGAGGCGAACGTGGATCTTGACCTCTCGCTGCCGATCATGTGGTCGACCACGACCGGCAGGGAGAGGTCCATCCCTATCACACCCCTAAGGACACTGCGCGGCTCCGACCACGCTGGACATTCCTCCAGCGTATGCCGCGCAGTGTCCCGGGCCTCACCGCAGTGGTGGCACTGCGCCGTCGGTTCCTTCCCGATTTTGCACAGGTACTCCCCGAAGCAACCATGCCCGGAGAGCACCTGTGTCATCTGGTATGTGAGCCGTACCCGACTCCTGCACCATTCCTCCAGAATGGGCAGGAGCGCCCGGACAATTGGCCGGTCCGAGTTGGCGGAAACAATTTCGTTCCGCCACCGGACCAGGATGTCCTGTCGGGCCTGGTGCCTCAGCACTTCGACCTCCCGCCCCTCGGGGCATAACTCCCCCCGGCAGGGTTGCGTCGACGTGCGCGGGTGTACTGGCGTCGGGCACGGACACACGTGTCCCTCGCGGTCGCAATTTCGCCCGACCACCAGTACGCCGACCTCTTCGGGGGGTGTCTACCGGCCCGGGGCATCGAAGCGTCACATAACGACTTCATGATGCCCCGGAACCATGTCACCCCCTCTTCAGTCCCGCGCTCCGTGGGTTCAACCCAGGAATAGGCGAGAGCTGAGGCTCTCAGGACGTCCTCGTCCAGTCGCTGCAGCGCCCATTTAACGGGCGCCGCATGGGAGCTACGTGGGGGGCAGGTCCGCCTGTTGTTGCTGGGTGGCCTCCACCTCCATGGTGATATGGAGGTGGTCTGAGAGTGACTCCCATTCTGTGGCCACCCGCTAGGCGGATACACGGCGTACGGCTGAGGGGGTGGCCCAAGTCAGGTCGACTATGGACCACCCATTATGCCGCACGCACGTTGCCACGGAGCCCTGGTTCACCAACCTGAGCTCCAT
Source organism: Lasioglossum pauxillum (assembly GCA_933228785.1). Classification (NCBI taxonomy): domain Eukaryota; kingdom Metazoa; phylum Arthropoda; class Insecta; order Hymenoptera; family Halictidae; genus Lasioglossum; species Lasioglossum pauxillum. The sequence continues at coordinate 16,368,039 of OW121707.1, forward strand.
GCCCCCCGCCCAAGCCTCGAGAGACTCTCCACGAGGGGTGGTCCTGGGGTTTCCCGAAGTGGTGGACTTCGCGTTGAAGTCCCCCAGGACCAACATTGGACCGGCTAGGTAAGGTGTAATCATCACCCTCAGCCGGTCCAAAAACCCCTCAAACTCTTCGAGGCTGCAATTGGGCGAAACGTAGCATCCCGCGACCAGAAACCTTCCCCATCGAAACAACACCACCCCACGGCTCCGCTCGACCACGGAGCCGGGGGGGAACTCACCGCCCTTTCGGGCCCGTATTGCCACGGAGCCCTCGACGTCCCCCACCCAAGGGGAGGAGTCGGAGACGTCGTAGGGCTCCGTGACAACGGCCAGCCCGACCTGCCTCTCCGCCAGGCCATGGACAAACAAGTCCTAGGCCCGGCGGCAGTGGTTTAGGTTGGCCTGCACCATTGGGAGCGTCCTAGGCATTACTGTGCCGTTGACGCCCCCGGTGTGGCCACCTCAGGCCGGGCTGGCTCTGGAGGTGGGCGATCCACCTCCATTTCCTCACTTGTGGCGGGAGGGGGTCGGGCTGACTCTTCTCCCCCCGGGGCCGTTTTGTCGGTGGGCCCCTTTCCACCAACCTTACGACCTTTCCTCGGGGGCGGGGGGCACAGGCCACTCCCCGCCTTGTGCCCGGCCGGTCTCCCCAGCTCGGTGCATATCGGGCACCGGGGGGCCGCCGGGCACACACTAGCTTGATGGCCGGTCGCACCGCACTTGTAGCACTGGCCGCTACGGTCGACCGTGCTAGTGCACCGCTGCCTGACGTGTCCAACCGCCAGGCAACGGAAGCACTGCAACGGCCAGTGCCTCTACTTTTGCGGTGGATCAGCCCACTCGCAACTTTCCCGCGCCCGCCAGAAGGCGGGCGGCCGCGGCGGGGCATTTCAGCCACGTTGTGCCCAACCCTGTGGCCGGGGACTTAATGTCCCCGACTTTGACAGTGTCGGGTGGGCACCCCGTAGCCTCAGCCACCGCCGCCTTCACCTCGTCGGGGGTGACGGAGTCATCCAGGCCCCTCAGGCGGAGATCCGCCATCTTGAGGGGCCTGTTGACCCTCACCCCCATACCGCTAAGCGCGGTCGCCATGCGGGCTGCCAGGCTATCTGCCTTGGTAGCCCCCTCCGGGCCGGGGATCTCCAGTAGGAGACCCCCGGTCACAGCCCGTTTGGTTCTTATTTCCCCCACCCCGATCTCCTTTAAATTGATTGCGGCCTTGGCCGCCGCCATAGCCTGCGCCAGGGTGGTTTTACACCCCTCCGGAATGGTCAGCGATATCGCTGCCGCCTTCGGAGGGGTGGCCACCCTGGGCGGAACTCCACCCCCCTCCACCACCGTTGCCCAGGTAGAGGGCTCGGTGCGGGTCGGAGCCGGTTTAATCGGCTGAGAGGGGGCGGCGGGAGGTGGGGGAGGGGGCACGGGTGCCGCCGCCGTCTTGCCTCCGCTTTTCTTCTTCTTCTTTTTCTTCTTCTTTTTCTTCCCATCCTGCGGACGGGAAGAGGCAGAAGACATGCCGGCAGCGGCAGCGGGTACAAGGGGTAGGGGAGGAGGCAGGGATGAGGGGGGACTCGCCGAGCCTTTTGAGCCGCTCCGAGGGGCAGGGGGCGCGCGAGCGGTTCCAAAAACCGCCTCGCACAGCCTCTCCTGCACCCTCCTAATTGGGGCAAGCTTAGCGTCCAGGAGGGCGCCCAGTTGCTCCAGCAACCCCGCCGTGTCCGACCCCGTTACCGGCGGAGGAGGGGGGTGAGGCACGATGTCCCTGACGGTGGGGGGAGGCGTCCTCACAGTCGCCGGTACCACCACCTCTGGGCAGGGTGACTTCTTCCACGGGGGAGGTGGCTGTGACGGGGTGGGGGTGGGGAGGAGTTCCTGTGCCACCCCCATCCTCTTCACCGCCATCATCTCCTTCCGGGTGGCCTCTAAAATGCCCCTCAGTTCCTTTACGGTCCCCCGCAGGGTCTCGTTCTGCCTAAGCAGGGATTGTATCCTGGCTTCCGAGTCCTGCGCGGGAGGGAAAGGGGCCGCTCCGGGCGTGGCGGCGAGCGGGGCGACGGCGGTGGCGTGCGGGGCGGCTCTGGGGGCCCTCCTTTTCCCCCCTCTGGATCACTTCCAGCAGAGCCGCCTCGGCGTAACGTGCGGACCACTTTAGGTCCCGCACGTACGTGCCCTTTAGATTTCCGCTTTTAAGGGCGGTCTTCTCCACAAGGCGGACCCTCTCCAGGAATTCCTGTATGATGTCTCCTGTGGGAAGACCGCCAATCTGGGCCGCCATCTCCTCTACCGCTGGGGTGGAGTCCTTCTTTCCCGGCTTGGAGGTCCTGCGGGGGAGGGTCACGGACTTCCGCCCCCTCCGTACCCCATCCCCCGGGTTCGACGTATCCTCATCGTCCGATAGCCGCCTCTTCTTTGAGGATGTTTCGGACCCTGCATCGGAGTCTCCCCCCATTAAGTGGGGAGCTCCCCCGAACCACGGCAGGTCGAGCTGCGGGTTCTCCTCGCTTTCGCTGTCGTCGAACCTAACCTAACCTTTTTTTTTTTTTTTTTTTTTTTTTTCGTGTGAAAATGCATTACGCATACCTCGGCCTCCTGGGGGATAGCCGAGGTTATGTGGGACTCTCCTCGGGTGGGGGTCGAGTCGCTTGCGACTCGATCCCCTCCCGAGGCTTACCGCACTAAAAACACACGCCCACCTAAGCTATGTAGGAGGTGCCTGGATCTCGCGAGAACTCAACAGGACACCCCCTAGCTATACATGCATCCCGGGGGGAGGGGTTAGCTCCCCCCATACCTAACACTAACTGGACCCTGGGCGGAGGGACCCGCCCAGTGTCCCCATCCCTGGAGCCTTCGGATTGGGCTTCCCGAGCCCCAGCTCGGTCCACCCACAGCTCCCGGAGCCCTCCTGCCCCGCTCGAGCAGGGACCCGTGGGTCCCCGCCCGGCCAGGGCAGGAGGGCGCCGACACCGGCAAGGGAGGGTCGTCGGAGGCGCATCCGAACGCCCCGACCCTCCCCACCCCACCCCCCACGCGCCCCACCCCAGAGCACGCCTCTGGGGTGTGGCCGGCACCCCGCCACAAAAGACCGAAGTCTCGGGGTGCCGTGCCACCCCGGGGGGATTAACTCCCCCCCGGGAGCCGGGGTTAGCTCACTACCCCGGCCCCCCCATCCTCAGCCCCCCGCGACGGAGGCATACGGCGGTGCGAAGGGCGAACCCTTCGCACCGCCAAGGGAAGCCCCGCCCCCCGGGAGGGGGGGCATTAGTTGGCGCGGGGAGGGGAACACTCCCCGCGCCCTCCCACCTATCACCGTCCCCCCACTCGGGATACCCGCTGAGGGACGTCCCCCGCGTCGCATCTCCCGATCCCGTCGCCCTTCCCCTTCTCCCTGAAGGGGAGGACGGCGCACGACGACGCGGGGGACGTCCCCGCGCCATCCTCCTTCTCGCCGAGCCCGGGTCCCGTTCCCGGGCTCGCTCGGCGGCCTCCTTCTGGGACATCACTGTCTCGCAGAAGGAGGCCACCGCCTTCGCCGACCTCCCGCCCCCGATCAAGTGGTCGAACAAGATCGGGAGCGAGAGGTCCCACCCTTCCACCGCGGCTCTAAGGACACGGCGCGGCTCGGCCCAAGCCGGACACTCCTCGAGTGTATGCCGCGCCGTGTCCACCTCCTCGCCGCAGTGGTGGCACTGCGCTGCTGGCTCCCGCCCCATCCTATGCAGGTACTCACCGAAACAACCGTGTCCGGTGAGCACCTGCGTGAGGCGGAAGGTCAACCCAACTCGCCTCCCGCACCATGTATCGAACATGGGCAGGAGGGCCCGAACTACCGGACGTGCCGAGGATGAAAGCATCTGCTTCCATCGCTCGAACACGTCCGCGCGGGCCTGGCGTCTCCGCTCCTCGAGCTCCCCATCCTCCTCGGCCGTCAGCTCCTCCCCAGGGGGGCGGCGGGACTCACAGGCGATCCGGTATATGATCGCCTGTCCCGCCGCCACCACGTGGAAGGGAGGAACCACGGCCAAGAGGCCCGCCACCTCGGTGGAGATGGTGCGGTACCCCCGTATGGCCCGCAAGGCCAGCCGACGCCGCACTCTTTCCAAGAGTGCGATACTGCGTCGGCTGGCCTCGAGCGAGCGGTGCCATACGGGGGCCCCATAAAGGGCAATAGACCGCACCATCCCCAGATAGAGGCGGCGGACGTACAACTGCGGCCCCCCGATATTGGGCAGCAGCCGCGAAAGCGCGGCCGCTGTCCTCTCCAGTCGGGGGGCCAGGAGCTCGAAGTGATCCTCGAAACGCCAGCGACCGTCGATGGTCAGGCCCAGATACTTCATAGTGGGCCTGACCTCGACGAGGGTATCTACGACCCGGATCCGGAATCCCTGGGGCGGCCGCCGCTGCCGAGACGATTCGTACAACCAAATCGCCTCGGTCTTTGCGGCGGCCACTACAAGCCCCATTCTCCGGATCCGTCCAACAACGCAGTCCAGGGCGGACTCCAAGAGGCGTCCTGCCTCCTCCCAGTCCTTCCCCTCCCCATGGACCAGGGTGTCATCGCAATAGCAAATGACACCCGTCCCAGGGGGGAGGGGAACCCGCAGTGCCGCGCCAAACGCTAGGATCCACAGGAGTGGTCCTAAGACCGATCCCTGTGGAACCCCGCGACATATCTCCCTCAGATATGCGCCATACCGGCCGGCAATATACACCTCCCTGTCGCGGAGGTAATCCCGGAGCACTTCCCGGAGATAGAGGGGGACCTGGAAGTATTCCAGGCCCTCCTCTATCTCCTTCCAGGGCAGGGTGTTGAATGCGTTGGAAATGTCCAACGACACAGCAATCAACACCCTGCCCCGGGCGACAGCCCGTTCCCGGAGGAGGCGCAGACGCTCAAGAGCGTCTATAGTTGAGCGCCCCCTCCGGAACCCATACTGGCTGTCGCTCAGCCCAGGATCACCACGCGACAGGTGCTCTCGGAGGCGGGCAGCAATTATTCTTTCGAACAACTTGCCCGCCTCGTCGAGTAAGCATACCGGCCGGTAGGCAGAGGGAGACTCTGCGGGTTTTCCGACTTTCTGGAGGAGGACCAGGAACGCCTCTTTCCAACACTTGGGGAAGATCCCCCGGCACAGGCATGCATCCCAGATGCTCCTGTATGCCGGGGCATGGACCTTTAGCGCCAAGGCCGTTATACCGCCAGGAACGCCATCGGGGCCGGGGGCCTTCTTGCCCCTAGCCCGGCGCTCCTGGATGGCCTGGTCGAGCTCCCACTCGGAGACCCGGAGTTCGTCCGACCAATCGCTGGTCGGACCCGGGACGCGTACAGTCCCCCCCTCCCCCCTTATCGCCGGGGGGGAAGAGGGTATCGACGACGCGTCCCAAGAACTCCGGGTCCATTCCCTCCGCGACAGGGGGCGCCCGAGGACGGAGCTTCCCAAGCACCATCCTATACGGTCGCCCCCACGGATCCTCGCGGAGGGTCTGCAGGAGCTCGTTCCAGGCCTTGGCCTTGGCTGCGGTGATCGCACGCTTGAGGGCCACGGCGGACGATCTATACTCCCTGTACAGGCGGAGCCGATAGTCACGGCCCTCAGCAGGTCCATGTCTAGCCGCTTCAGCGCCCATCTGGGCGCCGAAAGGGCGCTACTTCGCCGGAGGAGGGGCGTGTCCACCGGCGGGTCCGAGACCACAGCCACATCCATCAGGATGTAGCTGTGGTCCGAGAGGGTTTCCCCCTCCCAGACCCGCCATCTGGACACATGGCGTGAGGCGGAAGCGGTCGCGAACGAGACGTCCACAATCGACCAACCGTTCCACCTCACGCACGTCGGCACGGAGCCCCGGTTAAGTAACCGGAGCTCCAGCCCCTCCATCCATTCTTCCAAGACTCCACCTCGGGGGTCGGCCCTGGGGTTTCCCCAACTAAGGGACTTCGCATTGAAGTCCCCCAGGACCAACACCGGACCGGCTAAGTGAGGGGCCAGCATGCCCCTCAACCGGTCCAGAAACTCCCCGAGTTCGGTGGAGCCACGGTTCGGCGAACAGTAGCACCCCGCGACCAGAAATCTTCCCCATTTAACCAACACCGCCCCCCGGCTCCGCTCGACCACGGAGGAAGGGGGCAACCTCGCCGACTGGCGAGCCCAAATTGCCACGGAGCCCTCCAGATCCCCGAACCATTGTGGATGGTTGGGGACCTCGAAGGGCTCCGCGGCCACTGCCAGGCCAACCTCAAGCTCCGCCAGGCGTTGGACCATCAGGTCCTGTGCCTGGCGGCAATTGTTGAGGTTGGCCTGGAGAACCATCTGGGAGCATCCCCGAGCCGAAGTAGCCATTACGTCGGGCTCGAGGATGCTCCTGCCTGAGTCGGCTCCGGGACGGGAGGGGGGTTAGCCCCACTCCCGTCCCGGGCCGGCTCTACCTCCATATTGGAGGGGGAGGTAGGGGGGAGGGGTTGTCCGTCCCCCCCACCGCCCCCTGTGGCATTAGGAGACGGCGCCACACCGCCGCCTCCTTGTTTCCCCTTCTTTTTGGGGGGCGGGGAGCACGCCTTGCTCCCCGCCTTATGGTTGGCGGGCTTGCCCGCCCCCGCGCACACGGCGCAATGGGGGGCGGACACGCACACCGCCGCTCGGTGGGATGGACTCCCGCACCGGTAGCAATGGCCGCTCCGGTCCACCGCTGCAGTGCACCGCTGCCTCACGTGCCCGAGGGCGAGGCAGCGGAAACACTGCATTGGTCGGGCGGCCAAAATGACCACCCGCGCGAGAGTCCATCCCACCTTAACCGTTTTAGCCCTCTCCAAGGCCAAGGCCGCCACAGCCGGGCACTGCACCCATATAGTGCCGAGTCCGCCGGCCGGGATCTTGATATCCCCGACCTTCACGGACTCGGGGGTGCAGCCCCCGGCCTAAACCTAACCTAACCTAACCTAACCTAACCTTTTTTTTTTTTGACGTCGGGGAAATCCCTTATGGATAACCTCCCTCATTGCTGGAAATGAGGGAGGCCAATGTCGGACTCGCACCGACTAAAACCCAGCGGCCGTCCCCGGATTTAGCGTGGTGCACGGGAACCCGAATCGTATACATCCGCGCACCCGCTGTCCTTACATGGACTTTCCCGAAGGGGGAGAGAAGCCCCCCCTACGATTTACCCGAACAAGGAAACGCAGCGACGGTGGCTGCGTTTCCCCCCCTGGGGTCACCCGATGGGACGCCGAGTTCCAGCTCGACGCCCCGATGGCCCTAGAGATCCCGTCGTTCGCCCATACCGGTGCGCGATAAAGCTCAGGCGCGTCAAGGAAAATAACTCCCACCGGCGGTACGAACGAGGGGATCTCTGCTCGCGGTAAGGCCTGTACCTCGGAAGGGTGCATTTCGCACACCCCCGGAACAGGCCCCCTTTCCCGTGAGTCCAGGAGGTACCGGTACCTCCTCCCTCACGACCCCCTCCGGCGGCTCGAGCGTCCCCGAGTCGTGGGAGGAGGTCATTCCCCATATGGACCCCGCCTTAAGGGCGGGGCCTCTTACCTCGGCGCGCTCTTCCCCCCAGGAGGGCGAGCAGGCAAGGCCGGTTAAGGCTCGACCGGACGGGTCGGAGCCTCCGGGGCCTCTTTGTCCCTTTCCGGCCCTCCTTTCGCTCCGGGTTTACCGGAGCGGAAGGAGGGACATGCCCCTGAGCCGGACCGATGGTCGGCCGGCTTCCCCAAATCCGAGCAGAGGGGACACCTAGGCGGAGACGTACACGTCGCCGCCCGGTGCCCCTCCTGCCCGCACCTATAACACCGGCCCTGCCGGCTCGCCTGTGGCCTCGGCGCAAGCAGCGGAAACACTGGAGCGGACGTTGCTCCAGTATTTCGACCCGCGCCGAGGCCCACTCCACCCGAATTCTGCCGGCCCCGGCAACCCTCCGCGCGGCCGCCAACGGCATTCGGGCCCAACACGTGCCGGGCCCGTTCTCCGCCCCGTTGGGTGGTCTGTTGATCACCCCCACGCGTACCTCCTCGGGGGCGCATTCAGATGAGCCCACGAGGGCCTGGCGTACCGACTCCGGTGTTGCGTCTATGTCCAACCCCCGGAGCCGAATCTCAGCGTTCCGCGTGGGGGTGCTCACCACCACCCCCGTGCCCTCAAGGGCCCCCCTCATCCGCGCTGCGAGCGCTGTCGCCTTATCCCGGCTCCCCGCCCCGCGAACCCTCAACATGAGGGCCCCGGTTTGGGCCCGGGCTACGGCAATCCCATCGGTGATGCCGACGTCCTCTAAGCGGACGCCGGCCTTTACCTTCCCTATCGCCTCCATGTAGAACGTCTTAACGCCCACGGGGACGGTCAAGACCACGGCTGCCGTCTTGGGCGGCCGCGGTAGACGCGGCGCCGTGGCCTCTTTCCCCTTGGGAGGGGGGAGTTCTCCCTTCCCTTTGTTGGGGACCTCTCCCTTTTTGGGAGGGTTCTCTGCAGGCGCGACGGCAGGGGTGGGCTGCGCTGCGGCCACTTTGGCCGCCCGCTTGCTCCCCCCTGACGCCGCGTCCGCATAGGACCCCCTCACGCTCTTCCCCCTCGACCCCGCTTTGGACGAGGCCGTGGAGCTGGCGGAGGGGGCCCTAGTACCCTTCCCCCCTTCCCTTTTTCCTCCCTCTTCTTCTGACGGGGGGCTTTACAGTCGGCCGGCGGGGGTCCCATGTTGCCGTCCGCCGTGTCGGCTTTGCCCCCCCTCTCCCCGTGGGCCTTAATCGCCCCAAGGAGGCGACCCTCAAGAGCGCGTACCTCCTCGCCGACGATGCGTTTCACATCGTCGATGGAGAAGGTCGCCCCTATCCCTCCCTCGCGGTTCCCCGCCGTCGCGACCGCGCTCGCCCGCGTGATCGGGCGCGTATTCCCCGTCGGTGGGGTCGTTGCCGGGGCAGACCCCGGCGACCTCGCCAACGCTTTGGCCACCCTTTCGACCGGCGACCCCTCGTATTTATCCAGGAGGTTGTCGCGTTCCTCTGTCACGCGACGGAGGCGTCCCTGCGTCTCGCGCAGTAGTTCGCGGAACTCGTCAACCTCCCTGGATTCGGACCCGGCCCGGATCGCGCGCGAGGCCAGCTCGTAGCTGGCCGCTCGGACCTGCTGGCTCGCGACGCGGAGCTCCTTCACGAGGGTCCCCTTGAGCCCCTTGGAGATCGAGGACACCTTGTTCACAGTGGACGCCGCGTCCTTGATGAGGGCGAGCAGATCCGGGACGGGGGTAGTGCGGCATTTCTGCATCAGTTCCCCCGCCGGCGGAAGTGCCGCACGCGACACCCGGCCGAACTCTCTCCCATACTTCTCGAGGGTGTTCGGCCCTAGGAGGTCTACCTTACTCGGTCCCCTTGGTTTCCTCGACTTCCCGTGCTCCAGGGGATCCCCCGCCCTCTTCCTTCCCGTGGAATCAACCGAGGACACGGAGAAGTTGTCCTCCTCCGTGTCGTCGGTCAAGCCCACCATCCCCGGGTCCCCACCCTCGGGATTGGGGTTCCAGATGGGCACCGGCCCCTTGCCCTGCGGCATCCGGAACTGGAAGGATCCAGTCCCGAATGCCGCCTCCCCGGTTTCCACCTCCATCCCCTCTTGGCAGACTCGGTCGCCCGACTCGCCACCTGCCGGAGCACCTCCAGCGGAGGAGGAGGTGCCCTCCCCCGCCGCATCGTTGCCCCCCGTCCCGCTCTAATTCGGAGGAGAGTCCCCCTCACCCGTGCGGTTCGCTGCCGCCTTCAATTTCCCCCCCCCCCTATTCCCCAAAATTTTCGAAAAATCCATCATAAGTGTTCCCACGAGCGTGGTCGGAACACTACAGTCACCCCAGGCAGAGCCGCCTTGCCCGAGGAGGCCCTTCTTACTCCGGGGGGTGGGCTGGTTCCCCAGAGGTGCTGACTAAAGACCGAGTTCACTAACCCGGCCCACCCCCGGCGCTGAGTCCGCGGGTGACCCCCTCACCGCCAGCAAGCTTGGGGTTAAGGACTTTTTAGAGAGGTTTCTCCTCCTCGTAGGGCCGGCCGGTGAAGGCAAGCCCCCCCGCTCCGGAACCTTCCGGTTTGCGGTCTACGGTCGTGGGCCGACATCTTGCGACCCAGTTCCGACCTCTCGCCCGTTAGCACACACCTAAGTGTGTCCCAGGGTCCACCACGAGGAGGTGGAGCGAGAGGATTTAGCCCTGTGACATCCCTCAAATAGAGAGAACGAACCTTCAGTGGATTTGAGTCACCACTGAAGGCGCCACAAAGCCTAGGACCCCAACCTAAGCTAACCTAACCTAACCTAACCTTTTTTTTTTTGCGTTGGGGAAATCCGTTATGGATAACCCCCCATTACTTACAATGAGGGAGGCCAATGTCGGACTCGCACCGACTAAAACCCCACGGCCGCCCCTAAACATATAACGCCAGGGTGCCGGGATCGCGCGAGCATACAACCGGCACCCCCGCTGTCTTTACAAAGACCACCCCGATGGGGGAGTGAAGCTCCCCCAACGTTTAACCCCTCTAGTGGCAACCGTAGCGGCGGCGGCTACGTTTCCCCCCCCTGGGGGCACCCGATGGGAGGCGGTTTCCAGAACCAACCCCCCGATGCCCCCCGGTGACCCCGTTGTCCGTCCGTGCCAGGGCGCGATCGCCTGTCGCTCTCCCCGGTCGGTGCGGGCAAAAGGGTCTCCGCGCGCGGTAAGGCCCCCCCCCTCGGAGGGGTGCATTTCGCACACTCCCGGGGCGAGCCCCCTTCCCGTGAGTCCAGGAGGTACCCGGTACCTCCACCCTCACTGCCCTCCTCCGGCGATCGGGCGTCCCCGATCGTGGAAGGAGCGGTATCCCCAGTTTGGACTGCGCCAGAAGGGCGCAGCCTCTTTTACGCCCCCCCGTGGACCGCGCCAGAAGGGCGCGGCCTCTTACCCTCCCCGGTGGACGACACCAGAAGGGTGTGGTCCCTACCCCGTGGAACACGCCAGAAGGGCGTGGCCTCTTACCCCACGTCCATAGCACCCCCCCCCCCCCCCCCCCCCACAAGGAGGAGGAGCCGGAGCGGCCGGTGCGGGCGCGGCTTTAGCCGCGGCACCGGTGGGGGGTCCGGTCCCCGCGCCCCCCCTCGGTTCTTCGCCGGGACTAGTCCCGGAAAGGAACGAGGGGCACGCGCGGGTTCCCGATCTGTGGCCTGCCGGCAGGCCCAGATCCCCGCAGAGGGGGCACTTCGGCGGCGACCTACAGGTCGCCGCTCGGTGCCCCTCCTCCCCGCACCTGTAACACCGGCCGATCCGGCTCGGTTCCTCCTTATACATGCATTTTGCATGTGTGTGGCCTCGACGAAGGCAGCGGTAGCATTGGAGCATACGCTGCTCCAATACCTCCACCTTCGCCGAGGCCCACCCCACCCTGATTCGGCCGACGCCGGCCACTTTCCTCGCCGCCACGAGGGGTAGCCTGACCCAGCAGGTCCCGGGTCCCATCCCGGAAGGCGGTCTGGTGACCACCCCCACCCTGAGGAGCTCGGGGGCGTTGCGCCCGCGAGTGCGGACTGAACCGCCTCCGGGGTGGCGTCCACGCCAAGCCCACGGAGACGGATCTCCGCCGTCCTGGTGGGGGTGCCCACCAGCTCCCCTGTCCCTGCTAGGGCCTCCCGCATCTTGCCCGCCAGGGCCTCAGCCTTAGCTCTGTTGCCCTCCCCGCGGACCCTTAACATAAGGGCCCCGGTTCGGGCAACGCCAAAGGCGAGTCCGTCGGTGATGCCGACGGACTCCAGAGGCACCTGGCGGGTGACCCTACCCATGGCGTCGGCCAGCGACGCCTCCACTCCCAACGGCACGGTGAGGGTCACCGCGGCCGTTTTCGGCGCCCGCGGTAAGCGCGGCGACGCCTTTCCCCCCGGGGGGACCACCCCTTCCCCTCGCGCGGGGGTCTTCACCTGCTTCGCAGGTGGTTGGGCGGGTGTGGCCTCCGGAGTAGGCCGCGCTGCGGCCGCTTTGGCCGCCCGCTTGGCCTTTTTCCGGGAGACCACCTCCGCCCAACTCCCCTCCCTTCCCGCCGCGGGGGTGGTGGGGGGGCCGTCCCCCACCCTGTCGTCACCCCTGAACTCGTCGAGCTCACCGAACGAGCTCGACGCGCGGGTTTGGGGGATTTCTCCCCCTTCCCCCCCTTCGCGGTCCCCTTTTTACGGGGGGCCACGCTCCCGGCGGGAGGGGGCCCCATGAGACGCTCTGCAGCGTCCCGTGGGACCTCCCTCTCGCCGTGAGGAAGAAGCGCCTGGAGGAGGCGCCTCTCCATCTCCTTCATTCTTCCCTCGACGACGTCAACCACGATGCGGTTGACATCGTCGAGGGAAGCCGGCGCGTCGCGGCGGGAACCCCCCGCGTCTTCCTCGGTCGGCGGCTGGGGCGGCGGACGCGGCCGCAACCCCTCCCTTCCCGATGCCGTTGGAGGTGGAGTCCCACCCTTGGATGTGGGTTGCCCCCCCTCCCTGAAGGCCCATCTTAGCAAGCTTTGAGGTTGTTGGTCCCTCGTACTTGTCTAAGAGGTCATCCCTCTCGGCCTGTACGCGTCGGAGGCGTCCCTCCAACTCGTACGCATAGTCCTGGATGCTGGCGACATCCGACGACACGCACCCGGTTGCGTTCGCCCGAGCCCCGAGTTCGTAACCGGCGGCGCGAATCCGCCGGCACGCAACTCGGAGCTCTTTTGCGAGGCTCCCCTTCAGCCCCTTGGAGACGGTTGACACGCGGTCAACCGCCTCCGTTGTCTCCTTCACAAGCTGGACCAGCTCGTCGGTGCCACTCGTGGTGACCTCGACGAGCAGGTCCTTTACTTGTGGGAGGCTCCGCGTCGACCCCCGGGAAAAATGGATGTCCTGTGGAGACAGGAAATCCCCCGGGGGTGGAGCCTTCTGTTTGACCCCCCTACTTGGTGCGGTTTTAAGGGGACACCCGCCCCTCTTCCGTCCCGCGCCCGAGGAGGAGAGGGACGAATGGATGGAGCTCTGGGTCTCCCATTCGTCCCCCCCCTCACCGAAATCCCCTCCCATGGGCGGAGCATCATACTCCGACCATGGGAGTCCCGGTGACAGCGGTAGCCCCCTCTGCACACTCGGGCGCGGCGACCCCGCGGACTGTGACGTTCCCGCCACAGCCCCCGGAGACGCCGAACCCGAATGCGGTGAGGCCGCCGCTGCCCCCATCCCCCCCGGGGCTGCCGCCTCGGTTGCCCGAGCCGCCAGCCGCGGAGGCGTCCACGCCCGCGGAGGTCCCCTCCGCCGCGGACACGCCTGTCACTCCCCCCACCCCTTTCGGGCCCTCCTACCCCTTACCGCCGCGCCCCTTCGCGGCCAACCCGTTGTCACCAAAAATTTTCGTGAAATCCATTATCATTTTCATAACGCCCTTGGTTACTCCACCCCCTAAAAAGGGGGTGTTTCACTCATCGGGCAAATACATAACTCGGTGCGAGAACGACACTAACCACCGGGGGGCCCGCTCCCCCCGGCAGGCCCTTATACTCCCCGGTTCGGGCAATCCCGGAGAGGTGGCATGCTAACGATCCGGTGCACCCACCGGACCCACTCCCGGCGTTTAATCCGGGAGTGCTCCCTCGCCGCATGCCGAAACTTAGAGTTAGGGACTTTGAGAGGTTTATCCTCCTCGCAGGGCCGGCCAATTAAGGCAAGCCCCCCCGTGCCGTAAAATATGACCACGGACACGGTATGGGGCCACGGGCAGACATCTTGCTGCCCGTGACACTAGGTTACACGCGGAGGCATTGCCCGTCTGCGGGAGAAGCCCGCAGGAAAAAGAGTGGGGAATGCCCCCGCGTGCACCCCTCGCCCCGTTCGCACACACCGCAGTGTGCCCCAGGGTCCACCACGAGGAGGTGGAGCGAGAGGAATTAGACCTTGGACAACCCTCAAATAGAGAGTACGGACCGACAGTGGATCTGAATCACCACTGTAGGCGCCCAAGGTCCTAGGACCCCAACCTAACCTTTTTTTTTTTAAAGCAAATTTCCTCCTTTAATTTTTTAAAACCAAAAACTCTTTACAGTAAAATTCCACAACTTACAATCTAAACTTAATAAACCTAACCGCTTCTAAAACTACTTACATTCTAACGCTATAATACAATCTAAAACGCCGCAATTCTCTCTCTCTCGCTTAATCTAACGCTCACTAAAACCCTAACACGCTAATACCTACTGCCGTCCGGAAACTTTCCGCGCGGAGTTTTCCCGTCGCCAGTCCGAAAATTTTCCGCGCCCGAATGCAGTCCGAAAACTTTTCGCACCTGGATTACCCGTCGGCAAGTAAAAGATCTTTTTACGAGGACCGCTGGCCCTCCACCCACAAACAAGTTCTGTGGAGCCCTTGAGGAGGACCCCCTACGGTGCGCTTACTACTTTAATTTATCAAAAACTGCCTCTAGCCGAAATTCCCCATTAGCGTAACGAGGATAGCTTAACGCCTTGCTAGCTCTCTATCTATCCAACTACTAGTGTGCAGCCTTAAGGGAGCGCACTAGAGTCTATCTTTGTCTCAAAATCACTGCACTCTTTCTAATCCCGTGTCCGAAAATCTTTTGGCGCGAGTCCGAAAACTTTCCGCGCGAAATCACTTTCCGCCGTCGGCAAACGAGTCCGGAAACTAACCACGCGAAAACGATTTCTGCCGTCGGCCACTAAGGAATAGCACTCACTGCTGTTATTACTACCTGTCTAAATCACTCCACTCGTTAAACACTAAAACTATTAACCCCGCACAGCGGATTGCTGCTAGAATACTACAAAACCCCCCATTAACGACACAGTGTAACTATTTTAATAATAACTAACCACCACTATCTTAATTAGCTATTATGTAACCCGCCAGGCGTACACACGGCGTACGACTAAGGGGGTGGCCCAAGTCAGATCGACTATGGACCACCCATTATGCCGCACGCACGTTGCTACGGAGCCCCGGTTCACCAACCGTAGCTCCAAGCCCCCCGCCCAAGCCTCGAGAGTTTCTCCTCGAGGGGTGGTCCTGGGGTTTCCCCAAGTGGTGGACTTCGCGTTGAAGTCCCCCAGGATTTCCATTTTAAATCTAAAAAAAATTAAGAAAAAAATTTTTTTTATGTAATTGCGTTTGGTTCTTTGGTGGAAAATTTTCGTCCTCCCTTATAAATTGCATTGTAGAATCAACTCTTTTCGAAAAAAAACTAAAAATCTAAAAAACTACTTGACCAATATGGTCCAAAATCTAATCAGCTCTAAGTTACGACGGGGCACTTCGATTGCATCATTCATGATCCTGATCGCGTTGTTACTTTTTCTGAAAACGTTAACGAAAAATTTGATTACATAGAAACGGCCATACGCACACACACACACACACATACAAACATTTTGATAAAAATAGTCTAAAATGACTCCAATGACCATGAAACGTGAAGATCTGCTAAAAAATCGATTTTCGATTTTCGGGGTAATTACAGTAACTTCCCTATGAATCGGGAAGTTAATAGAGTGTACTTTTTAATAAGATTATACGTTTTCAGGGAATTTCAATAGTTTTCTACTTATCAAAATGTTTGCTATATGGCGTCGCATTAAACGAACATCGCAGGCTCGTTGCTCATTTGGTTCCTTGTTATAGTATACTAATGTTGCAAAATAAATTGTCTTAATTAGTTTTTCGCAAACGATACAACTCCTGATTTTCCGGGGTTACAGTATTGATCTTGGTTTTCTTCGATACTGTTAATTTAAATTGTCCCGAAATATATAAACCGCGCTCAATTTTGAAACTCTGCTCAGTGCTACATACAACATTTGTAAAATTCGCCTTTCTGATTTTTTAAAATCCAAACATACTTTCTCGTATGTTTTTTATCCCTGACTTTTATGAATCGTAATCGCTCCAGCAGGAACCACTGGAAATTGACTACGTGTGATTTGATATTTTTCCTCACTCGACATATTTACTTGATTCGATATTTTTATTATTGGTGTTAAATTTTGATCAATATTTGAATTTTTCATATAATCACGATAACGAGTTCTTACTTTCACTCCTACTCTGGCCAATTGAAAATCTAACCACAATATAGACGGAATTTTAGTATTTTCTTGAAAAGTAATAAATTTTAATATTCCGCATGTGTGCTCCATTAACCAATCCGTTTTCAACATTACTGTTATTAATAATTATCATATAGTTCATATTAATTTTCAATTTAATCTCAGTTAATAATTCGTTTTGAACTGATTGTTTTTTTAAAGATTGTAATATAAATTTTTTTTTGTACTTTCATCGATATTCTTTGAAAATGTATTCTCGGGAGTAGAGATGATTAACTCACTCTTGCCTTGGGATAATTTTCGATTATTGTAAGCGGAAACATCATCGTAAGGTACAAAAAAGATTTAAAAAAAAAATTTTTTTTCTAATTTTAAAAAAATCGAAAAAAAAATTTTTTGTGTAATTACGTTTGTTTCTTCGGTGGAAACTTTCCGTTCTCTCGTATAAATTGCATTGTTGAATGAACTTCTTTCGAAAAAAACTAAAAAAAACTAAAAAACTTCTTGACCAAAATGGACCAAAATCTAATCAGCTCTAAGTTACAGCGGGGCACATCGATTGCATCATTCATCATCCTGATCGCGTTGTTACTTTTTCTGAAAACGTTAACGAAAAATTTGATTACATCGAAACGGCTATACGCACACACACACACACATACGAACATTTTGCTGAAAATAGTCTAAGATGACTGCAATGACCATGAAACGTGAAGATCTGCTAAAAAATCAATTTTCGATTTTCGGGGTAATTACAATAACTTCCCTATAAAATCGGGAAGTTAATAAAATCATGTTACACGCACTTTTTAAATAGCGTCATGTTGCAAGAAATTTTCGTATAGAGTGAAATAGAATTATTTTGTTAGATATCTTCGTACGAAATACTGCCTCTAAATAACATTGTATGGATAGGAGCCGTCGAAAATTAGTTAATTAGTTAATACTTTTATCTTATTGTTACTACCTCTACTATATAATAATTGCAGTCAATTCTGTCGAGCATTACAAGTATGGGATAAATAAGTAAAAAAATTAATTTTCTGTTTCCTACTAAGGATCTTAATAAGAACGATTGGGTTTTGTCATTACATAACATAATAGAATATTTTTTATGAATCATTATTTTATATATAACGCAATAACGTTCAAATTACTTTTGAATTTCGATAAATTTGTAGAATATTACGTAGTAATTACTTTCATTTTTCCTACATCTATAAACTATCGATTATACTGTAAAACAATTATTACAATGGTAATAATAAGGAAATAAGAATGCAATAAGAGAATTACATATAGTATTATAAGGCAATTACAGAATGGGTAATGTCAGCATTCTACTATATCATTCTTCTTCAACTTGACGAATATCTCGTCGGTGGTGGAACTTTTGACTATGTGGTATATCAGCTCACTGTAAGCTCTACGTTATCCCCGCGCCCATCGCGCCCACTTACCCGTCTCGCTGTTTAACACAGGGGCTGGCAGTCTTTACTAGTATCTCGTCGGTGGTATTATAAGGCAATTACAGAATGGGTAATGTCAGCATTCTACTATATCATTCTTCTTCAACTTGACGAATATCTCGTCGGTGGTGGAACTTTTGACTATGTGGTATATCAGCTCACTGTAAGCTCTACGTTATCCCCGCGCCCATCGCGCCCACTTACCCGTCTCGCTGTTTAACACAGGGGCTGGCAGTCTTTACTAGTATCTCGTCGGTGCTGGCAGTCTTTAATAGTACCTCGTCGGTGTAGCAACGAAATTAATTTGAATTTAATTGCGAAGGGTGTATTATTTCTGTCACAAAATGTTCCGGAAGATGAAAATTGTTGTAATGTATAATGATTGCGTGTTCGTTGATATTTGCATATTAATTATCACATTAGGGACTGAAACCAACTTTTTCCTAAATAGATCTTGTATAACTTTTTACTTAGTACATTAAACATACGTGAGAATATTTATGTTTGTCAATTTACTTCTTTATGCTGTTACCAGACTGTACCTTGTAGGTATTTTATTACGTGCTTATTACGTATTTCATTCATATTTGTAGGTTGTCAAACATCCGTAGTACGAATGCAGTATATTGAATATTCAGTTTCTGCTAACACGCGAACGTCGGTAATATTGAGCACGAACCGTCTAAGTTCCACGGGATTCTAAGAGTTTGCCTCTTCCCTTTGCAGATGGCACTGGCCGAGTTGTGGAAGATACATGTTTAACATAGCAACGGAATTAGTTTGAATTTTATTGCGAAGGGTGTCTTATTTCTGTCACAAATTATTCAGAAAGATGAAAAATGAGTGCGTGTTCGCTGATATTTGTATATTAGTTATCACATTAGGGACTGAATAGATCTTGTATAACTTTATAATTAATAAATTAAACATACGTGAGAATATTTGTGTTTGTCAGTTTACTACTATATGCTGTTACCAGACTGTGTCTTGTGGATATTTTATTACGTATTTCATTTCCAATCTTCATATTTGTAACGTGTCAAACGCCCGTAGTACGAATGCAGTATATTGAATATTCAGTTTCTGCTAGTACGTGAACATCGGTAGTATTGAGTACGAACCGTCTAAGTTCCACGGGGCTCTAAGAGTTTGCCTCTTCCCTTTGCAGATGGCGCTGGCCGAGTTGTGGAAGGTTTGAGTGATAGCAACGAAATTAATTTGAATTTAATTGCGAAGGGTGTATTATTTCTGTCACAAAATGTTCCGGAAGATGAAAATTGTTGTAATGTATAATGATTGCGTGTTCGTTGATATTTGCATATTAATTATCACATTAGGGACTGAAACCAACTTTTTCCTAAATAGATCTTGTATAACTTTTTACTTAGTACATTAAACATACGTGAGAATATTTATGTTTGTCAATTTACTTCTTTATGCTGTTAGCAGACTGTACCTTGTCGGTATTTTATTACGTGCTTATTACGTATTTCATTCATATTTGTAACTTGTCAAACACCCGTAGTACGAATGCAGTATATTGAATATTCAGTTTCTGCTAACACGCGAACATCGGTAATATTGATCACGAACCGTTTAGGTTCCACGGGGCTCTAAGAGTTTGTCTCTTCCCTTTGCAGATGGCGCTGGCCGAGTTGTGGGCCGAGAGTATGTACATTGGTCCTCCTCATTGCGGTCCATGATGCGAGTTTATTTGCTTCCGAGATTATTTGTTTATTGCTATATGGTATATATCCATTTTATATTATTTGATTTCAAGCTTGTGTGTGGCTTTTTGTTGTTTGTTTAACGATTGAATTTTATTGGATGTCGATTGGCTGTCGTTTTTGTCTCCGAGCATTCCTTTTTTCGTGGCGCCACCTGCTCCGGGCCTTTACTGTTGTGTTCGCATCTCCTTCTCAGTGTTTGTATTTTTCTGACATTATTCTTCGTTTTCAATGGCATGTACAGACGTGTCTTCCAGAGTTAAGTATATTTCTCTTATTGTTTTGTCTTTTGTCGATTTCGCTTATAATTTTCCTGTAATATTATATTTCTCTTTTTGCTTCTCGATGTGTTTTGGCATTTTCCTCTTTTTATATCGGTTGTGTCAGACAGATATTGATGGTCGGTGTCAACGTAGCCTTGTTGTTGTTTTTATATATATATTTCTTTTCATATATTCTTCGTTGTTGTTCCATTATTCAAGTTATTTGTTAACTTGTTTGTTTGTTAGTTGTATTTCTTATTTCTTGTCCAGGTGAATTTCTGCTTTTTCCCTGTGTGTGTTTATTGATACATTTCTTTGATTTTCATGTTCCTTTTTATAATTATTTTGTTATTTCTCAGTTTCCCATGGTTTGCTGTCGCTGATGGACAAGACGTGTTTGCTGTGGCTGCACCTTTGTTGAGGAACATGCACGTCGTTCTGGTATTATGATCGTTATCACTTCTTCGTTTCTTATACGAGAGCTTGTGTCTCTTCCGTCTTGTGTTTTGATTCTTATGCTTGTAAAAGGCAGTTTTAATCTTTTGGTTATGTGTGGGTACGCAGTGTAATGTTATCTTATTATCATGATAAATTAGGTTCGTTATTGAGGGTTTTAGTCTGGGTCTTTCGCCCTTTCGTTATTCTTGGTCATGAGCGTGTTTGCTTGTGCGATGTTCTCGTTTAGTACCCGTTCTTTAGGGCTTAATTGTATTCTAATTTGTTTGTTTTATGAGTTTTTTTATGTTTTTTCTCTTTCTCATTTTTCGTGAAGCACCGGATTACATCCCAGTGTCACCTATGTGCAAGGTGCGCACCTCCGTCTCATCCTTATTATGGGAACGAACCAGTAATCGGTCCTGCATCCATTCACAGTGGAGGGAGGTGTACCTTTTGAGAAATTATCTCGTAAGTGTTACTTTATTCTCTCTCTTATTTCTTTTTGCGTAGGAGCTTCTGGCCGTCTTGTTTTTGTTTTGTGCTTATCGGTTTTGGTCCCCTTGTTGTTGACGGGTAGTGATGTTGCTATCGTGTCTTTATTCTGTGATCTTTCCATGTTGTTGTATCCCTTTTTAAGATAATTTACCTTACTTTTTCTCTCTCTTTTTTTTTTTTTATTTCTCTTCTCTTTTTTTGTTTGGGTTTTTCAGTGTGCTAGATTTCTACTCAGATGATTTTAATTGTTTTTGTTGTGTTTATAGATGAGTTTCCGGACTTCGTTTATTCCCTTGGATCATCGGCTTTCCCAAGGATGGGGCCATGCCAGTGTCATCCCTGGTCTTTTGTGCTTTTCATGTGTTCTGCTCTGGGAGAGAAAGGACTGACTTTGGCGGGTGATAATCATCATTGACTCTTCAGGTCTCAGTGCCCCCCTACAGTTCTCTTTCTTCCTTGTACCAGTACGTGTTTTTTTTCTAATTCGTTTGCTTGGTATGTTCCATTTTAGTTTTTCCATGGATTAATTTCCTCCATGTACAGTTTTATTTTCCTCCATCCCACTTCTTCTAGAATGTTTCCTTCTATAGAGTGTTTGCCCAGATACGTCAACCTTTTCTGTATGGTTGCTGGACAGTTTCTTACCAGATGTTCTGGTGTTTCGCTTTCCTCTTCGCACAGCGTACACTTGTTTGTTGTTGCTCTGCCAATTTTCTCGAGATACTTGTTTAGCGGCGCAAAGCCTGTTATGGTTTCCACCATTCTTCTGGTTTCTTTCCTTTCAAGACCGGTAATGCCTTTTACCCTTTTTGCTGGCCAGCAATCATCGCCTAGGAAGCTTTTGCTGTGTTTTAGTCCTTTAGATTCGATCCATTTATTATCTCTTTTTTCTCTTGACCATTTTTCTACTTGCAATTCGTAGATCATGGTAGGAATTCCAATCATTGGTTGTGGACCTACTGGTTGGGAGTCAGAGCCCTTGTTTGCCAGTTTGTCTGCTTTCTCGTTGCCCGTATGGCCCGAATGACCTGGTATCCACGTGAGTCTCACGACTTTACCCGTTTTGCCCAGGTCATTTAGAGCTTCGTGCGTTTCCCATAGTAGTTTTGATCTACTTTCCGTTTTTTGTAGGCTTTTTATCACCGCCTGGCTATCTGAGCAGATGGTGATCATTTCCTGGTTACAATCTCGGTTTTTTATTTCCCTGGCGCACATTTGCACGGCCAGTAGCTCCGCTTGATATACCGTTGGGTATTCTCCAAGCTTGATGTAGCGGTCTGTTCCTTTATTATTCGTCCAGGCTGCGCCCGTGTGGTTTTCTTTTCTGGAGCCGTCCGTGTACCAGAGATCCGTGTTTTTTAGTTCGTTCGGTGTTCCTTTTTCCCATTCTTTCCTTAGTCTGATCTCTGTTTTATATAGTTTTTGATCCATGTATCTTCTTTGATCGTTATCTTTAAGCATTTGAGCCAGATTCTTTATTGTTTCGTTGCCTTCGCTTTCTATTATGTTGGAGTGGCCAAAGTCAAGTTCGTTCCATTGACCCCAACTCTTTAGTCTGTATGCTGTTTTTAGAGCCAGTTCTTTTATCCTTATATCCAATGGGTTGGTATTGGTTAGGTTAGGTTAGGTTAGGTTAGTGCTCAATATTACCGATGTTCGCGTGTTAGCAGAAACTGAATATTCAATATACTGCATTCGTACTAAGGGTGTTTGACAACTTACAAATATGAATGAAATAAGTAATAAGTACGTAATAAAATACCTACAAGGTACAGTCTGGTAACAGCATAAAGAAGCAAATTGACAAACATAAACATTCTCACGTATGTTTAATATACCAAGTAAAAAGTTACACAAGATCTATTCAGGAAAAAGTTGGTCTCAGTCCCTAATGTCATAATTATTATGCAAATATCAGCGAACACGCAATCACTATACACTACAACAATTTTCATCTTCCGGAACATTTTGTGACAGAAATAATACACCCTTCGCAATAAAATTCAAATTAATTTCGTTGCTCGGCCAGCGCCATCTGCAAAGGGAAGAGGCAAACTCTTAGAGCCCCGGGGAACCTAGACGATTCGTGCTCAATACTACCGATGCACGCGTATTAGCAGAAACTGAATATTCAATACACTGCATTCGTACTACGGATGTTTAACACGGTACAAATATGAATGTTGGAATAGCTACAAGGTATAGTCTGGTAACACCATAAAGTAGTAAATTGACAAACATAAATAAAATAAAAAGACACTAGTAATGTTCTCTGTCTGACGACGAGGGAGACTAAGCTCTCCTACATCTCAGACATGGAACACAGAACGGTGCAATAAGAACAAAAAAAAGAAAAAAAAAAAAAAAAAAAAAAGAGAAAAAGGAAGGAAGATGAAGAAGGCAGATACCTTCGAATCAATTGAAATAGGAAAGGAAAGAGAGTCAAAGAGACCAACACCAAATCCATCAAGGATATACACACCAGTCTCCGAACGGCTGCGAACCTAGCTCATGCTTGAGAAAGTCAGCGTGGTCAACGACCATGCACACGACCGAAACAGCATGACCGTAGGCTGACCACCCGGAAGAGGGGACAGGAAGTGCAGAAAGCGCCTTCCACAAAAGGCAACCGAAAAGACATAGGAAATAGAGACAGTAACGATCACAAGGATCAAACATCTCTAAAAACAAAGCTACTGAAGAAAATTAAAAAGACACTGGTGATCCTCTATGTCTGAAGACGGGAGAGACTAAGCTCTTCTACATCTCAGACATGGAACACAGAACGGTGCAATGAAAAAGAAAAAAAAAAGAGAGAGAAGAAGAAGGCAGGCGCCGTCGAATCAATAGAAATAGGAAAGGAAAGAGAGTCAAAGAGACCAACACCAAATCCACCAAAGAGATACACACCAGTCTCCGAACGGCTGCGAACCTAGCTCATGCTTGTGAAAGTCAGCTTGGTCAACGACCACGCACACGACAGAAACAGTATGACCGTAGGCGGACCACCCGGAAGAGGTGACAGGAAGTGCAGAAAGCGCCTTCCACAAAAGGCAACCGAAAAGACAAAGGAAATAGAGACAGTAACTGATTAGAAGACCTAAATATAATCAAACATCTCTACACAATACTGTGGACTCCCACATAACAAAAGAAAAATACAAAAAAGGGAAAACGTCTTCTCACCCCCAGTATGAGAAAAAGCGGAACTTAAAACCTCAAGGAATCACGCACCAACAACGAGGTAACTAAGCCAGCAGAAACTCAGTTACGGAAAATGGAACGGCAACAACCTGAAAAGAAAAACTCAGAAAAACTAACAATAATGGAATATACATCAGGTTCCGAAAGGCTGAGAATCTAGTTCGGGCAACGAGAAGGCCGCACTGGCAAAACAGCCGGAATAATGGCTGGAACTCGCACGACCGTAGACTGACCACCCTGAAGAGGAGACTGAAGCCACAGAAAAGCCTTCTCAAAAAAGGCAAGCGAAGAGACATAGGAAAAAGAGACAGTTGGGGATAAACACATACAACCTAACATCTCTACGAAAGAAAACGGCCTGCACAGAAGTATGCAATAAAAAATAAGCAAAAGGTAAAACAAACCTTAAAGGGAAATTGTCGAGTGGACGGAGCTAATTGCTGAACACCGACAACAACCGAGGATGATGGTCACATCCGAACAATCAGCCATATTTTCTAGGTTGTGTCAAGCCCACCCAAGAGAGAAGATCCCTATGAACCTGATATCAAATCTCACAAGAGACAGATTTCGGTGAAGTTGGTGAACCCTTCCCTCTCAACCCCCTCGCGAAGTAGGTCGGCAAGTGAAGACCGAATGGAATTGATATCTCGGCCTAGTCGAGATTTCGATAAAGTCGGATCGGATCCCAAGTAACAATAACTTCTTCCCAATGGTCAAAAAACAAATTCGCGGTCCTTTGCATTTTGTACTCCCAGTAGACTCATAGCACAGGCAAAGGGAATAGCCCTAGGGGTGGGTATGGGTAAGTTTCTGGACTATCCGGAAACAGTGTAGGGACGGGCTCAACACTTGACACATTCGACATGAAAATATGGTGAAGAGGGGGGAGTCTAAAAGGGCAGGCGAGACACCCTGCAGGTCCGAAGGTGAGGGGGCCGACGTTCACACCGAGCCGTAAAACAGCTCAAAAACTCAAAAAATTAGGTAGCATGGCCCGCTCATCAATGACGACCGACCCGTCTAGTAAGTCGACGACTCTGAAAATGGCCCGGGCCGAATAAAACAGAGGGGACGACTGAAAAACGAGGATAATTGCAACCCGTTAAAGGGCCGAGTGCCGGCAGCGCCAATTGTGAAACTGGTGTTTAAAAACCGGTGTGCCTTAAGGAAGCGAGGGGCGGCCGAACCGCTCTTCCCCGGCAGTAAACACGACTACTACTACTACTACTACTAGGTTAGGTTAGGTTAGGTTAGGTTGTTCGACCACTTGATCGGGGGCGGGAGGTCGGCGAAGGCGGTGGCCTCCTTCTGCGAGACAGTGATGTCCCAGAAGGAGGCCGCCGAGCGAGCCCGGGAACGGGACCCGGGCTCGGCGAGAAGGAGGATGGAGCGGGGACGTCCCCCGCGTCGTCGTGCGCCGCCCTCCCCTTCAGGGAGAAGGGGAAGGGCGACGGGATCGGGAGATGCGACGCGGGCGACGTCCCCCCGCGACGCTGCGGGTCCCCCGAGTGGGGGGACGATGATGGGCGGGAGGGCGCGGGGAGTGTTCCCCTCCCCGCGCCAACTCATGCCCCCCCCCCTCCCGGGGGGGCGGGGCTTCCCTTGGCGGTGCGAATGGTTCGCTCTTCGCACCGCCGTATGCCTCCGTCGCGGGGGGCTGAGGATGGGGGGGCCGGGGGAGTGAGCTAACCCCTGCCCCCGGGGGAGTTAATCCCCCCGGGGTGGCGCGGCACCCCGAGACTTCGGTCTTTTGTGGCGGGGTGCCGGCCACACCCCAGAGGCATGCTCTGGGGTGGGGCGCGTGGGGGGTGGGGTGGGGAGGGTCGGGGCGTTCGGATGCGCCTCCGACGACCCTCCCTTGCCGGTGTCGGCGCCCTCCTGCCCTGGCCGGGCGGGGACCCACGGGTCCCTGCACGAGCGGGGCAGGAGGGCTCCGGGAGCTGTGGGTGGACCGAGCTGGGGCTCGGGAAGCCCAATCCGAAGGCTCCAGGGATGGGGACACTGGGCGGGTCCCTCCGCCCAGGGTCCAGTTAGTGTTAGGTATGGGGGGAGCTAACCCCTCCCCCCGGGATGCATGTATAGCTAGGGGGTGTCCTGTTGAGTTTTCGCGAGATCCAGGCACCTCCTACATAGCTTAGGTGGGCGTGTGTTTTTAGTGCGGTATGCCTCGGGAGGGGATCGAGTCGCAAGCGACTCGACCCCCACCCGAGGAGAGTCCCACATAACCTCGGCTATCCCCCAGGAGGCCGAGGTATGCGTAATGCATTTTCACACGAAAAAAAAAGGTTAGGTTAGGTTAGGTTGGGGTCTTCGGTCCTGTGGCGCCTACAGTGGAGACTCTGATCCACTGTCGGTCCGTACTCTCTATTTGAGGGTTGTCACAGGGCTAAATCCTCTCGCTCTGGTTTTCTCGTCCGGGGGACGAGAAGACGAAAAAGAAGAAGAAGAAAAATAAAAAGAAGAAGAAGGGAGAAGCTGCGGCGGCGGCGCTTATGCCCCCTCCTCCTCCTCCCCCCGCCCCCTCGCGGCCGACTAAGCCGGCCCCGACCCGCACCGAGCCCCCTGTCACCCCCTCCGAGGGTCATGGGCCACGGTGGGGGCCGGAAAGCGAGGGAGGCGTCAATGAAGGCCGCCAACCCTCCCCCCACCCCTCCTGTCACCACGGGACCCCAAAGGGCCCCCCAGGGAAAGGTTGGGGGGGAAGGTCCCGCCCAGGGTGGCCACCCCTCCGAAGGCGACAGCTATATCGCTGACGATTCCGGAGGGGTGCAAAACAACCCTGGCGGAGGCTATGGCGGCGGCCAAGGCCGCCATCAAGCTCCACGAGATTGAGGTGGGGGAGATCCGCACAAAGCGGGCGGTGACCGGGGGTCTCCCATTGGAGATCCCCGGGCCCGAGGGGGCTGCCAAAGCGGATGCCCTGGCAGCCCGCATGGCAACCGCGCTGAGCGGTATGGGGGTGAGGGACAACAGGCCCCTCAAGACGGCGGATCTCCGCCTGAGGGGCCTGGACGACTCCGTCACCCCGGGGAGGTTATAGCGGCGGTGGCGGAGGCCACGGGGTGCCCGCCAGACTCGGTAAAGGTCGGGGACATCAAGTCCCCGGCCACCGGGGATTGGCGAGCAAGGGTAAATTGCGGGTTGGCTGGTCCACCGCAAAAGTCGAGGCACTGGCCGCTAGACCGCTGCAGTGTTTCCGCTGCCTGGCTGTGGGACATGTCAGGCAGCGGTGCACTAGCACGGTCGACCGTAGCGGCCAGTGCTACAAGTGCGGTGAGACCGGCCACCGGGCAAATGAGTGCTCGGCGGCTCCCCGGTGCCCGATTTGCACCGAGCTGGGGAGACCGGCCGGGCACAAGGCGGGGAGTGGTGTGTGCCCCCCGCCCCCGAGGAAAGGCCAGAAAGTTGGTGGGAAGGCGCCCACCAACAAAAAGGCCCCGGGGGGAGGGGAGCCTGCCCGACCCCCTCCCGCCCCGAGTGAGGAGATGGAGGTGGACCCCCCACCTCCAGGGCCAGCCCGGCCTGAGGTGGCCACACCGGGGGCGTCAACAACGGCACAGTAATGCCTAGGACGCTCCCGATGGTGCAGGCCAACCTCAATCACTCCCGCCGGGCCCAGGACTTGTTTGTCCATGGCCTGGCGGAGAGGGAGGTAGGGCTGGCCGTTGTCACGGAGCCTTACGACGTCCCCGACTCCTCCCCTTGGGTGGGGGACGTCGGGGGCTCCGTGGCAATTTGGGCCCGAAAGGGCGGCGAGTTCCCCCCCGGCTCCGTGGTCGAGCGGAGCCGAGGGGTGGTGTTGTTTCGATGGGGAAGGTTTCTGGTCGCGGGGTGCTACGTTTCGCCCAATTGCAGCCTCGGAGAGTTCGAGGGGTTTCTGATTATTGATTACTGATGATTACACCATACCTAGCCGGTCCAATGTTGGTCCTGGGGGACTTCAACGCGTCCAAGTGGTGGACTTCGCGTTGAAGTCCCCCTAAAAAAAAATTTTTTTTTTAACTGATGCTAATGTTACCGCTTGGAATAATCGAAAGGTTATTCCAATGCAATAGTGAATTTATCATCTCTACTCCCAAGAATACATTTTGGGAGAATATCGATGAAAGTACAAAAAAAAGACGATGTTAGCGATGTTGGCGAAGGAGTAACGAATCGGGAAGTTCTTTGTGTGACTCTTGGAGAGTCACACAGCAAATAAAAAACATTAATATCAGTAGGCCCTACTAGCCATGCGTATCACTAACCCTCTCGCAATAGCAGTCCTACCCGCGAGCTCGCGAAGCGAGCGAGCAAAAACAACCCTGCGAGCGAGCGAGCGAAGCGAGCGAGCGAAGCGAGCGAGCAACAATAGCCCTCTAGTTTCATTCTGAACTGAACACCACTTCCTAAAATATGAATCGCTTATACATTGTATACATTGTGCGACGAGGCGAAGAGCTAGCAGTTGAAGTCGGAAGTCGAAATCTTAAAAGAAGGACCAAAGGAATTCACCAAATATGTTAAGAAAAATCCTATACAAAAATAATGATAAATAATTAAGTTTTGTTATTTGATTAGAAGTCTCACACTGTTATACCCGACCCAACCCGTATTATGTTACAATGTTTCGCTCCATTCCACGGCGACCGAAGCCCTCGAGCTTCGCTTGCCTTTTCTCCTTTCGTTATCACAGAATAGTGTTTCCTGAAAATTGATGTCTCTGGCCAGACTCAAGGTTTCGACATTTATAGGAAGCTTGCTATAATCGTATTTTATTTGTCAAAATTTAGTTTTCTATTTAAAATATTTTGTTGTTAAAACTCATTAATATATTATTATCATTAATATATTTGAAATATTGGAATATTACAATTTGGAATAAAGGGCCTAGCCGGATGTGGTAGTCCTTCGAATTAATCAAACAGACGTTGCGCCATTCAATTTTTGGTCAATTTTTCCCATTTACTTGCACTAATTTAATCATTTAATTGCATATAATTGAAATGATATTTGATATTTCTTCCGGATTTTTTGGTTCAAAATGTTATTTACACAAAATGAAAATACGCAAAAATTCGACAAATGCAGGTTTTTTTAGAGAAATTCAAAAATAGCATTGATCATATTTTTAGACTAGCAACATACCAGAACTTTTTTTTTCGACAGCGCGTAAACGACAAAGAGGGACTGAGGTACGAGGCAGCTGGCACAGTTCAAAAGGCTGAGTACCGATTACGTCAATGCACATAGAAAAGTTTTTTATTTTTCATTCTTCTTTTACGGTATTACCAACGTATTTGTGAGATTCTTCTAACTAAAATGAGTCTAAATACGTCATAATTTGAGTCACATTTATTTATTTAAAGCGTGATCATAACTCGCAATGATATAGGTTATTATAATAGGTCATTTAATATAATAGGTCATTTAATATAATATATTTATAATTATAAATATTAGGGATGTGTGGGCCGCTCGATGTTCGGGTTCGGGTCGGGTCGCAGAAAGTCAGGCGGGGCGGCCCGTTAATTCGACTTCGAATTCGTCGGGCGGGTTCGAAAAGAATCGAACAAGTTCGAGCGAACGAGTTATTGCGATATCCGAGTATCAAATACTCTGCGTTCTTATGACATAGATAATGGTAATAATGGTTTTCTTTCTTAACTTATAACGAGATTTTTAATATATGTACTAGGTTTTTTTTATAACTACACTAGGTATATTCGGTAAACGTGTGCCTGCTCTTTATTTGTATTAAAGCTTGAAATAATACACGTTTCACGTGAAAAACTTACGAATGAACTCAAATATGTATGAATAATATCTTTAAAATATCTTTACTGAGTTATAATACACCTAGAAGGTATAACAATATGGTAAAGTATGGCAATAATTAAAAACGAAATATAAAAATAAACATTATATGTATTATATTTCGTGTTTATATTTTATTCTGTATTATCTATAGGCTTTATATAATTTTTTGTTTTATATGATTTTATTTTAAGTTAATTTCTATTTTATTTTATATTGTATATTATATATTATCTTTTAAGAATTTGTGTAAAGTTAATGATAGTTAAGTAAGTAGGTTACTTAACAGTTAATAAAAACATCACCTACTAAAAAGTTATCATAACTTATTACATACCATGTTGTAAATATTTTCTTATAATTTTTTCACGTGAAACGTGCATTATTTCAAATTTTAATACAAATGAAGATCATGCACATTTGTGCCGAATATACCTATAATGTAGTTATTAAAAAATCCAAGTACATACATTAAAAATCACATTATAAGTTATGAAAGAAATACGTACCATTATTATCATTATCTATTTCATAAGAACGCAGAGTTGATTTTCGGATATCGTGATAACACGCTCGCGCGATCTTGTTCTATTCTTTTAGAAGCCGCCCGACAAAGGTGAGTCATGGGCCGCCGGATGTGTCTGATGTATCGCGTACCCGACTCGAGTCCGCTTGAGCTCGCTCGACGCCTCGACTGTCTGTCCTGTCAGTGCTCCGACTTGACGATTCGTACGCCTGAAACATGACTGTTTCGCCTGCTATTTTCTAGTGCAACCTGGCTGTATTATTATTATTATCCGATTTATGCCGTGCTTGAGCTTATTTTGATTGGGAAAACATTTTCAATCGATAGGTGATGATATCATTATGATAACGTTCATAATGAGTAATATTGGTTTTAGTTAGTAAATGCCAATACGGTGTGCGTTACAATGTTGCTTCTGATGCTGAATCACGACCGTATCGACTCCGAGAAAAATAAAGGACTTACTGACTCTGAGGAAAATTAAAAATGTAATAACTCTCAGTTAATAAGCAGTCTTCAATGCCTCTTAAAAATGCAATTAATCGTGTACGGATTGATCAGGTGTTTCTCTCTATATTAAAAAATATTTAAAAATCCTTTGACAAATTCTATTTTGTGGCGTCAGGATGTACTGCTTTCGATATTCCATCACAGTTTGTATAGTATATATTATTTCTCCTCTTTGTTTCTAGATAAAATTTAATTATGATCCTCCATAAGTTTAACGCCCCGTTCAGCGGTATCATTGACCACATTCAGTCCATGTTTCAATTAGACTGCTTATTATTCATAATAACTTCTTTTTCCGATATTAGAACTGTTTTTGTGTAGATTGGAGCGTATTAATGAATTTATTTAAGGGAGTAGAGAGACTTCCAGGATTGCAAGGGTGCTGGATTCACCTTCTCATCTATAAAAATAGCTACATGCGCAGTTGTATGCTTCCGAATAATGCAAATTCCGCCCCTTGATATCTCGGTCAGTTATGTATACAGGGTGTCCCAAAACTCCTTCAAGTCCGGGAAATGGGAGGTTCCTTAGGTCATTTGAAGCAACATTTTCCTTTGCACCAATGTCAACCGCGGCTTTGTTTAGGAGTTATTAACGAAAAACACTGACCAATCAGAGCGCGCCCTGGGCCGCCGCGCCGCGCCGCGCTCGCATCAGAGCGTTGGTGGTACGCCGTGACATCGCAACGAACAAGAGTTTCTCGATTATGTGAATGCTCTCCGATTTCAATGAGCTTTGGATATGTGGTCAAGACCATTATTCTGAACAACATTTCTCTTTAGAATTTGTGGCTGTAGGCTTTAGTTTACGAGATTATCGCGAGAAACTTTACTTGTAAATTCATTATGGGTGTTCATGATAACGGACACGGCCTGCTAATATCTCCGAAACTAAAGCCGACCGTCAACCATTTCAAAGGAAAAAGATATTTAAAACGTCGAGTTTTATAACATTATTTCAAGGTCATTGAAATCGATGAAGACCCGAATCATCCTTACCCGACTTACGGCAACTTTACCCGAACGAGAAGAGAGGCAGAAACTGATTGTTTTAAAAACTCACTTATTCAGCCGTAAATCCATTTGCTGCTTCGAAATGTGTGTCACAAGGTCACTCGGTGACGAACTGCACAGATGTCCTCGGGTATACGGCAGTAACGAAAGGTAAGGGACGTACGGCCAGGTCGACGAACTGCACAGCCGGTGGTAGATAGTAATAAGGCCTAAGGGATGCGCGGCCAAGTCGACGATCCAGAATTTCATTTTCACTTTCGAATCGATAAATAATTCGTATGTTTATTTCATACAGATGCCTTGAAATTTGTCCACACTCACAATCACTGTTCACATTTGTCTACACGCATAGTTATGCACTAATAATAATTTCCATATCCCTTGCACTGCTGCACAAATGACAACAATCAGGTAATGCAATCACTAGACTGCGGATTTCATGCATTTGTAGCAAACATGAGTAGGTACATTTTAAGACAGTAGGGAGATTAAAATAATTTCAAAACACCTATGTATTATTTTCAACTTCTTAAAGTGATCACAGTAAGAATCAAATATCTGTCTGGCTGCTGTCCCTTGTAATAGCGGCAACCAACTTTCATTTTGCATAAAGATCCGCAGTCTAGTGATTAGTTTAAATATCACTATCAAAACACAGCTAATAGCAACCGTTAGCTTTGAATTGACAAATCTTTGGAGATGTTCTCTCTACCGCGGCTCGAACGACACTGATTTTCCGCAAGATTTTTCTAAAGATTTTAGGAAGGGCATTTAGAGTGTCGAAATTCGAAATGCACGCTGTAGCACAGTTACGAAAACGACGGGACGGTTAGACGAAAAACAGGATACGAGAAGGACCGCTGTAAGATTTATGGCAATCACATGTTTAGTTTCTCCTGCAGATTGATACGCAGGGTCGATGGGTAACCATTCGAAAACGTCGTCTGTCCTTCTTTTAGAAAGCTTCTTAAGAAGGTATAGGACAATAGGGATGCTACGCTGACCTGACATTTTTACCCCTTGCTGGGTGAAAGGACCGATGACGTTTTCGAACGGTTACCCATCGACTCTACGTACCAATCTGCAGGAAAAACTAAACATGTGTTTGCCATAAATTTTACAGCGGTCCTTTTCGCTTCCTGTTTTTCGTCTGACCGTCCCGTCGTTTTCGTAAACGTGCAACAGCGTCCATTTCGAATTTCGACACGCTAAATGCCCTTCCTAAATTCTTTAGAAAAATCTTGCGGAAAATCAGTGTCGTTCGAGCCGCGGTAGAGAGAACATCTCCAAATATTTGTCAATTCAAAGCTAACGGTTGCTATTAGTTGTGTTTTTGATAGTGATATTTAAACTAATCACTAGACTGCGGATATGGCAATTATTATTAGTGTATAACTATGTGTGTAGACAAATGTGAACAGTGATTGTGAGTGTGGACAAATTTCAAGGCATCTGTATGAAATAAACATACGAATTATTTATCGATTCGAAAGTGAAAATGAAATTCTGGATCGTCGACTTGACCGCGCATCCCTTAGGCCTTATTACTATCTACCACCGGCTGTGCAGTTCGTCGACCTGGCCGTACGTCCCTTACCTTTCGTTACTGCCGTATACCCGAAGACATCTGTGCAGTTCGTCACCGAGTGACCTAGTGACACACATTTCGAAGCAGCAAATGGATTTACGGCTGAATAAGTGAGTTTTTAA
This sequence comes from Lasioglossum pauxillum, assembly GCA_933228785.1. Classification (NCBI taxonomy): domain Eukaryota; kingdom Metazoa; phylum Arthropoda; class Insecta; order Hymenoptera; family Halictidae; genus Lasioglossum; species Lasioglossum pauxillum. Next base: position 16,401,271 of record OW121707.1, read on the forward strand.
AACAATCAGTTTCTGCCTCTTTTCTCGTTCGGGTAAAGTTGCCGTAAGTCGGGTAAGGATGATCCGGGTCTTCATCGATTTCAATGACCTTGAAATAATGTTATAAAACTTGACGTTTTAAATATCTTTTTCCTTTGAAATGGTTGACGGTCGGCTTTAGTTTCGGAGACATTAGCAGGCCGTGTCCGTTATCATGAACACCCATAATGAATTTACAAGTAAAGTTTCTCGCGATAATCTCGTAAACTAAAGCCTACAGCCACAAATTCTAAAGAGAAATGTTGTTCAGAATAATGGTCTTGACCACATATCCAAAGCTCATTGAAATCGGAGAGCATTCACATAATCGAGAAACTCTTGTTCGTTGCGATGTCACGGCGTACCACCAACGCTCTGATGCGAGCGCGGCGCGGCGCGGCGGCCCAGGGCGCGCTCTGATTGGTCAGTGTTTTTCGTTAATAACTCCTAAACAAAGCCGCGGTTGACATTGGTGCAAAGGAAAATGTTGCTTCAAATGACCTAAGGAACCTCCCATTTCCCGGACTTGAAGGAGTTTTGGGACACCCTGTATATGAAAAAACTCTTCAAACAAAAGTTGTAGTATATAAGGAGGTGGATATAGTATCAAAGAAAAAACGATTTTTCAAAGTTATTATTTAAAGTTTTTAAGGTCACGGATGTTTTTCTCTATCAACAACTGTTTATACTTAATATGGACTCTTAAACAGAAAAAAGACAAATTCAACGATATATCATAACGTCTATTTATGACAAGATTTAAAAAATTAAAAATTTTCAAATTTGCTGCGCCTCATTTTCCCATGATCAAAACGGCCCCAAAATTTTTCCATATCATTTTCTCAACATTTGTTACAATTCTGGTTTACGGGACCAAAAAAATTTCATGGTCGAAAAATAAGATCAATCCTAATATTACATATACGTAAATTACGAGAAGCAGTAAAGAGTGCTTAACGTCGAAGACGAAAATCCGGGTAACTAACACTTAATATGTACTACATTCCACGTTATTAGAATAATTGTAGTTTAATTATGATGAATATCAACATTTGTTATTTACACCTATAAACGCCACTGTCTCGGAAGGAAATGGACATTTGAGAGAAGCAATGAAATTAGAACATCATTGCGAAAAAAGACGAGTTTGCAATAACCTCAATATTCTATGAAATTCTACTATAATTATAATTATGACTGTATTTTTTTATTATAGGAAGACAGAAGATCAAATAAACTTGTGTATGCTAGTAAAATCAATTTATATATATTATCCAATTTATTCTATTATTTGTTTAACAACTAATAAATCTATAAATTGTTTCATAAACTAAAAAATACTTTCTGCATTTTCGTATTCTCCAATCAGTCCAAATAAATACCATCAACCGGTTCTCATATAACAATTTTTATTAATGCAATTATGACAGTAACAAAACATTTCTATTTAAAATGAATACATATTTTGAACATAGTTTTTACATTTTTAATTTTTTGCAAGGTTAAAAATGTAATTAAAAAAGTAACGAGAAATAAAAATAAAAATCGCTGCACAGGGATTCGAAGGCTAGCTCCAGATTGCGATTCATACGCTCGACGGCTCGACAGCCGAATTTCAGTTTCGTTTCTGTAGAGCAATACAACACGGCAAGTGCTAAAAATAGATTGTGGCTGGCGCAAGCGCACAAGCAGCGCACACGGATATAGTAGAGGTACGCTCGTGTGTGTAGCGCGCGGGCGCGGTGGGAAAGGAACATTCTGTTTCTCACTCCAGGCAGAATATATCCTAGAGGGCGTAAGAGAACACCGAAAAATTCGAGGCACACCAACTCCCATAAGGCTGGCAGTCTTTAATAGTATCTCGTCGGTGCTGCCAGCCCCTGTGTTAAACAGCGAAACGGGTAAGTGGGCGATATGGGCGCGGAGATAACGTAGAGCTTACAGTGAGCTGATATACCACATAGTCAAAAGTTGCACCACCGACGAGATATTCGTCAAGTTGAAGAAGAATGATATAGTATAATAGAATGCTGACATTACCCATTCTGTAATTGCCTTATAATACTATATATAATTCTCTTATTGCATTCTTATTTCCTTATTATTACCATTGTAATAATAGTTTTACAATATAATCGATAGTTTATAGATGTAGGAAAAATGATAGTAATTACTACGTAATATTCTACAAATTTATCGAAATTCAAAAGTAATTTGAACGTTATTGCGTTATATATAAAATAATGATTCTTAAAAAATATTCTGTTATGTTATGTAATGACAAAATTCAATCGTTCTTATTAAGATCCTTAGTAGAAAACAGAAAATTAATTTGTTTACTTATTTATCCCATACTTGTAATGCTCGACAGAATTGACTGCAATTATTATATAGTAGAGGTAGTAACAATAAGATAAAAGTATTAACTAATTGAACTAATTTTCGACGGCTCCTATCCATACAATGTTATTTAGAGGCAGTATTTCGTACGAAGATATCTAACAAAATAATTCTATTTCACTCTATACGAAAATTTCTTGCAACATGACGCTATTTAAAAAGTGCGTGTAACATGATTTTATTTCATTCTGAACTGAACCACTTTCTGAAATATGAATCGCTTATACATTGTATACATTGTGCGACGAGGCGAAGAGCTAGCAGTTGAAGTCGGAAGTCGAAATCTTAAAAGAAGGACCAAAGGAATTCACCAAATATGTTAAGGAAAATCCTATAAAAAAATAATGATAAATAATTAAGTTTTGTTATTTGATTAGAAGTCTCACACTGTTATACCCGACCCAACCCGTATCATGTTACAATGTTTCGCTCCATTCCACGGCGACCGAAGCCCTCGAGCTTCGCTTGCCTTTTCTCCTTTCGTCATCACAGAATAGTGTTTCCTGAAAATTGATGTCTCTGGCCAGACTCAAGGTTTCGACATTTATAGGAAGCTTGCTATAATCGTATTTTATTTGTCAAAATTTAGTTTTCTATTTAAAATATTTTGTTGTTAAAACTCATTAATATATTATTATCATTAATATATTTGAAATATTGGAATATTACAATTTGGAATAAAGGGCCTAGCCGGATGAGGTAGTCCTTCGAATTATTCAAACAGCCGTTGCGCCATTCATTTTTTGGTCAATTTTTCCCATTTACTTGCATTAATTTAATCATTTAATTGCATATAATTGAAATGATATTTGAGATTTCTTCCGTATTTTTTGGTTCAAAATGTTATTTACACAAAGTGAAAATACGCAAAAATTCGACAAATGCAGGTTTTTTAGAGAAATTAAAAAATAGCATTGATCATATTTTTAGACTAGCAACATACCAGAACTTTTTTTACGACAGCGCGTAAACGACAAAGAGGGACTGAGGTACGAGGCAGCCGGCACAGTTCAAAAGGCTGAGTACCGATTACGTCAATACACATAGGAAAGTATTTTATTTTTCATTGTTTTTTATGAAATTACCAACGTATTTGTGAGATTCTTCCAATTAAAATGAGTCTAAATACGTCATAATTTGAGCCACATTTATTTATTTAAAGCGTGATCATAACTCGCAATGATATAGGTTATTTAATATAATATAATTTTTAATTATAAACGTAAGGGAGATTGCGGGCCGCTCGATGTTCGGGTTCGGGTCGGGTCACAGAAAGTTACGCGGCCCGTCGCGTCGATTCCACTTCGAATTCGTCGGGCGGGTTCGAAAAGAATCGAACAAGTTCGGGCGAACGAGTTATTGCGATATCCGAGATTCAAATACTCTGCGTTCTTATGACATAGATAATGGTAATAATGGTTTTCTTTCTTAAGTTATAACGTGATTTCTAATATACCTGGTTTTTTTTATAACTACATTAGGTATAATCGGCAAACGTGTGCCTGCTCTTTATTTATATTAAAGCTTGAAATAATGCACGTTTCATGTGAAAAACTTAAAAGACAATATTTCTGGCTTTTTAACGAATTTTCTCCCAGTGAACTTAGATATGTATCGATAATATATCATTACAATATCCTTACGGAGTTATATACACCTAGAAGGTTACAATATGGTAAAATATAGCAATAATTAAAAACGAAATATAAAAATAAACATTATACATATTATATTTCGTGTTTATATTTTATTCTGTATTATCTATAGGCTCTATATGTATAATTTTTTATTAACTTCCCGATTTCATAGGGAAGTTATTGTAATTACCCCGAAAATCGAAAATCGATTTTTTAGCAGATCTTCACGTTTCATGGTCATTGGAGTCATTTTAGACTATTTTCAGCAAAATGTTGTGTGTGTGTGTGTGTGTGTGTGTGTGTGTGCGTATGGCCGTTTCTATGTAATCAAATTTTTCGTTAACGTTTTCTGAAAAAGTAACAACGCGATCAGAATGATGAATGATGCAATCGATGTGCCCCGCTGTAACTTAGAGCTGATTAGATTTTGGTCCATTTTGGTCAAGTAGTTTTTTAGTTTTTTTCGAAAGGAGTTGATTAAACATTGCAATTTATACGAAAGGCGTATCCACCGAAGAAGTAAACGTAATTATATATATATATATATTTAAAAAAAAAATTTTTTATAAAATTAAAAAAAAATTTTTTATAAAATTAAAAAAAAAATTTTTTCTTGTTTTTTTGAATTAAAAAAAATTTTTTTTCCAATTATGCAACTAATGCTAATGTAACCGCTTACAATAATCGAAAATTATTCCAATGCAAGAGTGAGTTAACCATCGCCGAGAATACATTTTCAAAGAATATCGATGAAAGTACAAAAACATTTATATTACAATCTTTAAATAAACAATGAGTTCAAAACGAATTGTTAACTGAGATTAAATTGAAAATTAATATAAAATATATGATAATTAATAACATTGACGTTGAAGACGAATTGGTTAATGGAGCATGCGGAATATTAAAATTTATTAGTTTTCAAGAAAATACTAAAATTCCGTCTATATTGTGGTTAGATTTTCAATTGGCCATAGTAGGAGTGAAAGTAAGAACTCGTTATCGTGATTATATGAAAAATGCAAATATAAATCAAAATTTAACACCAATAATAAAAAAATATCGAATCAAGTAAATATTTCGAGTGAAGGAAAATAACAAATCACACGTAGTTAATTTCCAGTGGTACCTGCTGAAGCGATTGCGATTCATAAAAGTCAGGGACAAACATACGAGAAAGTATGTATGGATTTTAAAACATCAGAAATACGAACTTTACAAATGTTGTATGTAGCACTGAGCAGAGTTTCAAAATTGAGCGGTTTATATATTTTGATAAAATTTAAATTAATAGTATCGAAGAAAACCAAGATCAATACTGCAAACCCGGATAATGATGAGTTGTATCGTTTGCGAAAAACTAATTAAGACAATTTATTTTGCAACATTAGTATGCTATAACAAGGAACCAAGCGAGCAACGAGCATACGATATTGGTTTAATGCGACGCCATATAGCAAACATTTTGATAAGTAGAAAACTATTGAATTTCCCTGAAAACGTATAATCTTCTTAAAACGTACACTTAATAAATAATAATAATAATATACAGCAACTAACGAATCGGGAAGTTCTTTGTGTGGCTCGTGGAGAGTCACACACAAAATGAAAGACATTAATAGCTGTGGGCCCTACTAGCCATGCATACCACTAACATTCTCGCAAGAGTAGTCCTGCCCGCGAGCTCGCGAAGCGAGCGAGCAACAACAACCCTACTCGCGAGCGAGCGAAGCGAGCGAGCAACAATAGCCCTCTAGTTAAAAATTCAACCCCTAAGGGGGTGAAAGGAGGTTGCAACGTTTGTATGAGGAATATTTTATTTGTGGTCGGATTTGCTTCATACTTGGTCTTAATGTTCTTTGATACAAATAATCAAACACTTATTTCCGCATTTCTAAAACTTCAACCGCTGAGGGGGTGAAAGGGGGTTGCTACGTTTGAATGAGGAATTAAGGGGGTGAAAGGGGGTTGCAACGTTTTTATCAGGAATATTTTATTTGTGGTCGGATTTGCTTGATATTTGACATTAATGTTCTTTGATACAAAAAATCAAACACCTATTTCGGCATTTTTAAAAATTCAACCCCTGAGGGGGTGAAAGGGGGTTACCACGTTTGTATGAGGAATTAAGGGGGTGAAAGGGGGTTGCAACGTTTGTATGAGGAATATTTTATTTGTGGTCGGGTTTGCTTGATACTTGGTATTAATGTTCTTTGATACAAATAATCAAACACCTATTTCGGTATTTTTAAAAATTCAACCCCTAAGGGGGTGAAAGGGGGTTGCAACGTTTGTATGAGGAATATTTTATTTGTGGTCGGATTTGCTTGATACTTGGTCTTAATGTTCTTTGATACAAATAATCAAACACTTATTTCCGCATTTCTAAAAATTCAACCGCTGAGGGGGTGAAAGGGGGTTGCTACGTTTGAATGAGGAATTAAGGGGGTGAAAGGGGGTTGCAACGTTTTTATCAGGAATATTTTATTTGTGGTCGGATTTGCTTGATATTTGACATTAATGTTCTTTGATACAAAAAATCAAACACCTATTTCGGCATTTTTAAAAATTCAACCCCTGAGGGGGTGAAAGGGGGTTGCCACGTTTGTATGAGGAATTAAGGGGGTGAATGGGGGTTGCAACGTTTGTATGAGGAATATTTTATTTGTGGTCGGCTTTGCTTGATACTTGGTATTAATGTTCTTTGATACAAATAATCAAACACCTATTTCGGTATTTTTAAAAATTCAACCCCTAAGGGGGTGAAAGGGGGTTGCAACGTTTGTATGAGGAATATTTTATTTGTGGTCGGATTTGCTTGATACTTGGTCTTAATGTTCTTTGATACAAATAATCAAACACCTATTTCGGCATTTTTAAAAATTAAACCCCTGAGGGGGTGAAAGGGGGTTGCCACGTTTGTATGAGGAATTAAGGGGGTGAAAGGGGGTTGCAACGTTTGTATGAGGAATTAAGGGGTGAAAGGGGTTGCAACGTTTGTATGAGGAATATTTTATTTGTGGTCGGATTTGGTTGATACTTGGTAGTAATGTTATTTGATACAAATAATCAAACACCTATTTCGGTATTTTTAAAAATTCTACCCCTAAGGGGGTGAAAGGAGGTTGCAACGTTTGTATGAGGAATATTTTATTTGTGGTCGGATTTGCTTGATACTTGGTCTTAATGTTCTTTGATACAAATAATCAATTACCTATTTCGGCATTTTTAAAAATTAAACCCCTGGGGGGTGAGAGGGGGTTGCAACGTTTGTATGAGGAATATTTTATTTGTGGTCGGATTTGCTTGATATTTGACATTAATGTTCTTTGATACAAAAAATCAAACACCTATTTCGGCATTTTTAAAAATTCAACCCCTGATGGGGTGAAAGGGGGTTGCCACGTTTGTATGAGGAATTAAGGGGGTGAAAGGGGGTTGCAACGTTTGTATGAGGAATATTTTATTTGTGGTCGGGTTTGCTTGATACTTGGTATTAATGTTCTTTGATACAAATAATCAAACACCCATTTCGGTATTTTTAAAAATTCAACCCCTAAGGGGGTGAAAGGAGGTTGCTACGTTTGTATGAGGAATATTTTATTTGTGGTCGGATTTGCTTCATACTTGGTCTTAATGTTCTTTGATACAAAAAATCAAACACCTATTTCGGCATTTTTAAAAATTAAACCCCTGAGTGGGTGAAAGGGGGTTGCCACGTTTGTATGAGGAATTGAGGGGGTGAAAGGGGGTTGCAACGTTTGTATGAGGAATTAAGGGGTGAAAGGGGTTGCAACCTTTGTATGAGGAATATTTCATTTGTGGTCGGATTTGGTTGATACTTGGTATTAATGTCCTTTGATACAAATAATCAAACACCTATTTCGGTATTTTTAAAAATTCTACCCCTAAGGGGCGAAAGGGGGTTGCAACGTTTGTACGAGAAATATTTTATTTGTGGTCGGATTTGCTTGATACTTGGTCTTAATGTTCTTTGATACAAATAATCAAACACTTATTTCCGCATTTCTAAAAATTCAACCGCTGAGGGGGTGAAAGGGGGTTGCTACGTTTGAATGAGGAATTAAGGGGGTGAAAGGGGGTTGCAACGTTTGTATGAGGAATATTTTATTTGTGGTCGGCTTTGCTTGATACTTGGTATTAATGTTCTTTGATACAAATAATCAAACACCTATTTCGGTATTTTTAAAAATTCAACCCCTAAGGGGGTGAAAGGGGGTTGCAACGTTTGTATGAGGAATATTTTATTTGTGGTCGGATTTGCTTGATACTTGGTCTTAATGTTCTTTGATACAAATAATCAAACACCTATTTCGGCATTTTTAAAAATTAAACCCCTGAGGGGGTGAAAGGGGGTTGCCACGTTTGTATGAGGAATTAAGGGGGTGAAAGGGGGTTGCAACGTTTGTATGAGGAATTAAGGGGTGAAAGGGGTTGCAACGTTTGTATGAGGAATATTTTATTTGTGGTCGGATTTGGTTGATACTTGGTAGTAATGTTATTTGATACAAATAATCAAACACCTATTTCGGTATTTTTAAAAATTCTACCCCTAAGGGGGTGAAAGGAGGTTGCAACGTTTGTATGAGGAATATTTTATTTGTGGTCGGATTTGCTTGATACTTGGTCTTAATGTTCTTTGATACAAATAATCAATTACCTATTTCGGCATTTTTAAAAATTAAACCCCTGGGGGGTGAGAGGGGGTTGCAACGTTTGTATGAGGAATATTTTATTTGTGGTCGGATTTGCTTGATATTTGACATTAATGTTCTTTGATACAAAAAATCAAACACCTATTTCGGCATTTTTAAAAATTCAACCCCTGATGGGGTGAAAGGGGGTTGCCACGTTTGTATGAGGAATTAAGGGGGTGAAAGGGGGTTGCAACGTTTGTATGAGGAATATTTTATTTGTAGTCGGGTTTGCTTGATACTTGGTATTAATGTTCTTTGATACAAATAATCAAACACCCATTTCGGTATTTTTAAAAATTCAACCCCTAAGGGGGTGAAAGGAGGTTGCTACGTTTGTATGAGGAATATTTTATTTGTGGTCGGATTTGCTTCATACTTGGTCTTAATGTTCTTTGATACAAAAAATCAAACACCTATTTCGGCATTTTTAAAAATTGAACCCCTGAGTGGGTGAAAGGGGGTTGCCACGTTTGTATGAGGAATTGAGGGGGTGAAAGGGGGTTGCAACGTTTGTATGAGGAATTAAGGGGTGAAAGGGGTTGCAACCTTTGTATGAGGAATATTTCATTTGTGGTCGGATTTGGTTGATACTTGGTATTAATGTCCTTTGATACAAATAATCAAACACCTATTTCGGTATTTTTAAAAATTCTACCCCTAAGGGGCGAAAGGGGGTTGCAACGTTTGTATGAGAAATATTTTATTTGTGGTCGGATTTGCTTGATACTTGGTCTTAATGTTCTTTGATACAAATAATCAAACACTTATTTCCGCATTTCTAAAAATTCAACCGCTGAGGGGGTGAAAGGGGGTTGCTACGTTTGAATGAGGAATTAAGGGGGTGAAAGGGGGTTGCAACGTTTTTATCAGGAATATTTTATTTGTGGTCGGATTTGCTTGATATTTGACATTAATGTTCTTTGATACAAAAAATCAAACACCTATTTCGGCATTTTTAAAAATTCAACCCCTGAGTGGGTGAAAGGGGGTTGCCACGTTTGTATGAGGAATTAAGGGGGTGAAAGGGGGTTGCAACGTTTGTATGAGGAATATTTTATTTGTGGTCGGGTTTGCTTGATACTTGGTATTAATGTTCTTTGATACAAATAATCAAACACATATTTCGGTATTTTTAAAAATTCAACCCCTAAGGGGGTGAAAGGAGGTTGCAACGTTTGTATGAGGAATATTTTATTTGTGGTCGGATTTGCTTCATACTTGGTCTTAATGTTCTTTGATACAAATAATCGAACACCTATTTCGGCATTTTTAAAAATTAAACCCCTGAGTGGGTGAAAGGGGGTTGCCACGTTTGTATGAGGAATTGAGGGGGTGAAAGGGGGTTGCAACGTTTGTATGAGGAATTAAGGGGTGAAAGGGGTTGCAACGTTTGTATGAGGAATATTTTATTTGTGGTCGGATTTGGTTGATACTTGGTATTAATGTTCTTTGATAAAAATAATCAAATACCTATTTCGGCATTTTTGAAATTCAACCCCTAAGGGGATTAATGGGGGTTGCAACGTTTGTATGGGGAATATTTCATTTGTGTTCGGATTTGCTTGATATTTGATATTAATGTTCTTTGATACAAATAATCAAACACCTATTTCGGCATTTTTAAAAATTAAACCCCTGGGGGGTGAGAGGGGGTTGCAACGTTTGTATGAGGAATATTTTATTTGTGGTCGGATTTGCTTGATATTTGACATTAATGTTCTTTGATACAAATAATCAAACACCCATTTCGGTATTTTTAAAAATTCAACCCCTAAGGGGGTGAAAGGAGGTTGCTACGTTTGTATGAGGAATATTTTATTTGTGGTCGGATTTGCTTCATACTTGGTCTTAATGTTCTTTCATACAAAAAATCAAACACCTATTTCGGCATTTTTAAAAATTAAACCCCTGAGTGGGTGAAAGGGGGTTGCCACGTTTGTATGAGGAATTGAGGGGGTGAAAGGGGGTTGCAACGTTTGTATGAGGAATTAAGGGGTGAAAGGGGTTGCAACCTTTGTATGAGGAATATTTCATTTGTGGTCGGATTTGGTTGATACTTGGTATTAATGTCCTTTGATACAAATAATCAAACACCTATTTCGGTATTTTTAAAAATTCTACCCCTAAGGGGCGAAAGGGGGTTGCAACGTTTGTATGAGAAATATTTTATTTGTGGTCGGATTTGCTTGATACTTGGTCTTAATGTTCTTTGATACAAATAATCAAACACTTATTTCCGCATTTCTAAAAATTCAACCGCTGAGGGGGTGAAAGGGGGTTGCTACGTTTGAATGAGGAATTAAGGGGGTGAAAGGGGGTTGCAACGTTTGTATGAGGAATATTTTATTTGTGGTCGGCTTTGCTTGATACTTGGTATTAATGTTCTTTGATACAAATAATCAAACACCTATTTCGGTATTTTTAAAAATTCAACCCCTAAGGGGGTGAAAGGGGGTTGCAACGTTTGTATGAGGAATATTTTATTTGTGGTCGGATTTGCTTGATACTTGGTCTTAATGTTCTTTGATACAAATAATCAAACACCTATTTCGGCATTTTTAAAAATTAAACCCCTGAGGGGGTGAAAGGGGGTTGCCACGTTTGTATGAGGAATTAAGGGGGTGAAAGGGGGTTGCAACGTTTGTATGAGGAATTAAGGGGTGAAAGGGGTTGCAACGTTTGTATGAGGAATATTTTATTTGTGGTCGGATTTGGTTGATACTTGGTAGTAATGTTATTTGATACAAATAATCAAACACCTATTTCGGTATTTTTAAAAATTCTACCCCTAAGGGGGTGAAAGGAGGTTGCAACGTTTGTATGAGGAATATTTTATTTGTGGTCGGATTTGCTTGATACTTGGTCTTAATGTTCTTTGATACAAATAATCAATTACCTATTTCGGCATTTTTAAAAATTAAACCCCTGGGGGGTGAGAGGGGGTTGCAACGTTTGTATGAGGAATATTTTATTTGTGGTCGGATTTGCTTGATATTTGACATTAATGTTCTTTGATACAAAAAATCAAACACCTATTTCGGCATTTTTAAAAATTCAACCCCTGATGGGGTGAAAGGGGGTTGCCACGTTTGTATGAGGAATTAAGGGGGTGAAAGGGGGTTGCAACGTTTGTATGAGGAATATTTTATTTGTGGTCGGGTTTGCTTGATACTTGGTATTAATGTTCTTTGATACAAATAATCAAACACCCATTTCGGTATTTTTAAAAATTCAACCCCTAAGGGGGTGAAAGGAGGTTGCTACGTTTGTATGAGGAATATTTTATTTGTGGTCGGATTTGCTTCATACTTGGTCTTAATGTTCTTTGATACAAAAAATCAAACACCTATTTCGGCATTTTTAAAAATTAAACCCCTGAGTGGGTGAAAGGGGGTTGCCACGTTTGTATGAGGAATTGAGGGGGTGAAAGGGGGTTGCAACGTTTGTATGAGGAATTAAGGGGTGAAAGGGGTTGCAACCTTTGTATGAGGAATATTTCATTTGTGGTCGGATTTGGTTGATACTTGGTATTAATGTCCTTTGATACAAATAATCAAACACCTATTTCGGTATTTTTAAAAATTCTACCCCTAAGGGGCGAAAGGGGGTTGCAACGTTTGTATGAGAAATATTTTATTTGTGGTCGGATTTGCTTGATACTTGGTCTTAATGTTCTTTGATACAAATAATCAAACACTTATTTCCGCATTTCTAAAAATTCAACCGCTGAGGGGGTGAAAGGGGGTTGCTACGTTTGAATGAGGAATTAAGGGGGTGAAAGGGGGTTGCAACGTTTTTATCAGGAATATTTTATTTGTGGTCGGATTTGCTTGATATTTGACATTAATGTTCTTTGATACAAAAAATCAAACACCTATTTCGGCATTTTTAAAAATTCAACCCCTGAGTGGGTGAAAGGGGGTTGCCACGTTTGTATGAGGAATTAAGGGGGTGAAAGGGGGTTGCAACGTTTGTATGAGGAATATTTTATTTGTGGTCGGGTTTGCTTGATACTTGGTATTAATGTTCTTTGATACAAATAATCAAACACCTATTTCGGTATTTTTAAAAATTCAACCCCTAAGGGGGTGAAAGGAGGTTGCAACGTTTGTATGAGGAATATTTTATTTGTGGTCGGATTTGCTTCATACTTGGTCTTAATGTTCTTTGATACAAATAATCGAACACCTATTTCGGCATTTTTAAAAATTAAACCCCTGAGTGGGTGAAAGGGGGTTGCCACGTTTGTATGAGGAATTGAGGGGGTGAAAGGGGGTTGCAACGTTTGTATGAGGAATTAAGGGGTGAAAGGGGTTGCAACGTTTGTATGAGGAATATTTTATTTGTGGTCGGATTTGGTTGATACTTGGTATTAATGTTCTTTGATAAAAATAATCAAATACCTATTTCGGCATTTTTGAAATTCAACCCCTAAGGGGATTAATGGGGGTTGCAACGTTTGTATGGGGAATATTTCATTTGTGTTCGGATTTGCTTGATATTTGATATTAATGTTCTTTGATACAAATAATCAAACACCTATTTCGGCATTTTTAAAAATTCTACCCCTAAGGGGGTGAAAGGAGGTTGCAACGTTTTTATCAGGAATATTTTATTTGTGGTCGGATTTGCTTGATATTTGACATTAATGTTCTTTGATGCACATAATCAAACACCTATTTCGGCATTTTTAAAAATTCAACCCCTGAGGGGGTGAAAGGGGGTTGCCACGTTTGTATGAGGAATTAAGGGGATGAAAGGGGGTTGCAACGTTTGTATGAGAAATTAAGGGGATAAATGGGGTTGTAACGTTTGTATGAGGAATATTTTATTTGTTGTCGGATTTGGTTGATACTTGGTCTTAATGTTCTTTGATACAAATGATCAAACACCTATTTCGGCATTTTCAAAATTTCAACCCCTGAGGGGTGACAGGGGGTTGCAACGTTTGTATGAGGAATATTTTATTTGTGGTCGGATTTGCTTTATACTTGGTAGTAATGTTCTTTGATAAAAATAATCAAACACCTATTTCGGCATTTCTAAAAATTCAACCCCTGAGGGGGTGAAAGGGGGTTGCTACGTTTGAATGTGGAATGAAGGGGGTGAAAGGGGGTTGCAACGTTTTTATCAGGAATATTTTATTTGTGGTCGGATTTGCTTGATATTTGACATTAATGTTCTTTGATACAAAAAATCAAACACCTATTTCGGCATTTTTAAAAATTCAACCCCTGAGGGGGTGAAAGGGGGTTGCCACGTTTGTATGAGGAATTAAGGGGATGAAAGGGGGTTGCAACGTTTGTATGAGGAATTAAGGGGATGAAAGGGGGTTGCAACGTTTGTATGAGAAATTAAGGGGAGAAATGGGGTTGCAACGTTTGTATGAGGAATATTTTATTTGTGGTCGGATTTGGTTGATACTTGGTATTAATGTTCTTTGATACAAATAATCAAACACCCATTTCGGTATTTTTAAAAATTCAACCCCTAAGGGGGTGAAAGGAGGTTGCTACGTTTGTATGAGGAATATTTTATTTGTGGTCGGATTTGCTTCATACTTGGTCTTAATGTTCTTTGATACAAAAAATCAAACACCTATTTCGGCATTTTTAAAAATTAAACCCCTGAGTGGGTGAAAGGGGGTTGCCACGTTTGTATGAGGAATTGAGGGGGTGAAAGGGGGTTGCAACGTTTGTATGAGGAATTAAGGGGTGAAAGGGGTTGCAACCTTTGTATGAGGAATATTTCATTTGTGGTCGGATTTGGTTGATACTTGGTATTAATGTCCTTTGATACAAATAATCAAACACCTATTTCGGTATTTTTAAAAATTCTACCCCTAAGGGGCGAAAGGGGGTTGCAACGTTTGTATGAGAAATATTTTATTTGTGGTCGGATTTGCTTGATACTTGGTCTTAATGTTCTTTGATACAAATAATCAAACACTTATTTCCGCATTTCTAAAAATTCAACCGCTGAGGGGGTGAAAGGGGGTTGCTACGTTTGAATGAGGAATTAAGGGGGTGAAAGGGGGTTGCAACGTTTTTATCAGGAATATTTTATTTGTGGTCGGATTTGCTTGATATTTGACATTAATGTTCTTTGATACAAAAAATCAAACACCTATTTCGGCATTTTTAAAAATTCAACCCCTGAGTGGGTGAAAGGGGGTTGCCACGTTTGTATGAGGAATTAAGGGGGTGAAAGGGGGTTGCAACGTTTGTATGAGGAATATTTTATTTGTGGTCGGGTTTGCTTGATACTTGGTATTAATGTTCTTTGATACAAATAATCAAACACCTATTTCGGTATTTTTAAAAATTCAACCCCTAAGGGGGTGAAAGGAGGTTGCAACGTTTGTATGAGGAATATTTTATTTGTGGTCGGATTTGCTTCATACTTGGTCTTAATGTTCTTTGATACAAATAATCGAACACCTATTTCGGCATTTTTAAAAATTAAACCCCTGAGTGGGTGAAAGGGGGTTGCCACGTTTGTATGAGGAATTGAGGGGGTGAAAGGGGGTTGCAACGTTTGTATGAGGAATTAAGGGGTGAAAGGGGTTGCAACGTTTGTATGAGGAATATTTTATTTGTGGTCGGATTTGGTTGATACTTGGTATTAATGTTCTTTGATAAAAATAATCAAATACCTATTTCGGCATTTTTGAAATTCAACCCCTAAGGGGATTAATGGGGGTTGCAACGTTTTTATCAGGAATATTTTATTTGTGGTCGGATTTGCTTGATATTTGACATTAATGTTCTTTGATGCACATAATCAAACACCTATTTCGGCATTTTTAAAAATTCAACCCCTGAGGGGGTGAAAGGGGGTTGCCACGTTTGTATGAGGAATTAAGGGGATGAAAGGGGGTTGCAACGTTTGTATGAGAAATTAAGGGGATAAATGGGGTTGTAACGTTTGTATGAGGAATATTTTATTTGTTGTCGGATTTGGTTGATACTTGGTCTTAATGTTCTTTGATACAAATGATCAAACACCTATTTCGGCATTTTCAAAATTTCAACCCCTGAGGGGTGACAGGGGGTTGCAACGTTTGTATGAGGAATATTTTATTTGTGGTCGGATTTGCTTTATACTTGGTAGTAATGTTCTTTGATAAAAATAATCAAACACCTATTTCGGCATTTCTAAAAATTCAACCCCTGAGGGGGTGAAAGGGGGTTGCTACGTTTGAATGTGGAATGAAGGGGGTGAAAGGGGGTTGCAACGTTTTTATCAGGAATATTTTATTTGTGGTCGGATTTGCTTGATATTTGACATTAATGTTCTTTGATACAAAAAATCAAACACCTATTTCGGCATTTTTAAAAATTCAACCCCTGAGGGGGTGAAAGGGGGTTGCCACGTTTGTATGAGGAATTAAGGGGATGAAAGGGGGTTGCAACGTTTGTATGAGGAATATTTTATTTGTGGTCGGATTTGCTTGATACTTGGTCTTAATGTTCTTTGATACAAATAATCAAACACCTATTTCGGCATTTTTAAAAATTAAACCCCTGAGGGGGTGAAAGGGGGTTGCCACGTTTGTATGAGGAATTAAGGGGGTGAAAGGGGGTTGCAACGTTTGTATGAGGAATTAAGGGGTGAAAGGGGTTGCAACGTTTGTATGAGGAATATTTTATTTGTGGTCGGATTTGGTTGATACTTGGTAGTAATGTTATTTGATACAAATAATCAAACACCTATTTCGGTATTTTTAAAAATTCTACCCCTAAGGGGGTGAAAGGAGGTTGCAACGTTTGTATGAGGAATATTTTATTTGTGGTCGGATTTGCTTGATACTTGGTCTTAATGTTCTTTGATACAAATAATCAATTACCTATTTCGGCATTTTTAAAAATTAAACCCCTGGGGGGTGAGAGGGGGTTGCAACGTTTGTATGAGGAATATTTTATTTGTGGTCGGATTTGCTTGATATTTGACATTAATGTTCTTTGATACAAAAAATCAAACACCTATTTCGGCATTTTTAAAAATTCAACCCCTGATGGGGTGAAAGGGGGTTGCCACGTTTGTATGAGGAATTAAGGGGGTGAAAGGGGGTTGCAACGTTTGTATGAGGAATATTTTATTTGTGGTCGGGTTTGCTTGATACTTGGTATTAATGTTCTTTGATACAAATAATCAAACACCCATTTCGGTATTTTTAAAAATTCAACCCCTAAGGGGGTGAAAGGAGGTTGCTACGTTTGTATGAGGAATATTTTATTTGTGGTCGGATTTGCTTCATACTTGGTCTTAATGTTCTTTGATACAAAAAATCAAACACCTATTTCGGCATTTTTAAAAATTAAACCCCTGAGTGGGTGAAAGGGGGTTGCCACGTTTGTATGAGGAATTGAGGGGGTGAAAGGGGGTTGCAACGTTTGTATGAGGAATTAAGGGGTGAAAGGGGTTGCAACCTTTGTATGAGGAATATTTCATTTGTGGTCGGATTTGGTTGATACTTGGTATTAATGTCCTTTGATACAAATAATCAAACACCTATTTCGGTATTTTTAAAAATTCTACCCCTAAGGGGCGAAAGGGGGTTGCAACGTTTGTATGAGAAATATTTTATTTGTGGTCGGATTTGCTTGATACTTGGTCTTAATGTTCTTTGATACAAATAATCAAACACTTATTTCCGCATTTCTAAAAATTCAACCGCTGAGGGGGTGAAAGGGGGTTGCTACGTTTGAATGAGGAATTAAGGGGGTGAAAGGGGGTTGCAACGTTTTTATCAGGAATATTTTATTTGTGGTCGGATTTGCTTGATATTTGACATTAATGTTCTTTGATACAAAAAATCAAACACCTATTTCGGCATTTTTAAAAATTCAACCCCTGAGTGGGTGAAAGGGGGTTGCCACGTTTGTATGAGGAATTAAGGGGGTGAAAGGGGGTTGCAACGTTTGTATGAGGAATATTTTATTTGTGGTCGGGTTTGCTTGATACTTGGTATTAATGTTCTTTGATACAAATAATCAAACACCTATTTCGGTATTTTTAAAAATTCAACCCCTAAGGGGGTGAAAGGAGGTTGCAACGTTTGTATGAGGAATATTTTATTTGTGGTCGGATTTGCTTCATACTTGGTCTTAATGTTCTTTGATACAAATAATCGAACACCTATTTCGGCATTTTTAAAAATTAAACCCCTGAGTGGGTGAAAGGGGGTTGCCACGTTTGTATGAGGAATTGAGGGGGTGAAAGGGGTTTGCAACGTTTGTATGAGGAATTAAGGGGTGAAAGGGGTTGCAACGTTTGTATGAGGAATATTTTATTTGTGGTCGGATTTGGTTGATACTTGGTATTAATGTTCTTTGATAAAAATAATCAAATACCTATTTCGGCATTTTTGAAATTCAACCCCTAAGGGGATTAATGGGGGTTGCAACGTTTGTATGGGGAATATTTCATTTGTGTTCGGATTTGCTTGATATTTGATATTAATGTTCTTTGATACAAATAATCAAACACCTATTTCGGCATTTTTAAAAATTCTACCCCTAAGGGGGTGAAAGGAGGTTGCAACGTTTTTATCAGGAATATTTTATTTGTGGTCGGATTTGCTTGATATTTGACATTAATGTTCTTTGATGCACATAATCAAACACCTATTTCGGCATTTTTAAAAATTCAACCCCTGAGGGGGTGAAAGGGGGTTGCCACGTTTGTATGAGGAATTAAGGGGATGAAAGGGGGTTGCAACGTTTGTATGAGAAATTAAGGGGATAAATGGGGTTGTAACGTTTGTATGAGGAATATTTTATTTGTTGTCGGATTTGGTTGATACTTGGTCTTAATGTTCTTTGATACAAATGATCAAACACCTATTTCGGCATTTTCAAAATTTCAACCCCTGAGGGGTGACAGGGGGTTGCAACGTTTGTATGAGGAATATTTTATTTGTGGTCGGATTTGCTTTATACTTGGTAGTAATGTTCTTTGATAAAAATAATCAAACACCTATTTCGGCATTTCTAAAAATTCAACCCCTGAGGGGGTGAAAGGGGGTTGCTACGTTTGAATGTGGAATGAAGGGGGTGAAAGGGGGTTGCAACGTTTTTATCAGGAATATTTTATTTGTGGTCGGATTTGCTTGATATTTGACATTAATGTTCTTTGATACAAAAAATCAAACACCTATTTCGGCATTTTTAAAAATTCAACCCCTGAGGGGGTGAAAGGGGGTTGCCACGTTTGTATGAGGAATTAAGGGGATGAAAGGGGGTTGCAACGTTTGTATGAGGAATTAAGGGGATGAAAGGGGGTTGCAACGTTTGTATGAGAAATTAAGGGGAGAAATGGGGTTGCAACGTTTGTATGAGGAATATTTTATTTGTGGTCGGATTTGGTTGATACTTGGTATTAATGTTCTTTGATACAAATAATCAAACACCCATTTCGGTATTTTTAAAAATTCAACCCCTAAGGGGGTGAAAGGAGGTTGCTACGTTTGTATGAGGAATATTTTATTTGTGGTCGGATTTGCTTCATACTTGGTCTTAATGTTCTTTGATACAAAAAATCAAACACCTATTTCGGCATTTTTAAAAATTAAACCCCTGAGTGGGTGAAAGGGGGTTGCCACGTTTGTATGAGGAATTGAGGGGGTGAAAGGGGGTTGCAACGTTTGTATGAGGAATTAAGGGGTGAAAGGGGTTGCAACCTTTGTATGAGGAATATTTCATTTGTGGTCGGATTTGGTTGATACTTGGTATTAATGTCCTTTGATACAAATAATCAAACACCTATTTCGGTATTTTTAAAAATTCTACCCCTAAGGGGCGAAAGGGGGTTGCAACGTTTGTATGAGAAATATTTTATTTGTGGTCGGATTTGCTTGATACTTGGTCTTAATGTTCTTTGATACAAATAATCAAACACTTATTTCCGCATTTCTAAAAATTCAACCGCTGAGGGGGTGAAAGGGGGTTGCTACGTTTGAATGAGGAATTAAGGGGGTGAAAGGGGGTTGCAACGTTTTTATCAGGAATATTTTATTTGTGGTCGGATTTGCTTGATATTTGACATTAATGTTCTTTGATACAAAAAATCAAACACCTATTTCGGCATTTTTAAAAATTCAACCCCTGAGTGGGTGAAAGGGGGTTGCCACGTTTGTATGAGGAATTAAGGGGGTGAAAGGGGGTTGCAACGTTTGTATGAGGAATATTTTATTTGTGGTCGGGTTTGCTTGATACTTGGTATTAATGTTCTTTGATACAAATAATCAAACACCTATTTCGGTATTTTTAAAAATTCAACCCCTAAGGGGGTGAAAGGAGGTTGCAACGTTTGTATGAGGAATATTTTATTTGTGGTCGGATTTGCTTCATACTTGGTCTTAATGTTCTTTGATACAAATAATCGAACACCTATTTCGGCATTTTTAAAAATTAAACCCCTGAGTGGGTGAAAGGGGGTTGCCACGTTTGTATGAGGAATTGAGGGGGTGAAAGGGGGTTGCAACGTTTGTATGAGGAATTAAGGGGTGAAAGGGGTTGCAACGTTTGTATGAGGAATATTTTATTTGTGGTCGGATTTGGTTGATACTTGGTATTAATGTTCTTTGATAAAAATAATCAAATACCTATTTCGGCATTTTTGAAATTCAACCCCTAAGGGGATTAATGGGGGTTGCAACGTTTGTATGGGGAATATTTCATTTGTGTTCGGATTTGCTTGATATTTGATATTAATGTTCTTTGATACAAATAATCAAACACCTATTTCGGCATTTTTAAAAATTCTACCCCTAAGGGGGTGAAAGGAGGTTGCAACGTTTTTATCAGGAATATTTTATTTGTGGTCGGATTTGCTTGATATTTGACATTAATGTTCTTTGATGCACATAATCAAACACCTATTTCGGCATTTTTAAAAATTCAACCCCTGAGGGGGTGAAAGGGGGTTGCCACGTTTGTATGAGGAATTAAGGGGATGAAAGGGGGTTGCAACGTTTGTATGAGAAATTAAGGGGATAAATGGGGTTGTAACGTTTGTATGAGGAATATTTTATTTGTTGTCGGATTTGGTTGATACTTGGTCTTAATGTTCTTTGATACAAATGATCAAACACCTATTTCGGCATTTTCAAAATTTCAACCCCTGAGGGGTGACAGGGGGTTGCAACGTTTGTATGAGGAATATTTTATTTGTGGTCGGATTTGCTTTATACTTGGTAGTAATGTTCTTTGATAAAAATAATCAAACACCTATTTCGGCATTTCTAAAAATTCAACCCCTGAGGGGGTGAAAGGGGGTTGCTACGTTTGAATGTGGAATGAAGGGGGTGAAAGGGGGTTGCAACGTTTTTATCAGGAATATTTTATTTGTGGTCGGATTTGCTTGATATTTGACATTAATGTTCTTTGATACAAAAAATCAAACACCTATTTCGGCATTTTTAAAAATTCAACCCCTGAGGGGGTGAAAGGGGGTTGCCACGTTTGTATGAGGAATTAAGGGGATGAAAGGGGGTTGCAACGTTTGTATGAGGAATTAAGGGGATGAAAGGGGGTTGCAACGTTTGTATGAGAAATTAAGGGGAGAAATGGGGTTGCAACGTTTGTATGAGGAATATTTTATTTGTGGTCGGATTTGGTTGATACTTGGTATTAATGTTCTTTGATACAAATAATCAAACACCCATTTCGGTATTTTTAAAAATTCAACCCCTAAGGGGGTGAAAGGAGGTTGCTACGTTTGTATGAGGAATATTTTATTTGTGGTCGGATTTGCTTCATACTTGGTCTTAATGTTCTTTGATACAAAAAATCAAACACCTATTTCGGCATTTTTAAAAATTAAACCCCTGAGTGGGTGAAAGGGGGTTGCCACGTTTGTATGAGGAATTGAGGGGGTGAAAGGGGGTTGCAACGTTTGTATGAGGAATTAAGGGGTGAAAGGGGTTGCAACCTTTGTATGAGGAATATTTCATTTGTGGTCGGATTTGGTTGATACTTGGTATTAATGTCCTTTGATACAAATAATCAAACACCTATTTCGGTATTTTTAAAAATTCTACCCCTAAGGGGCGAAAGGGGGTTGCAACGTTTGTATGAGAAATATTTTATTTGTGGTCGGATTTGCTTGATACTTGGTCTTAATGTTCTTTGATACAAATAATCAAACACTTATTTCCGCATTTCTAAAAATTCAACCGCTGAGGGGGTGAAAGGGGGTTGCTACGTTTGAATGAGGAATTAAGGGGGTGAAAGGGGGTTGCAACGTTTTTATCAGGAATATTTTATTTGTGGTCGGATTTGCTTGATATTTGACATTAATGTTCTTTGATACAAAAAATCAAACACCTATTTCGGCATTTTTAAAAATTCAACCCCTGATGGGGTGAAAGGGGGTTGCCACGTTTGTATGAGGAATTAAGGGGGTGAAAGGGGGTTGCAACGTTTGTATGAGGAATATTTTATTTGTGGTCGGGTTTGCTTGATACTTGGTATTAATGTTCTTTGATACAAATAATCAAACACCCATTTCGGTATTTTTAAAAATTCAACCCCTAAGGGGGTGAAAGGAGGTTGCTACGTTTGTATGAGGAATATTTTATTTGTGGTGGGATTTGCTTCATACTTGGTCTTAATGTTCTTTGATACAAAAAATCAAACACCTATTTCGGCATTTTTAAAAATTAAACCCCTGAGTGGGTGAAAGGGGGTTGCCACGTTTGTATGAGGAATTGAGGGGGTGAAAGGGGGTTGCAACGTTTGTATGAGAAATTAAGGGGTGAAAGGGGTTGCAACCTTTGTATGAGGAATATTTCATTTGTGGTCGGATTTGGTTGATACTTGGTATTAATGTCCTTTGATACAAATAATCAAACACCTATTTCGGTATTTTTAAAAATTCTACCCCTAAGGGGCGAAAGGGGGTTGCAACGTTTGTATGAGAAATATTTTATTTGTGGTCGGATTTGCTTGATACTTGGTCTTAATGTTCTTTGATACAAATAATCAAACACTTATTTCCGCATTTCTAAAAATTCAACCGCTGAGGGGGTGAAAGGGGGTTGCTACGTTTGAATGAGGAATTAAGGGGGTGAAAGGGGGTTGCAACGTTTTTATCAGGAATATTTTATTTGTGGTCGGATTTGCTTGATATTTGACATTAATGTTCTTTGATACAAAAAATCAAACACCTATTTCGGCATTTTTAAAAATTCAACCCCTGATGGGGTGAAAGGGGGTTGCCACGTTTGTATGAGGAATTAAGGGGGTGAAAGGGGGTTGCAACGTTTGTATGAGGAATATTTTATTTGTGGTCGGGTTTGCTTGATACTTGGTATTAATGTTCTTTGATACAAATAATCAAACACCCATTTCGGTATTTTTAAAAATTCAACCCCTAAGGGGGTGAAAGGAGGTTGCTACGTTTGTATGAGGAATATTTTATTTGTGGTCGGATTTGCTTCATACTTGGTCTTAATGTTCTTTGATACAAAAAATCAAACACCTATTTCGGCATTTTTAAAAATTAAACCCCTGAGTGGGTGAAAGGGGGTTGCCACGTTTGTATGAGGAATTGAGGGGGTGAAAGGGGGTTGCAACGTTTGTATGAGGAATTAAGGGGTGAAAGGGGTTGCAACCTTTGTATGAGGAATATTTCATTTGTGGTCGGATTTGGTTGATACTTGGTATTAATGTCCTTTGATACAAATAATCAAACACCTATTTCGGTATTTTTAAAAATTCTACCCCTAAGGGGCGAAAGGGGGTTGCAACGTTTGTATGAGAAATATTTTATTTGTGGTCGGATTTGCTTGATACTTGGTCTTAATGTTCTTTGATACAAATAATCAAACACTTATTTCCGCATTTCTAAAAATTCAACCGCTGAGGGGGTGAAAGGGGGTTGCTACGTTTGAATGAGGAATTAAGGGGGTGAAAGGGGGTTGCAACGTTTTTATCAGGAATATTTTATTTGTGGTCGGATTTGCTTGATATTTGACATTAATGTTCTTTGATACAAAAAATCAAACACCTATTTCGGCATTTTTAAAAATTCAACCCCTGAGTGGGTGAAAGGGGGTTGCCACGTTTGTATGAGGAATTAAGGGGGTGAAAGGGGGTTGCAACGTTTGTATGAGGAATATTTTATTTGTGGTCGGGTTTGCTTGATACTTGGTATTAATGTTCTTTGATACAAATAATCAAACACCTATTTCGGTATTTTTAAAAATTCAACCCCTAAGGGGGTGAAAGGAGGTTGCAACGTTTGTATGAGGAATATTTTATTTGTGGTCGGATTTGCTTCATACTTGGTCTTAATGTTCTTTGATACAAATAATCGAACACCTATTTCGGCATTTTTAAAAATTAAACCCCTGAGTGGGTGAAAGGGGGTTGCCACGTTTGTATGAGGAATTGAGGGGGTGAAAGGGGGTTGCAACGTTTGTATGAGGAATTAAGGGGTGAAAGGGGTTGCAACGTTTGTATGAGGAATATTTTATTTGTGGTCGGATTTGGTTGATACTTGGTATTAATGTTCTTTGATAAAAATAATCAAATACCTATTTCGGCATTTTTGAAATTCAACCCCTAAGGGGATTAATGGGGGTTGCAACGTTTGTATGGGGAATATTTCATTTGTGTTCGGATTTGCTTGATATTTGATATTAATGTTCTTTGATACAAATAATCAAACACCTATTTCGGCATTTTTAAAAATTCTACCCGTAAGGGGGTGAAAGGAGGTTGCAACGTTTTTATCAGGAATATTTTATTTGTGGTCGGATTTGCTTGATATTTGACATTAATGTTCTTTGATGCACATAATCAAACACCTATTTCGGCATTTTTAAAAATTCAACCCCTGAGGGGGTGAAAGGGGGTTGCCACGTTTGTATGAGGAATTAAGGGGATGAAAGGGGGTTGCAACGTTTGTATGAGAAATTAAGGGGATAAATGGGGTTGTAACGTTTGTATGAGGAATATTTTATTTGTTGTCGGATTTGGTTGATACTTGGTCTTAATGTTCTTTGATACAAATGATCAAACACCTATTTCGGCATTTTCAAAATTTCAACCCCTGAGGGGTGACAGGGGGTTGCAACGTTTGTATGAGGAATATTTTATTTGTGGTCGGATTTGCTTTATACTTGGTAGTAATGTTCTTTGATAAAAATAATCAAACACCTATTTCGGCATTTCTAAAAATTCAACCCCTGAGGGGGTGAAAGGGGGTTGCTACGTTTGAATGTGGAATGAAGGGGGTGAAAGGGGGTTGCAACGTTTTTATCAGGAATATTTTATTTGTGGTCGGATTTGCTTGATATTTGACATTAATGTTCTTTGATACAAAAAATCAAACACCTATTTCGGCATTTTTAAAAATTCAACCCCTGAGGGGGTGAAAGGGGGTTGCCACGTTTGTATGAGGAATTAAGGGGATGAAAGGGGGTTGCAACGTTTGTATGAGGAATTAAGGGGATGAAAGGGGGTTGCAACGTTTGTATGAGAAATTAAGGGGAGAAATGGGGTTGCAACGTTTGTATGAGGAATATTTTATTTGTGGTCGGATTTGGTTGATACTTGGTATTAATGTTCTTTGATACAAATAATCAAACACCCATTTCGGTATTTTTAAAAATTCAACCCCTAAGGGGGTGAAAGGAGGTTGCTACGTTTGTATGAGGAATATTTTATTTGTGGTCGGATTTGCTTCATACTTGGTCTTAATGTTCTTTGATACAAAAAATCAAACACCTATTTCGGCATTTTTAAAAATTAAACCCCTGAGTGGGTGAAAGGGGGTTGCCACGTTTGTATGAGGAATTGAGGGGGTGAAAGGGGGTTGCAACGTTTGTATGAGGAATTAAGGGGTGAAAGGGGTTGCAACCTTTGTATGAGGAATATTTCATTTGTGGTCGGATTTGGTTGATACTTGGTATTAATGTCCTTTGATACAAATAATCAAACACCTATTTCGGTATTTTTAAAAATTCTACCCCTAAGGGGCGAAAGGGGGTTGCAACGTTTGTATGAGAAATATTTTATTTGTGGTCGGATTTGCTTGATACTTGGTCTTAATGTTCTTTGATACAAATAATCAAACACTTATTTCCGCATTTCTAAAAATTCAACCGCTGAGGGGGTGAAAGGGGGTTGCTACGTTTGAATGAGGAATTAAGGGGGTGAAAGGGGGTTGCAACGTTTTTATCAGGAATATTTTATTTGTGGTCGGATTTGCTTGATATTTGACATTAATGTTCTTTGATACAAAAAATCAAACACCTATTTCGGCATTTTTAAAAATTCAACCCCTGAGTGGGTGAAAGGGGGTTGCCACGTTTGTATGAGGAATTAAGGGGGTGAAAGGGGGTTGCAACGTTTGTATGAGGAATATTTTATTTGTGGTCGGGTTTGCTTGATACTTGGTATTAATGTTCTTTGATACAAATAATCAAACACCTATTTCGGTATTTTTAAAAATTCAACCCCTAAGGGGGTGAAAGGAGGTTGCAACGTTTGTATGAGGAATATTTTATTTGTGGTCGGATTTGCTTCATACTTGGTCTTAATGTTCTTTGATACAAATAATCGAACACCTATTTCGGCATTTTTAAAAATTAAACCCCTGAGTGGGTGAAAGGGGGTTGCCACGTTTGTATGAGGAATTGAGGGGGTGAAAGGGGGTTGCAACGTTTGTATGAGGAATTAAGGGGTGAAAGGGGTTGCAACCTTTGTATGAGGAATATTTCATTTGTGGTCGGATTTGGTTGATACTTGGTATTAATGTCCTTTGATACAAATAATCAAACACCTATTTCGGTATTTTTAAAAATTCTACCCCTAAGGGGCGAAAGGGGGTTGCAACGTTTGTACGAGAAATATTTTATTTGTGGTCGGATTTGCTTGATACTTGGTCTTAATGTTCTTTGATACAAATAATCAAACACTTATTTCCGCATTTCTAAAAATTCAACCGCTGAGGGGGTGAAAGGGGGTTGCTACGTTTGAATGAGGAATTAAGGGGGTGAAAGGGGGTTGCAACGTTTGTATGAGGAATTAAGGGGTGAAAGGGGTTGCAACGTTTGTATGAGGAATATTTTATTTGTGGTCGGACTTGGTTGATACTTGGTATTAATGTTCTTTGATAAAAATAATCAAATACCTATTTCGGCATTTTTGAAATTCAACCCCTAAGGGAATTAATGGGGGTTGCAACGTTTGTATGGGGAATATTTCATTTGTGTTCGGATTTGCTTGATATTTGATATTAATGTTCTTTGATACAAATAATCAAACACCTATTTCGGCATTTTTAAAAATTCTACCCCTAAGGGGGTGAAAGGAGGTTGCAACGTTTTTATCAGGAATATTTTATTTGTGGTCGGATTTGCTTGATATTTGACATTAATGTTCTTTGATGCACATAATCAAACACCTATTTCGGCATTTTTAAAAATTCAACCCCTGAGGGGGTGAAAGGGGGTTGCCACGTTTGTATGAGGAATTAAGGGGATGAAAGGGGGTTGCAACGTTTGTATGAGAAATTAAGGGGATAAATGGGGTTGTAACGTTTGTATGAGGAATATTTTATTTGTTGTCGGATTTGGTTGATACTTGGTCTTAATGTTCTTTGATACAAATGATCAAACACCTATTTCGGCATTTTCAAAATTTCAACCCCTGAGGGGTGACAGGGGGTTGCAACGTTTGTATGAGGAATATTTTATTTGTGGTCGGATTTGCTTTATACTTGGTAGTAATGTTCTTTGATAAAAATAATCAAACACCTATTTCGGCATTTCTAAAAATTCAACCCCTGAGGGGGTGAAAGGGGGTTGCTACGTTTGAATGTGGAATGAAGGGGGTGAAAGGGGGTTGCAACGTTTTTATCAGGAATATTTTATTTGTGGTCGGATTTGCTTGATATTTGACATTAATGTTCTTTGATACAAAAAATCAAACACCTATTTCGGCATTTTTAAAAATTGAACCCCTGAGGGGGTGAAAGGGGGTTGCCACGTTTGTATGAGGAATTAAGGGGATGAAAGGGGGTTGCAACGTTTGTATGAGGAATTAAGGGGATGAAAGGGGGTTGCAACGTTTGTATGAGAAATTAAGGGGAGAAATGGGGTTGCAACGTTTGTATGAGGAATATTTTATTTGTGGTCGGATTTGGTTGATACTTGGTATTAATGTTCTTTGATACAAATAATCAAACACCCATTTCGGTATTTTTAAAAATTCAACCCCTAAGGGGGTGAAAGGAGGTTGCTACGTTTGTATGAGGAATATTTTATTTGTGGTCGGATTTGCTTCATACTTGGTCTTAATGTTCTTTGATACAAAAAATCAAACACCTATTTCGGCATTTTTAAAAATTAAACCCCTGAGTGGGTGAAAGGGGGTTGCCACGTTTGTATGAGGAATTGAGGGGGTGAAAGGGGGTTGCAACGTTTGTATGAGGAATTAAGGGGTGAAAGGGGTTGCAACCTTTGTATGAGGAATATTTCATTTGTGGTCGGATTTGGTTGATACTTGGTATTAATGTCCTTTGATACAAATAATCAAACACCTATTTCGGTATTTTTAAAAATTCTACCCCTAAGGGGCGAAAGGGGGTTGCAACGTTTGTATGAGAAATATTTTATTTGTGGTCGGATTTGCTTGATACTTGGTCTTAATGTTCTTTGATACAAATAATCAAACACTTATTTCCGCATTTCTAAAAATTCAACCGCTGAGGGGGTGAAAGGGGGTTGCTACGTTTGAATGAGGAATTAAGGGGGTGAAAGGGGGTTGCAACGTTTTTATCAGGAATATTTTATTTGTGGTCGGATTTGCTTGATATTTGACATTAATGTTCTTTGATACAAAAAATCAAACACCTATTTCGGCATTTTTAAAAATTCAACCCCTGAGTGGGTGAAAGGGGGTTGCCACGTTTGTATGAGGAATTAAGGGGGTGAAAGGGGGTTGCAACGTTTGTATGAGGAATATTTTATTTGTGGTCGGGTTTGCTTGATACTTGGTATTAATGTTCTTTGATACAAATAATCAAACACCTATTTCGGTATTTTTAAAAATTCAACCCCTAAGGGGGTGAAAGGAGGTTGCAACGTTTGTATGAGGAATATTTTATTTGTGGTCGGATTTGCTTCATACTTGGTCTTAATGTTCTTTGATACAAATAATCGAACACCTATTTCGGCATTTTTAAAAATTAAACCCCTGAGTGGGTGAAAGGGGGTTGCCACGTTTGTATGAGGAATTGAGGGGGTGAAAGGGGGTTGCAACGTTTGTATGAGGAATTAAGGGGTGAAAGGGGTTGCAACGTTTGTATGAGGAATATTTTATTTGTGGTCGGACTTGGTTGATACTTGGTATTAATGTTCTTTGATAAAAATAATCAAATACCTATTTCGGCATTTTTGAAATTCAACCCCTAAGGGAATTAATGGGGGTTGCAACGTTTGTATGGGGAATATTTCATTTGTGTTCGGATTTGCTTGATATTTGATATTAATGTTCTTTGATACAAATAATCAAACACCTATTTCGGCATTTTTAAAAATTCTGCCCCTAAGGGGGTGAAAGGAGGTTGCAACGTTTTTATCAGGAATATTTTATTTGTGGTCGGATTTGCTTGATATTTGACATTAATGTTCTTTGATGCACATAATCAAACACCTATTTCGGCATTTTTAAAAATTCAACCCCTGAGGGGGTGAAAGGGGGTTGCCACGTTTGTATGAGGAATTAAGGGGATGAAAGGGGGTTGCAACGTTTGTATGAGAAATTAAGGGGATAAATGGGGTTGTAACGTTTGTATGAGGAATATTTTATTTGTTGTCGGATTTGGTTGATACTTGGTCTTAATGTTCTTTGATACAAATGATCAAACACCTATTTCGGCATTTTCAAAATTTCAACCCCTGAGGGGTGACAGGGGGTTGCAACGTTTGTATGAGGAATATTTTATTTGTGGTCGGATTTGCTTTATACTTGGTAGTAATGTTCTTTGATAAAAATAATCAAACACCTATTTCGGCATTTCTAAAAATTCAACCCCTGAGGGGGTGAAAGGGGGTTGCTACGTTTGAATGTGGAATGAAGGGGGTGAAAGGGGGTTGCAACGTTTTTATCAGGAATATTTTATTTGTGGTCGGATTTGCTTGATATTTGACATTAATGTTCTTTGATACAAAAAATCAAACACCTATTTCGGCATTTTTAAAAATTCAACCCCTGAGGGGGTGAAAGGGGGTTGCCACGTTTGTATGAGGAATTAAGGGGATGAAAGGGGGTTGCAACGTTTGTATGAGGAATTAAGGGGATGAAAGGGGGTTGCAACGTTTGTATGAGAAATTAAGGGGAGAAATGGGGTTGCAACGTTTGTATGAGGAATATTTTATTTGTGGTCGGATTTGGTTGATACTTGGTATTAATGTTCTTTGATACAAATAATCAAACACCCATTTCGGTATTTTTAAAAATTCAACCCCTAAGGGGGTGAAAGGAGGTTGCTACGTTTGTATGAGGAATATTTTATTTGTGGTCGGATTTGCTTCATACTTGGTCTTAATGTTCTTTGATACAAAAAATCAAACACCTATTTCGGCATTTTTAAAAATTAAACCCCTGAGTGGGTGAAAGGGGGTTGCCACGTTTGTATGAGGAATTGAGGGGGTGAAAGGGGGTTGCAACGTTTGTATGAGGAATTAAGGGGTGAAAGGGGTTGCAACCTTTGTATGAGGAATATTTCATTTGTGGTCGGATTTGGTTGATACTTGGTATTAATGTCCTTTGATACAAATAATCAAACACCTATTTCGGTATTTTTAAAAATTCTACCCCTAAGGGGCGAAAGGGGGTTGCAACGTTTGTATGAGAAATATTTTATTTGTGGTCGGATTTGCTTGATACTTGGTCTTAATGTTCTTTGATACAAATAATCAAACACTTATTTCCGCATTTCTAAAAATTCAACCGCTGAGGGGGTGAAAGGGGGTTGCTACGTTTGAATGAGGAATTAAGGGGGTGAAAGGGGGTTGCAACGTTTTTATCAGGAATATTTTATTTGTGGTCGGATTTGCTTGATATTTGACATTAATGTTCTTTGATACAAAAAATCAAACACCTATTTCGGCATTTTTAAAAATTCAACCCCTGAGTGGGTGAAAGGGGGTTGCCACGTTTGTATGAGGAATTAAGGGGGTGAAAGGGGGTTGCAACGTTTGTATGAGGAATATTTTATTTGTGGTCGGGTTTGCTTGATACTTGGTATTAATGTTCTTTGATACAAATAATCAAACACCTATTTCGGTATTTTTAAAAATTCAACCCCTAAGGGGGTGAAAGGAGGTTGCAACGTTTGTATGAGGAATATTTTATTTGTGGTCGGATTTGCTTCATACTTGGTCTTAATGTTCTTTGATACAAATAATCGAACACCTATTTCGGCATTTTTAAAAATTAAACCCCTGAGTGGGTGAAAGGGGGTTGCCACGTTTGTATGAGGAATTGAGGGGGTGAAAGGGGGTTGCAACGTTTGTATGAGGAATTAAGGGGTGAAAGGGGTTGCAACGTTTGTATGAGGAATATTTTATTTGTGGTCGGATTTGGTTGATACTTGGTATTAATGTTCTTTGATAAAAATAATCAAATACCTATTTCGGCATTTTTGAAATTCAACCCCTAAGGGAATTAATGGGGGTTGCAACGTTTGTATGGGGAATATTTCATTTGTGTTCGGATTTGCTTGATATTTGATATTAATGTTCTTTGATACAAATAATCAAACACCTATTTCGGCATTTTTAAAAATTCTACCCCTAAGGGGGTGAAAGGAGGTTGCAACGTTTTTATCAGGAATATTTTATTTGTGGTCGGATTTGCTTGATATTTGACATTAATGTTCTTTGATGCACATAATCAAACACCTATTTCGGCATTTTTAAAAATTCAACCCCTGAGGGGGTGAAAGGGGGTTGCCACGTTTGTATGAGGAATTAAGGGGATGAAAGGGGGTTGCAACGTTTGTATGAGAAATTAAGGGGATAAATGGGGTTGTAACGTTTGTATGAGGAATATTTTATTTGTTGTCGGATTTGGTTGATACTTGGTCTTAATGTTCTTTGATACAAATGATCAAACACCTATTTCGGCATTTTCAAAATTTCAACCCCTGAGGGGTGACAGGGGGTTGCAACGTTTGTATGAGGAATATTTTATTTGTGGTCGGATTTGCTTTATACTTGGTAGTAATGTTCTTTGATAAAAATAATCAAACACCTATTTCGGCATTTCTAAAAATTCAACCCCTGAGGGGGTGAAAGGGGGTTGCTACGTTTGAATGTGGAATGAAGGGGGTGAAAGGGGGTTGCAACGTTTTTATCAGGAATATTTTATTTGTGGTCGGATTTGCTTGATATTTGACATTAATGTTCTTTGATACAAAAAATCAAACACCTATTTCGGCATTTTTAAAAATTCAACCCCTGAGGGGGTGAAAGGGGGTTGCCACGTTTGTATGAGGAATTAAGGGGATGAAAGGGGGTTGCAACGTTTGTATGAGGAATTAAGGGGATGAAAGGGGGTTGCAACGTTTGTATGAGAAATTAAGGGGAGAAATGGGGTTGCAACGTTTGTATGAGGAATATTTTATTTGTGGTCGGATTTGGTTGATACTTGGTATTAATGTTCTTTGATACAAATAATCAAACACCCATTTCGGTATTTTTAAAAATTCAACCCCTAAGGGGGTGAAAGGAGGTTGCTACGTTTGTATGAGGAATATTTTATTTGTGGTCGGATTTGCTTCATACTTGGTCTTAATGTTCTTTGATACAAAAAATCAAACACCTATTTCGGCATTTTTAAAAATTAAACCCCTGAGTGGGTGAAAGGGGGTTGCCACGTTTGTATGAGGAATTGAGGGGGTGAAAGGGGGTTGCAACGTTTGTATGAGGAATTAAGGGGTGAAAGGGGTTGCAACCTTTGTATGAGGAATATTTCATTTGTGGTCGGATTTGGTTGATACTTGGTATTAATGTCCTTTGATACAAATAATCAAACACCTATTTCGGTATTTTTAAAAATTCTACCCCTAAGGGGCGAAAGGGGGTTGCAACGTTTGTATGAGAAATATTTTATTTGTGGTCGGATTTGCTTGATACTTGGTCTTAATGTTCTTTGATACAAATAATCAAACACTTATTTCCGCATTTCTAAAAATTCAACCGCTGAGGGGGTGAAAGGGGGTTGCTACGTTTGAATGAGGAATTAAGGGGGTGAAAGGGGGTTGCAACGTTTTTATCAGGAATATTTTATTTGTGGTCGGATTTGCTTGATATTTGACATTAATGTTCTTTGATACAAAAAATCAAACACCTATTTCGGCATTTTTAAAAATTCAACCCCTGAGTGGGTGAAAGGGGGTTGCCACGTTTGTACGAGGAATTAAGGGGGTGAAAGGGGGTTGCAACGTTTGTATGAGGAATATTTTATTTGTGGTCGGGTTTGCTTGATACTTGGTATTAATGTTCTTTGATACAAATAATCAAACACCTATTTCGGTATTTTTAAAAATTCAACCCCTAAGGGGGTGAAAGGAGGTTGCAACGTTTGTATGAGGAATATTTTATTTGTGGTCGGATTTGCTTCATACTTGGTCTTAATGTTCTTTGATACAAATAATCGAACACCTATTTCGGCATTTTTAAAAATTAAACCCCTGAGTGGGTGAAAGGGGGTTGCCACGTTTGTATGAGGAATTGAGGGGGTGAAAGGGGGTTGCAACGTTTGTATGAGGAATTAAGGGGTGAAAGGGGTTGCAACGTTTGTATGAGGAATATTTTATTTGTGGTCGGATTTGGTTGATACTTGGTATTAATGTTCTTTGATAAAAATAATCAAATACCTATTTCGGCATTTTTGAAATTCAACCCCTAAGGGAATTAATGGGGGTTGCAACGTTTGTATGGGGAATATTTCATTTGTGTTCGGATTTGCTTGATATTTGATATTAATGTTCTTTGATACAAATAATCAAACACCTATTTCGGCATTTTTAAAAATTCTACCCCTAAGGGGGTGAAAGGAGGTTGCAACGTTTGTATGAGGAATATTTTATTTGTGGTCGGATTTGCTTCATACTTGGTCTTAATGTTCTTTGATACAAATAATCGAACACCTATTTCGGCATTTTTAAAAATTAAACCCCTGAGTGGGTGAAAGGGGGTTGCCACGTTTGTATGAGGAATTGAGGGGGTGAAAGGGGGTTGCAACGTTTGTATGAGGAATTAAGGGGTGAAAGGGGTTGCAACGTTTGTATGAGGAATATTTTATTTGTGGTCGGATTTGGTTGATACTTGGTATTAATGTTCTTTGATAAAAATAATCAAATACCTATTTCGGCATTTTTGAAACTTAAACCCCTGGGGGGTGAGAAGGGGTTGCAACGTTTGTATGAGGAATATTTTATTTGTGGTCGGATTTGCTTGATATTTGACATTAATGTTCTTTGATACAAAAAATCAAACACCTATTTCGGCATTTTTAAAAATTCAACCCCTGATGGGGTGAAAGGGGGTTGCCACGTTTGTATGAGGAATTAAGGGGGTGAAAGGGGGTCGCAACGTTTGTATGAGGAATATTTTATTTGTGGTCGGGTTTGCTTGATACTTGGTCTTAATGTTCTTTGATACAAAAAATCAAACACCTATTTCGGCATTTTTAAAAATTAAACCCCTGAGTGGGTGAAAGGGGGTTGCCACGTTTGTATGAGGAATTGAGGGGGTGAAAGGGGGTTGCAACGTTTGTATGAGGAATTAAGGGGTGAAAGGGGTTGCAACCTTTGTATGAGGAATATTTCATTTGTGGTCGGATTTGGTTGATACTTGGTATTAATGTCCTTTGATACAAATAATCAAACACCTATTTCGGTATTTTTAAAAATTCTACCCCTAAGGGGCGAAAGGGGGTTGCAACGTTTGTATGAGAAATATTTTATTTGTGGTCGGATTTGCTTGATACTTGGTCTTAATGTTCTTTGATACAAATAATCAAACACTTATTTCCGCATTTCTAAAAATTCAACCGCTGAGGGGGTGAAAGGGGGTTGCTACGTTTGAATGAGGAATTAAGGGGGTGAAAGGGGGTTGCAACGTTTTTATCAGGAATATTTTATTTGTGGTCGGATTTGCTTGATATTTGACATTAATGTTCTTTGATACAAAAAATCAAACACCTATTTCGGCATTTTTAAAAATTCAACCCCTGAGTGGGTGAAAGGGGGTTGCCACGTTTGTATGAGGAATTAAGGGGGTGAAAGGGGGTTGCAACGTTTGTATGAGGAATATTTTATTTGTGGTCGGGTTTGCTTGATACTTGGTATTAATGTTCTTTGATACAAATAATCAAACACCTATTTCGGTATTTTTAAAAATTCAACCCCTAAGGGGGTGAAAGGAGGTTGCAACGTTTGTATGAGGAATATTTTATTTGTGGTCGGATTTGCTTCATACTTGGTCTTAATGTTCTTTGATACAAATAATCGAACACCTATTTCGGCATTTTTAAAAATTAAACCCCTGAGTGGGTGAAAGGGGGTTGCCACGTTTGTATGAGGAATTGAGGGGGTGAAAGGGGGTTGCAACGTTTGTATGAGGAATTAAGGGGTGAAAGGGGTTGCAACGTTTGTATGAGGAATATTTTATTTGTGTTCGGATTTGGTTGATATTTGATATTAATGTTCTTTGATACAAATAATCAAACACCTATTTCGTCATTTTTAAAATTTCAACCCCAGAGGGGCTGAGAGGGGGTTGCAACGTTTGCATGAGGAATATTTTATTTGTGGTCGGATTTGCTTGATACTTGGTAGTAATGTTCTTTGATAAAAATAATCAAACACCTATTTCGGCATTTTTGAAATTCAACCCCTAAGGGGGTGAATGGAGGGTGCAACGTTTGTATGAGGAATATTTTATCTGTGGTCGGATTTGCTTGATACTTGGTCTTAATATTCTTTGATACAAATAATTAAACACTTATTTCCGCATTTCTAAAAATTCAACCGCTGAGGGGGTGAAA
This sequence comes from Lasioglossum pauxillum, assembly GCA_933228785.1. Lineage (NCBI taxonomy): Eukaryota > Metazoa > Arthropoda > Insecta > Hymenoptera > Halictidae > Lasioglossum > Lasioglossum pauxillum. The sequence goes on from OW121707.1 coordinate 16,437,121, forward strand.
GGGGTTTGCTACGTTTGAATGAGGAATTAAGGGGGTGAAAGGGGGTTGCAACGTTTTTATCAGGAATATTTTATTTGTGGTCGGATTTGCTTGATATTTGACATTAATGTTCTTTGATACAAATAATCAAACGCCTATTTCGGCATTTTTAAAAATTCTACCCCTAAGGGGGTGAAAGGAGGTTGCAACGTTTTTATCAGGAATATTTTATTTGTGGTCGGATTTGCTTGATATTTGACATTAATGTTCTTTGATGCACATAATCAAACACCTATTTCGGCATTTTTAAAAATTCAACCCCTGAGGGGGTGAAAGGGGGTTGCCACGTTTGTATGAGGAATTAAGGGGATGAAAGGGGGTTGCAACGTTTGTATGAGAAATTAAGGGGAGAAATGGGGTTGTAACGTTTGTATGAGGAATATTTTATTTGTGGTCGGATTTGGTTGATACTTGGTCTTAATGTTCTTTGATACAAATGATCAAACACCTATTTCGGCATTTTCAAAATTTCAACCCCTGAGGGGTGACAGGGGGTTGCAACGTTTGTATGAGGAATATTTTATTTGTGGTCGGATTTGCTTTATACTTGGTAGTAATGTTCTTTGATAAAAATAATGAAACACCTATTTCGGCATTTCTAAAAATTCAACCCCTGAGGGGGTGAAAGGGGGTTGCTACGTTTGAATGTGGAATGGAGGGGGTGAAAGGGGGTTGCAACGTTTTTATCAGGAATATTTTATTTGTGGTCGGATTTGCTTGATATTTGACATTAATGTTCTTTGATACAAAAAATCAAACACCTATTTCGGCATTTTTAAAAATTCAACCCCTGAGTGGGTGAAAGGGGGTTGCCACGTTTGTATGAGGAATTAAGGGGGTGAAAGGGGGTTGCAACGTTTGTATGAGGAATATTTTATTTGTGGTCGGGTTTGCTTGATACTTGGTATTAATGTTCTTTGATACAAATAATCAAACACCTATTTCGGTATTTTTAAAAATTCAACCCCTAAGGGGGTGAAAGGAGGTTGCAACGTTTGTATGAGGAATATTTTATTTGTGGTCGGATTTGCTTCATACTTGGTCTTAATGTTCTTTGATACAAATAATCGAACACCTATTTCGGCATTTTTAAAAATTAAACCCCTGAGTGGGTGAAAGGGGGTTGCCACGTTTGTATGAGGAATTGAGGGGGTGAAAGGGGGTTGCAACGTTTGTATGAGGAATTAAGGGGTGAAAGGGGTTGCAACGTTTGTATGAGGAATATTTTATTTGTGGTCGGATTTGGTTGATACTTGGTATTAATGTTCTTTGATAAAAATAATCAAATACCTATTTCGGCATTTTTGAAATTCAACCCCTAAGGGGATTAATGGGGGTTGCAACGTTTGTATGGGGAATATTTCATTTGTGTTCGGATTTGCTTGATATTTGATATTAATGTTCTTTGATTCAAATAATCAAACACCTATTTCGTCATTTTTAAAATTTCAACCCCAGAGGGGCTGAGAGGGGGTTGCAACGTTTGCATGAGGAATATTTTATTTGTGGTCGGATTTGCTTGATACTTGGTAGTAATGTTCTTTGATAAAAATAATCAAACACCTATTTCGGCATTTTTGAAATTCAACCCCTAAGGGGGTGAATGTAGGGTGCAACGTTTGTATGAGGAATATTTTATCTGTGGTCGGATTTGCTTGATACTTGGTCTTAATATTCTTTGATACAAAAAATCAGACACCTATTTCGGCATTTTTAAAAATTAAACCCCTGAGTGGGTGAAAGGGGGTTGCCACGTTTGTATGAGGACTTGAGGGGGTGAAAGGGGGTTGCAACGTTTGTACGAGGAATATTTTATTTGTGGTCGGATTTGGTTGATACTTGGTATTAATGTTCTTTGATACAAATAATCAAACACCTATTTCGGTATTTTTAAAAATTCTACCCCTAAGGGGGCGAAAGGGGGTTGCAACGTTTGTATGAGAAATATTTTATTTGTGGTCGGATTTGCTTGATACTTGGTCTTAATATTCTTTGATACAAATAATTAAACACTTATTTCCGCATTTCTAAAAATTCAACCGCTGAGGGGGTGAAAGGGGGTTGCTACGTTTGAATGAGGAATTAAGGGGGTGAAAGGGGGTTGCAACGTTTTTATCAGGAATATTTTATTTGTGGTCGGATTTGCTTGATATTTGACATTAATGTTCTTTGATACAAATAATCAAACGCCTATTTCGGCATTTTTAAAAATTCTACCCCTAAGGGGGTGAAAGGAGGTTGCAACGTTTTTATCAGGAATATTTTATTTGTGGTCGGATTTGCTTGATATTTGACATTAATGTTCTTTGATACAAAAAATCAAACACCTATTTCGGCATTTTTAAAAATTCAACCCCTGAGGGGGTGAAAGGGGGTTGCCACGTTTGTATGAGGAATTAAGGGGATGAAAGGGGGTTGCAACGTTTGTATGAGGAATTAAGGGGATGAAAGGGGGTTGCAACGTTTGTATGAGAAATTAAGGGGAGAAATGGGGTTGCAACGTTTGTATGAGGAATATTTTATTTGTGGTCGGATTTGGTTGATACTTGGTATTAATGTTCTTTGATACAAATAATCAAACACCCATTTCGGTATTTTTAAAAATTCAACCCCTAAGGGGGTGAAAGGAGGTTGCTACGTTTGTATGAGGAATATTTTATTTGTGGTCGGATTTGCTTCATACTTGGTCTTAATGTTCTTTGATACAAAAAATCAAACACCTATTTCGGCATTTTTAAAAATTAAACCCCTGAGTGGGTGAAAGGGGGTTGCCACGTTTGTATGAGGAATTAAGGGGGTGAAAGGGGGTTGCAACGTTTGTATGAGGAATATTTTATTTGTGGTCGGGTTTGCTTGATACTTGGTAGTAATGTTCTTTGATAAAAATAATCAAACACCTATTTCGGCATTTTTAAAAATTAAACCCCTGAGGGGGTGAGAGGGGGTTGCCACGTTTGTATGAGGAATTAAGGGGGTGAAAGGGGGTTGCAACGTTTGTATGAGGAATTAAGGGGTGATAGGGGTTGCAACGTTTGTATGAGGAATATTTTATTTGTGGTCGGATTTGGTTGATACTTGGTAGTAATGTTATTTGATACAAATAATCAAACACCTATTTCGGTATTTTTAAAAATTCTACCCCTAAGGGGCGAAAGGGGGTTGCAACGTTTGTATGAGAAATATTTTATTTGTGGTCGGATTTGCTTGATACTTGGTCTTAATGTTCTTTGATACAAATAATCAAACACTTATTTCCGCATTTCTAAAAATTCAACCGCTGAGGGGGTGAAAGGGGGTTGCTACGTTTGAATGAGGAATTAAGGGGGTGAAAGGGGGTTGCAACGTTTTTATCAGGAATATTTTATTTGTGGTCGGATTTGCTTGATATTTGACATTAATGTTCTTTGATACAAAAAATCAAAGACCTATTTCGGCATTTTTAAAAATTCAACCCCTGAGTGGGTGAAAGGGGGTTGCCACGTTTGTATGAGGAATTAAGGGGGTGAAAGGGGGTTGCAACGTTTGTATGAGGAATATTTTATTTGTGGTCGGGTTTGCTTGATACTTGGTATTAATGTTCTTTGATACAAATAATCAAACACCTATTTCGGTATTTTTAAAAATTCAACCCCTAAGGGGGTGAAAGGAGGTTGCAACGTTTGTATGAGGAATATTTTATTTGTGGTCGGATTTGCTTCATACTTGGTCTTAATGTTCTTTGATACAAATAATCAAACACCTATTCCGGCATTTTTAAAAATTAAACCCCTGAGTGGGTGAAAGGGGGTTGCCACGTTTGTATGAGGAATTGAGGGGGTGAAAGGGGGTTGCAACGTTTGTATGAGGAATTAAGGGGTGAAAGGGGTTGCAACGTTTGTATGAGGAATATTTTATTTGTGGTCGGATTTGGTTGATACTTGGTATTAATGTTCTTTGATAAAAATAATCAAATACCTATTTCGGCATTTTTGAAATTCAACCCCTAAGGGGATTAATGGGGGTTGCAACGTTTGTATGGGGAATATTTCATTTGTGTTCGGATTTGCTTAATATTTGATATTAATGATCTTTGATACAAATAATCAAACACCTATTTCGTCATTTTTAAAATTTCAACCCCAGAGGGGCTGAGAGGGGGTTGCAACGTTTGCATGAGGAATATTTTATTTGTGGTCGGATTTGCTTGATACTTGGTAGTAATGTTCTGTGATAAAAATAATCAAACACCTATTTAGGCATTTTTGAAATTCAACCCCTAAGGGGGTGAATGGAGGGTGCAACGTTTGTATGAGGAATATTTTATCTGTGGTCGGATTTGCTTGATACTTGGTCTTAATATTCTTTGATACAAAAAATCAGACACCTATTTCGGCATTTTTAAAAATTAAACCCCTGAGTGGGTGAAAGGGGGTTGCCACGTTTGTATGAGGACTTGAGGGGGTGAAAGGGGGTTGCAACGTTTGTACGAGGAATATTTTATTTGTGGTCGGATTTGGTTGATACTTGGTATTAATGTTCTTTGATACAAATAATCAAACACCTATTTCGGTATTTTTAAAAATTCTACCCCTAAGGGGGCGAAAGGGGGTTGCAACGTTTGTATGAGAAATATTTTATTTGTGGTCGGATTTGCTTGATACTTGGTCTTAATATTCTTTGATACAAATAATTAAACACTTATTTCCGCATTTCTAAAAATTCAACCGCTGAGGGGGTGAAAGGGGGTTGCTACGTTTGTATGAGGAATTAAGGGGGTGAAAGGGGGTTGCAACGTTTGTATGAGGAATATTTTATTTGTGGTCGGGTTTGCTTGATACTTGGTATTAATGTTCTTTGATACAAATAATCAAACACCTATTTCGGTATTTTTAAAAATTCAACCCCTAAGGGGGTGAAAGGAGGTTGCAACGTTTGTATGAGGAATATTTTATTTGTGGTCGGATTTGCTTCATACTTGGTCTTAATGTTCTTTGATACAAATAATCGAACACCTATTTCGGCATTTTTAAAAATTAAACCCCTGAGTGGGTGAAAGGGGGTTGCCACGTTTGTATGAGGAATTGAGGGGGTGAAAGGGGGTTGCAACGTTTGTATGAGGAATTAAGGGGTGAAAGGGGTTGCAACGTTTGTATGAGGAATATTTTATTTGTGGTCGGATTTGGTTGATACTTGGTATTAATGTTCTTTGATAAAAATAATCAAATACCTATTTCGGCATTTTTGAAATTCAACCCCTAAGGGGATTAATGGGGGTTGCAACGTTTGTATGGGGAATATTTCATTTGTGTTCGGATTTGCTTGATATTTGATATTAATGTTCTTTGATACAAATAATCAAACACCTATTTCGTCATTTTTAAAATTTCAACCCCAGAGGGGCTGAGAGGGGGTTGCAACGTTTGCATGAGGAATATTTTATTTGTGGTCGGATTTGCTTGATACTTGGTAGTAATGTTCTTTGATAAAAATAATCAAACACCTATTTCGGCATTTTTGAAATTCAACCCCTAAGGGGGTGAATGTAGGGTGCAACGTTTGTATCAGGAATATTTTATCTGTGGTCGGATTTGCTTGATACTTGGTCTTAATATTCTTTGATACAAAAAATCAGACACCTATTTCGGCATTTTTAAAAATTAAACCCCTGAGTGGGTGAAAGGGGGTTGCCACGTTTGTATGAGGACTTGAGGGGGTGAAAGGGGGTTGCAACGTTTGTACGAGGAATATTTTATTTGTGGTCGGATTTGGTTGATACTTGGTATTAATGTTCTTTGATACAAATAATCAAACACCTATTTCGGTATTTTTAAAAATTCTACCCCTAAGGGGGCGAAAGGGGGTTGCAACGTTTGTATGAGAAATATTTTATTTGTGGTCGGATTTGCTTGATACTTGGTCTTAATATTCTTTGATACAAATAATTAAACACTTATTTCCGCATTTCTAAAAATTCAACCGCTGAGGGGGTGAAAGGGGGTTGCTACGTTTGAATGAGGAATTAAGGGGGTGAAAGGGCGTTGCAACGTTTTTATCAGGAATATTTTATTTGTGGTCGGATTTGCTTGATATTTGACATTAATGTTCTTTGATACAAATAATCAAACGCCTATTTCGGCATTTTTAAAAATTCTACCCCTAAGGGGGTGAAAGGAGGTTGCAACGTTTTTATCAGGAATATTTTATTTATGGTCGGATTTGCTTGATATTTGACATTAATGTTCTTTGATGCACATAATCAAACACCTATTTCGGCATTTTTAAAAATTCAACCCCTGAGGGGGTGAAAGGGGGTTGCCACGTTTGTATGAGGAATTAAGGGGATGAAAGGGGGTTGCAACGTTTGTATGAGAAATTAAGGGGAGAAATGGGGTTGTAACGTTTGTATGAGGAATATTTTATTTGTGGTCGGATTTGGTTGATACTTGGTCTTAATGTTCTTTGATACAAATGATCAAACACCTATTTCGGCATTTTCAAAATTTCAACCCCTGAGGGGTGACAGGGGGTTGCAACGTTTGTATGAGGAATATTTTATTTGTGGTCGGATTTGCTTTATACTTGGTAGTAATGTTCTTTGATAAAAATAATCAAACACCTATTTCGGCATTTCTAAAAATTCAACCCCTGAGGGGGTGAAAGGGGGTTGCTACGTTTGAATGTGGAATGAAGGGGGTGAAAGGGGGTTGCAACGTTTTTATCAGGAATATTTTATTTGTGGTCGGATTTGCTTGATATTTGACATTAATGTTCTTTGATACAAAAAATCAAACACCTATTTCGGCATTTTTAAAAATTCAACCCCTGAGGGGGTGAAAGGGGGTTGCCACGTTTGTATGAGGAATTAAGGGGATGAAAGGGGGTTGCAACGTTTGTATGAGGAATTAAGGGGATGAAAGGGGGTTGCAACGTTTGTATGAGAAATTAAGGGGAGAAATGGGGTTGCAACGTTTGTATGAGGAATATTTTATTTGTGGTCGGATTTGGTTGATACTTGGTCTTAATGTTCTTTGATACAAATGATCAAACACCTATTTCGGCATTTTCAAAATTTCAACCCCTGAGGGGTGAGAGGGGGTTGCAACGTTTGTATGAGGAATATTTTATTTGTGGTCGGATTTGCTTTATACTTGGTAGTAATGTTCTTTGATAAAAATAATCAAACACCTATTTCGGCATTTCTAAAAATTCAACCCCTGAGGGGGTGAAAGGGGGTTGCCACGTTTGTATGAGGAATTAAGGGGGTGAAAGGGGGTTGCAACGTTTGTATGAGGAATATTTTATTTGTGCTCGGGTTTGCTTGATACTTGGTATTAATGTTCTTTGATACAAATAATCAAACACCTATTTCGGTATTTTTAAAAATTCAACCCCTAAGGGGGTGAAAGGAGGTTGCAACGTTTGTATGAGGAATATTTTATTTGTGGTCGGATTTGCTGCATACTTGGTCTTAATGTTCTTTGATACAAATAACCAAACACCTATTTCGGCATTTTTAAAAATTAAACCCCTGAGTGGGTGAAAGGGGGTTGCCACGTTTGTATGAGGAATTGAGGGGGTGAAAGGGGGTTGCAACGTTTGTATGAGGAATTAAGGGATGAAAGGGGTTGCAACGTTTGTATGAGGAATATTTTATTTGTGGTCGGGTTTGGTTGATACTTGGTATTAATGTTCTTTGATACAAATAATCACACACCTATTTCGGCATCTTTAAAAATTCAACCCCTGAAGGGGTGAAAGGGGGTTGCTACGTTTGTATGAGGAATATTTTATTTGTGGTCGGATTTGCTTGATACTTGGTCTTAATGTTCTTTGATACAAATAATCAATTACCTATTTCGGCATTTTTAAAAATTAAACCCCTGGGGGGTGAGAGGGGGTTGCAACGTTTGTATGAGGAATATTTTATTTGTGGTCGGATTTGCTTGATATTTGACATTAATGTTCTTTGATACAAAAAATCAAACACCTATTTCGGCATTTTTAAAAATTCAACCCCTGATGGGGTGAAAGGGGGTTGCCACGTTTGTATGAGGAATTAAGGGGGTGAAAGGGGTTTGCAACGTTTGTATGAGGAATATTTTATTTGTGGTCGGGTTTGCTTGATACTTGGTAGTAATGTTCTTTGATAAAAATAATCAAACACCTATTTCGGCATTTTTAAAAATTAAACCCCTGAGGGGGTGAAAGGGGGTTGCCACGTTTGTATGAGGAATTAAGGGGGTGAAAGGGGGTTGCAACGTTTGTATGAGGAATTAAGGGGTGAAAGGGGTTGCAACGTTTGTATGAGGAATATTTTATTTGTGGTCGGATTTCGTTGATACTTGGTAGTAATGTTATTTGATACAAATAATCAAACACCTATTTCGGTATTTTTAAAAATTCTACCCCTAAGGGGGTGAAAGGAGGTTGCAACGTTTGTATGAGGAATATTTTATTTGTGGTCGGATTTGCTTGATACTTGGTCTTAATGTTCTTTGATACAAATAATCAATTACCTATTTCGGCATTTTTAAAAATTAAACCCCTGGGGGGTGAGAGGGGGTTGCAACGTTTGTATGAGGAATATTTTATTTGTGGTCGGATTTGCTTGATATTTGACATTAATGTTCTTTGATACAAAAAATCAAACACCTATTTCGGCATTTTTAAAAATTCAACCCCTGATGGGGTGAAAGGGGGTTGCCACGTTTGTATGAGGAATTAAGGGGGTGAAAGGGGGTTGCAACGTTTGTATGAGGAATATTTTATTTGTGGTCGGGTTTGCATGATACTTGGTATTAATGTTCTTTGATACAAATAATCAAACACCCATTTCGGTATTTTTAAAAATTCAACCCCTAAGGGGGTGAAAGGAGGTTGCTACGTTTGTATGAGGAATATTTTATTTGTGGTCGGATTTGCTTCATACTTGGTCTTAATGTTCTTTGATACAAATAATCAAACACCTATTTCGGCATTTTTAAAAATTAAACCCCTGAGTGGGTGAAAGGGGGTTGCCACGTTTGTATGAGGAATTGAGGGGGTGAAAGGGGGTTGCAACGTTTGTATGAGGAATTAAGGGGTGAAAGGGGTTGCAACCTTTGTATGAGGAATATTTCATTTGTGGTCGGATTTGGTTGATACTTGGTATTAATGTCCTTTGATACAAATAATCAAACACCTATTTCGGTATTTTTAAAAATTCTACCCCTAAGGGGCGAAAGGGGGTTGCAACGTTTGTATGAGAAATATTTTATTTGTGGTCGGATTTGCTTGATACTTGGTCTTAATGTTCTTTTATACAAATAATCAAACACTTATTTCCGCATTTCTAAAAATTCAACCGCTGAGGGGGTGAAAGGGGGTTGCTACGTTTGAATGAGGAATTAAGGGGGTGAAAGGGGGTTGCAACGTTTTTATCAGGAATATTTTATTTGTGGTCGGATTTGCTTGATATTTGACATTAATGTTCTTTGATACAAAAAATCAAACACCTATTTCGGCATTTTTAAAAATTCAACCCCTGAGTGGGTGAAAGGGGGTTGCCACGTTTGTATGAGGAATTAAGGGGGTGAAAGGGGGTTGCAACGTTTGTATGAGGAATATTTTATTTGTGGTCGGGTTTGCTTGATACTTGGTATTAATGTTCTTTGATACAAATAATCAAACACCTATTTCGGTATTTTTAAAAATTCAACCCCTAAGGGGGTGAAAGGAGGTTGCAACGTTTGTATGAGGAATATTTTATTTGTGGTCGGATTTGCTTCATACTTGGTCTTAATGTTCTTTTATACAAATAATCAAACACCTATTTCGGCATTTTTAAAAATTAAACCCCTGAGTGGGTGAAAGGGGGTTGCCACGTTTGTATGAGGAATTGAGGGGGTGAAAGGGGGTTGCAACGTTTGTATGAGGAATTAAGGGGTGAAAGGGGTTGCAACGTTTGTATGAGGAATATTTTATTTGTGGTCGGATTTGGTTGATACTTGGTATTAATGTTCTTTGATAAAAATAATCAAATACCTATTTCGGCATTTTTGAAATTCAACCCCTAAGGGGATTAATGGGGGTTGCAACGTTTGTATGGGGAATATTTCATTTGTGTTCGGATTTGCTTAATATTTGATATTAATGATCTTTGATACAAATAATCAAACACCTATTTCGTCATTTTTAAAATTTCAACCCCAGAGGGGCTGAGAGGGGGTTGCAACGTTTGCATGAGGAATATTTTATTTGTGGTCGGATTTGCTTGATACTTGGTAGTAATGTTCTTTGATAAAAATAATCAAACACCTATTTCGGCATTTTTGAAATTCAACCCCTAAGGGGGTGAATGGAGGGTGCAACGTTTGTATGAGGAATATTTTATCTGTGGTCGGATTTGCTTGATACTTGGTCTTAATATTCTTTGATACAAAAAATCAGACACCTATTTCGGCATTTTTAAAAATTAAACCCCTGAGTGGGTGAAAGGGGGTTGCCACGTTTGTATGAGGACTTGAGGGGGTGAAAGGGGGTTGCAACGTTTGTACGAGGAATATTTTATTTGTGGTCGGATTTGGTTGATACTTGGTATTAATGTTCTTTGATACAAATAATCAAACACCTATTTCGGTATTTTTAAAAATTCTACCCCTAAGGGGGCGAAAGGGGGTTGCAACGTTTGTATGAGAAATATTTTATTTGTGGTCGGATTTGCTTGATACTTGGTCTTAATATTCTTTGATACAAATAATTAAACACTTATTTCCGCATTTCTAAAAATTCAACCGCTGAGGGGGTGAAAGGGGGTTGCTACGTTTGAATGAGGAATTAAGGGGGTGAAAGGGGGTTGCAACGTTTTTATCAGGAATATTTTATTTGTGGTCGGATTTGCTTGATATTTGACATTAATGTTCTTTGATACAAATAATCAAACGCCTATTTCGGCATTTTTAAAAATTCTACCCCTAAGGGGGTGAAAGGAGGTTGCAACGTTTTTATCAGGAATATTTTATTTGTGGTCGGATTTGCTTGATATTTGACATTAATGTTCTTTGATGCACATAATCAAACACCTATTTCGGCATTTTTAAAAATTCAACCCCTGAGGGGGTGAAAGGGGGTTGCCACGTTTGTATGAGGAATTAAGGGGATGAAAGTGGGTTGCAACGTTTGTATGAGAAATTAAGGGGAGAAATGGGGTTGCAACGTTTGTATGAGGAATATTTTATTTGTGGTCGGATTTGGTTGATACTTGGTCTTAATGTTCTTTGATACAAATGATCAAACACCTATTTCGGCATTTTCAAAATTTCAACCCCTGAGGGGTGACAGGGGGTTGCAACGTTTGTATGAGGAATATTTTATTTGTGGTCGGATTTGCTTGATACTTGGTCTTAATATTCTTTGATACAAAAAATCAGACACCTATTTCGGCATTTTTAAAAATTAAACCCCTGAGTGGGTGAAAGGGGGTTGCCACGTTTGTATGAGGACTTGAGGGGGTGAAAGGGGGTTGCAACGTTTGTACGAGGAATATTTTATTTGTGGTCGGATTTGGTTGATACTTGGTATTAATGTTCTTTGATACAAATAATCAAACACCTATTTCGGTATTTTTAAAAATTCTACCCCTAAGGGGGCGAAAGGGGGTTGCAACGTTTGTATGAGAAATATTTTATTTGTGGTCGGATTTGCTTGATACTTGGTCTTAATATTCTTTGATACAAATAATTAAACACTTATTTCCGCATTTCTAAAAATTCAACCGCTGAGGGGGTGAAAGGGGGTTGCTACGTTTGAATGAGGAATTAAGGGGGTGAAAGGGGGTTGCAACGTTTTTATCAGGAATATTTTATTTGTGGTCGGATTTGCTTGATATTTGACATTAATGTTCTTTGATACAAATAATCAAACGCCTATTTCGGCATTTTTAAAAATTCTACCCCTAAGGGGGTGAAAGGGGGTTGCCACGTTTGTATGAGGAATTAAGGGGATGAAAGGGGGTTGCAACGTTTGTATGAGAAATTAAGGGGAGAAATGGGGTTGCAACGTTTGTATGAGGAATATTTTATTTGTGGTCGGATTTGGTTGATACTTGGTCTTAATGTTCTTTGATACAAATGATCAAACACCTATTTCGGCATTTTCAAAATTTCAACCCCTGAGGGGTGACAGGGGGTTGCAACGTTTGTATGAGGAATATTTTATTTGTGGTCGGATTTGCTTTATACTTGGTAGTAATGTTCTTTGATAAAAATAATCAAACACCTATTTCGGCATTTCTAAAAATTCAACCCCTGAGGGGGTGAAAGGGGGTTGCTACGTTTGAATGTGGAATGAAGGGGGTGAAAGGGGGTTGCAACGTTTTTATCAGGAATATTTTATTTGTGGTCGGATTTGCTTGATATTTGACATTAATGTTCTTTGATACAAAAAATCAAACACCTATTTCGGCATTTTTAAAAATTCAACCCCTGAGGGGGTGAAAGGGGTTGCCACGTTTGTATGAGGAATTAAGGGGGTGAAAGGGGGTTGCCACGTTTGTATGAGGAATTAAGGGGATGAAAGGGGGTTGCAACGTTTGTATGAGAAATTAAGGGGAGAAATGGGGTTGCAACGTTTGTATGAGGAATATTTTATTTGTGGTCGGATTTGGTTGATACTTGGTCTTAATGTTCTTTGATACAAATGATCAAACACCTATTTCGGCATTTTCAAAATTTCAACCCCTGAGGGGTGAGAGGGGGTTGCAACGTTTGTATGACGAATATTTTATTTGTGGTCGGATTTGCTTTATACTTGGTAGTAATGTTCTTTGATAAAAATAATCAAACACCTATTTCGGCATTTCTAAAAATTCAACCCCTGAGGGGGTGAAAGGGGGTTGCTACGTTTGAATGTGGAATTAAGGGGGTGAAAGGGGGTTGCAACGTTTTTATCAGGAATATTTTATTTGTGGTCGGATTTGCTTGATATTTGACATTAATGTTCTTTGATACAAATAATCAAACACCTATTTCGGCATTTTTAAAAATGCTACCCCTAAGGGGGTGAAAGGAGGTTGCAACGTTTTTATCAGGAATATTTTATTTGTGGTCGGATTTGCTTGATATTTGACATTAATGTTCTTTGATGCACATAATCAAACACCTATTTCGGCATTTTTAAAAATTCAACCCCTGAGGGGGTGAAAGGGGGTTGCCACGTTTGTATGAGGAATTAAGGGGATGAAAGGGGGTTGCAACGTTTGTATGAGGAATTAAGGGGATGAAAGAGGGTTGCAACGTTTGTATGAGAAATTAAGGGGAGAAATGGGGTTGCAACGTTTGTATGAGGAATATTTTATTTGTGGTCGGATTTGGTTGATACTTGGTCTTAATGTTCTTTGATACAAATGATCAAACACCTATTTCGGCATTTTCAAAATTTCAACCCCTGAGGGGTGAGAGGGGGTTGCAACGTTTGTATGACGAATATTTTATTTGTGGTCGGATTTGCTTTATACTTGGTAGTAATGTTCTTTGATAAAAATAATCAAACACCTATTTCGGCATTTCTAAAAATTCAACCCCTGAGGGGGTGAAAGGGGGTTGCCACGTTTGTATGAGGAATTAAGGGGGTGAAAGGGGGTTGCAACGTTTGTATGAGGAATATTTTATTTGTGCTCGGGTTTGCTTGATACTTGGTATTAATGTTCTTTGATACAAATAATCAAACACCTATTTCGGTATTTTTAAAATTTCAACCCCTAAGGGGGTGAAAGGAGGTTGCAACGTTTGTATGAGGAATATTTTATTTGTGGTCGGATTTGCTGCATACTTGGTCTTAATGTTCTTTGATACAAATAACCAAACACCTATTTCGGCATTTTTAAAAATTAAACCCCTGAGTGGGTGAAAGGGGGTTGCCACGTTTGTATGAGGAATTGAGGGGGTGAAAGGGGGTTGCAACGTTTGTATGAGGAATTAAGGGGTGAAAGGGGTTGCAACGTTTGTATGAGGAATATTTTATTTGTGGTCGGATTTGGTTGATACTTGGTATTAATGTTCTTTGATAAAAATAATCAAATACCTATTTCGGCATTTTTGAAATTCAACCCCTAAGGGGATTAATGGGGGTTGCAACGTTTGTATGGGGAATATTTCATTTGTGTTCGGATTTGCTTGATATTTGATATTAATGTTCTTTGATACAAATAATCAAACACCTATTTCGTCATTTTTAAAATTTCAACCCCAGAGGGGCTGAGAGGGGGTTGCAACATTTGTATGAGGAATATTTTATTTGTGGTCGGATTTGCTTGATATTTGACATTAATGTTCTTTGATACAAAAAATCAAACACCTATTTCGGCATTTTTAAAAATTCAACCCCTGATGGGGTGAAAGGGGGTTGCCACGTTTGTATGAGGAATTAAGGGGGTGAAAGGGGGTTGCAACGTTTGTATGAGGAATATTTTATTTGTGGTCGGGTTTGCTTGATACTTGGTAGTAATGTTCTTTGATAAAAATAATCAAACACCTATTTCGGCATTTTTAAAAATTAAACCCCTGAGGGGGTGAAAGGGGGTTGCCACGTTTGTATGAGGAATTAAGGGGGTGAAAGGGGGTTGCAACGTTTTTATCAGGAATATTTTATTTGTGGTCGGATTTGCTTGATATTTGACATTAATGTTCTTTGATACAAAAAATCAAACACCTATTTCGGCATTTTTAAAAATTCAACCCCTGAGGGGGTGAAAGGGGGTTGCCACGTTTGTATGAGGAATTAAGGGGGTGAAAGGGGGTTGCAACGTTTGTATGAGGAATATTTTATTTGTGCTCGGGTTTGCTTGATACTTGGTATTAATGTTCTTTGATACAAATAATCAAACACCTATTTCGGTATTTTTAAAAATTCAACCCCTAAGGGGGTGAAAGGAGGTTGCAACGTTTGTATGAGGAATATTTTATTTGTGGTCGGATTTGCTGCATACTTGGTCTTAATGTTCTTTGATACAAATAACCAAACACCTATTTCGGCATTTTTAAAAATTAAACCCCTGAGTGGGTGAAAGGGGGTTGCCACGTTTGTATGAGGAATTGAGGGGGTGAAAGGGGGTTGCAACGTTTGTATGAGGAATTAAGGGGTGAAAGGGGTTGCAACGTTTGTATGAGGAATATTTTATTTGTGGTCGGGTTTGGTTGATACTTGGTATTAATGTTCTTTGATACAAATAATCACACACCTATTTCGGCATCTTTAAAAATTCAACCCCTGAGGGGGTGAAAGGGGGTTGCTACGTTTGAATGAGGAATTAAGGGGGTGAAAGGGGGTTGCAACGTTTTTGTCAGGAATATTTTATTTGTTGTCGGATTTGCTTGATATTTGACATTAATGTTCTTTGATACAAATAATCAAACACCTATTTCGCCATTTATAAAAATTAAACCCCTGAGGTGGTGAAAGGGGGTTGCTACGTTTGAATGAGGAATTAAGGGGGTGAAAGGGGGTTGCAAAGTTTTCGTCAGGAATATTTTATTTGTTGTCGGATTTGCTTGATATTTGACATTAATGTTCTTTGATACAAATAATCAAACACCTATTTCGGCATTTTTAAAAATGCTACCCCTAAGGGGGCGAAAGGGGGTTGCAACGTTTGTATGAGAAGTATTTTATTTGTGGTCGGATTTGCTTGATACTTGGTATTAATGTTCTTTGATACAAATAATCACACACCTATTTCGGCATTTTTAAAAATTCAACCGCTGAGGGGGTGAAAGGGGGTTGCTACGTTTGAATGAGGAATTAAGGGGGTGAAAGGGGGTTGCAACGTTTTTATCAGGAATATTTTATTTGTGGTCGGATTTGCTTGATATTTGACATTAATGTTCTTTGATACAAATAATCAAACACCTATTTCGGCATTTTTAAAAATTCCACCCCTAAGGGGGTGAAAGGAGGTTGCAACGTTTTTATCAGGAATATTTTATTTGTGGTCGGATTTGCTTGATATTTGACATTAATGTTCTTTGATACAAAAAATCAAACACCTATTTCGGCATTTTTAAAAATTCAACCCCTGAGGGGGTGAAAGGGGGTTGCCACGTTTGTATGAGGAATTAAGGGGATGAAAGGGGGTTGCAACGTTTGTATGAGAAATTAAGGGGAGAAATGGGGTTGCAACGTTTGTATGAGGAATATTTTATTTGTGGTCGGATTTGGTTGATACTTGGTCTTAATGTTCTTTGATACAAATGATCAAACACCTATTTCGGCATTTTCAAAATTTCAACCCCTGAGGGGTGAGAGGGGGTTGCAACGTTTGTATGAGGAATATTTTATTTGTGGTCGGATTTGCTTTATACTTGGTAGTAATGTTCTTTGATAAAAATAATCAAACACCTATTTCGGCATTTCTAAAAATTCAACCCCTGAGGGGGTGAAAGGGGGTTGCTACGTTTGAATGTGGAATTCAGGGGGTGAAAGGGGGTTGCAACGTTTTTATCAGGAATATTTTATTTGTGGTCGGATTTGCTTGATATTTGACATTAATGTTCTTTGATACAAAAAATCAAACACCTATTTCGGCATTTCTAAAAATTCAACCCCTGAGGGGGTGAAAGGGGGTTGCTACGTTTGAATGTGGAATTAAGGGGGTGAAAGGGGGTTGCAACGTTTTTATCAGGAATATTTTATTTGTGGTCGGATTTGCTTGATATTTGACATTAATGTTCTTTGATACAAAAAATCAAACACCTATTTCGGCATTTTTAAAAATTCTACCCCTAAGGGGGCGAAAGGGGGTTGCAACGTTTGTATGAGAAGTATTTTATTTGTGGTCGGATTTGCTTGATACATGGTATTAATGTTCTTTGATACAAATAATCAAACACCTATTTCGGCATTTTTAAAAATTCTACCCCTAAGGGGGCGAAAGGGGGTTGCAACGTTTGTATGAGAAGTATTTTATTTGTGGTCGGATTTGCTTGATACTTGGTATTAATGTTCTTTGATACAAATAATCACACACCTATTTCGGCATTTTTAAAAATTCAACCGCTGAGGGGGTGAAAGGGGGTTGCTACGTTTGAATGAGGAATTAAGGGGGTGAAAGGGGGTTGCAACGTTTTTATCAGGAATATTTTATTTGTGGTCGGATTTGCTTGATATTTGACATTAATGTTCTTTGATACAAATAATCAAACACCTATTTCGGCATTTTTAAAAATTCCACCCCTAAGGGGGTGAAAGGAGGTTGCAACGTTTTTATCAGGAATATTTTATTTGTGGTCGGATTTGCTTGATATTTGACATTAATGTTCTTTGATACAAAAAATCAAACACCTATTTCGGCATTTTTAAAAATTCAACCCCTGAGGGGGTGAAAGGGGGTTGCCACGTTTGTATGAGGAATTAAGGGGATGAAAGGGGGTTGCAACGTTTGTATGAGAAATTAAGGGGAGAAATGGGGTTGCAACGTTTGTATGAGGAATATTTTATTTGTGGTCGGATTTGGTTGATACTTGGTCTTAATGTTCTTTGATACAAATGATCAAACACCTATTTCGGCATTTTCAAAATTTCAACCCCTGAGGGGTGAGAGGGGGTTGCAACGTTTGTATGAGGAATATTTTATTTGTGGTCGGATTTGCTTTATACTTGGTAGTAATGTTCTTTGATAAAAATAATCAAACACCTATTTCGGCATTTCTAAAAATTCAACCCCTGAGGGGGTGAAAGGGGGTTGCTACGTTTGAATGTGGAATTCAGGGGGTGAAAGGGGGTTGCAACGTTTTTATCAGGAATATTTTATTTGTGGTCGGATTTGCTTGATATTTGACATTAATGTTCTTTGATACAAAAAATCAAACACCTATTTCGGCATTTCTAAAAATTCAACCCCTGAGGGGGTGAAAGGGGGTTGCTACGTTTGAATGTGGAATTAAGGGGGTGAAAGGGGGTTGCAACGTTTTTATCAGGAATATTTTATTTGTGGTCGGATTTGCTTGATATTTGACATTAATGTTCTTTGATACAAAAAATCAAACACCTATTTCGGCATTTTTAAAAATTCTACCCCTAAGGGGGCGAAAGGGGGTTGCAACGTTTGTATGAGAAGTATTTTATTTGTGGTCGGATTTGCTTGATACATGGTATTAATGTTCTTTGATACAAATAATCACACACCTATTTCGGCATTTTTAAAAATTCAACCCCTGAGGGGGTGAAAGGGGGTTGCTACGTTTGAATGAGGAATTATGGGGGTGAAAGGGGGTTGCAACGTTTGTATGAGGAATTAAGGGGTGAAAGGGGTTGCAACGTTTGTATGAGGAATATTTTATTTGTGGTCGGATTTGGTTGATACTTGGTAGTAATGTTATTTGATACAAATAATCAAACACCTATTTCGGTATTTTTAAAAATTCTACCCCTAAGGGGGTGAAAGGAGGTTGCAACGTTTGTATGAGGAATATTTTATATGTGGTCGGATTTGCTTGATACTTGGTCTTAATGTTCTTTGATACAAATAATCAATTACCTATTTCGGCATTTTTAAAAATTAAACCCCTGGGGGGTGAGAGGGGGTTGCAACGTTTGTATGAGGAATATTTTATTTGTGGTCGGATTTGCTTGATATTTGACATTAATGTTCTTTGATACAAAAAATCAAACACCTATTTCGGCATTTTTAAAAATTCAACCCCTGATGGGGTGAAAGGGGGTTGCCACGTTTGTATGAGGAATTAAGGGGGTGAAAGGGGGTTGCAACGTTTGTATGAGGAATATTTTATTTGTGGTCGGGTTTGCTTGATACTTGGTATTAATGTTCTTTGATACAAATAATCAAACACCCATTTCGGTATTTTTAAAAATTCAACCCCTAAGGGGGTGAAAGGAGGTTGCTACGTTTGTATGAGGAATATTTTATTTGTGGTCGGATTTGCTACATACTTGGTCTTAATGTTCTTTGATACAAAAAATCAAACACCTATTTCGGCATTTTTAAAAATTAAACCCCTGAGTGGGTGAAAGGGGGTTGCCACGTTTGTATGAGGAATTGAGGGGGTGAAAGGGGGTTGCAACGTTTGTATGAGGAATTAAGGGGTGAAAGGGGTTGCAACCTTTGTATGAGGAATATTTCATTTGTGGTCGGATTTGGTTGATACTTGGTATTAATGTCCTTTGATACAAATAATCAAACACCTATTTCGGTATTTTTAAAAATTCTACCCCTAAGGGGCGAAAGGGGGTTGCAACGTTTGTATGAGAAATATTTTATTTGTGGTCGGATTTGCTTGATACTTGGTCTTAATGTTCTTTGATACAAATAATCAAACACTTATTTCCGCATTTCTAAAAATTCAACCGCTGAGGGGGTGAAAGGGGGTTGCTACGTTTGAATGAGGAATTAAGGGGGTGAAAGGGGGTTGCAACGTTTTTATCAGGAATATTTTATTTGTGGTCGGATTTGCTTGATATTTGACATTAATGTTCTTTGATACAAAAAATCAAACACCTATTTCGGCATTTTTAAAAATTCAACCCCTGAGTGGGCGAAAGGGGGTTGCCACGTTTGTATGAGGAATTAAGGGGGTGAAAGGGGGTTGCAACGTTTGTATGAGGAATATTTTATTTGTGGTCGGGTTTGCTTGATACTTGGTATTAATGTTCTTTGATACAAATAATCAAACACCTATTTCGGTATTTTTAAAAATTCAACCCCTAAGGGGGTGAAAGGAGGTTGCAACGTTTGTATGAGGAATATTTTATTTGTGGTCGGATTTGCTTCATACTTGGTCTTAATGTTCTTTGATACAAATAATCGAACACCTATTTCGGCATTTTTAAAAATTAAACCCCTGAGTGGGTGAAAGGGGGTTGCCACGTTTGTATGAGGAATTGAGGGGGTGAAAGGGGGTTGCAACGTTTGTATGAGGAATTAAGGGGTGAAAGGGGTTGCAACGTTTGTATGAGGAATATTTTATTTGTGGTCGGATTTGGTTGATACTTGGTATTAATGTTCTTTGATAAAAATAATCAAATACCTATTTCGGCATTTTTGAAATTCAACCCCTAAGGGGATTAATGGGGGTTGCAACGTTTGTATGGGGAATATTTCATTTGTGTTCGGATTTGCTTGATATTTGATATTAATGTTCTTTGATACAAATAATCAAACACCTATTTCGTCATTTTTAAAATTTCAACCCCAGAGGGGCTGAGAGGGGGTTGCAACGTTTGCATGAGGAATATTTTATTTGTGGTCGGCTTTGCTTGATACTTGGTAGTAATGTTCTTTGATAAAAATAATCAAACACCTATTTCGGAATTTTAAAAAATCTACCCCTAAGGGGGCGAAAGGGGGTTGCAACGTTTGTATGAGAAATATTTTATTTGTGGTCGGATTTGCTTGATACTTGGTATTAATGTTCTTTGATACAAATAATCAAACACCTATTTCGGCATTTTTGAAATTCAACCCCTAAGGGGGTGAATGGAGGTTGCAACGTTTGTATGAGGAATATTTTATCTGTGGTCGAATTTGCTTGATACTTGGTCTTAATGTTCTTTGATACAAATAATCAAACACCTATTTCGGAATTTTTAAAAATTAAACCCCTGAGGGGGTGAAAGGGGGTTGCCACGTTTGTATGAGGAATATTTTATTTGTGGTCAGATTTGCTTGATACTTGGTAGTAATGTTCTTTGATAAAAATAATCAAACACCTATTTCGGCATTTTTGAAATTCAACCCCTAAAGGGGTGAATGGAGGTTGCAACGTTTGTATGGGGAATATTTTATCTGTGTGCGGATTTGCTTGATACTTTGTCTTAAGATTCTTTGATACAAATAATCAAACACCTTTTTCGGTATTTTTAAAAATTAAACCCCTGAGGGGGTGAAAGGGGGTTGCCACGTTTGTATGAGGAATATTTTATTTGTGGTCAGATTTGCTTGATACTTGGTAGTAATGTTCTTTGATAAAAATAATCACACACCTATTTCGGCATTTTTAAAAATTCAACTCCTGAGGGGGTGAAAGGGGGTTGCTACGTTTGAATGAGGAATTAAGGGGGTGAAAGTGGGTTGCAACATTTTTGTCAGGAATATTTTATTTGTTGTCGGATTTGCTTGATATTTGACATTAATGTTCTTTGATACAAATAATCAAACACCTATTTCGGCATTTTTAAAAATTCTACCCCTAAGGGGGCGAAACGGGGTTGCAACGTTTGTATGAGAAATATTTTATTTGTGGTCGGATTTGCTTGATACTTGGTCTTAATGTTCTTTGATACAAATAATCAATTACCTATTTCGGCATTTTTAAAAATTAAACCCCTGGGGGGTGAGAGGGGGTTGCAACGTTTGTATGAGGAATATTTTATTTGTGGTCGGATTTGCTTGATATTTGACATTAATGTTCTTTGATACAAATAATCAAACACCTATTTCGGCATTTTTAAAAATTCTACCCCTAAGGGGGCGAAACGGGGTTGCAACGTTTGTATGAGAAATATTTTATTTGTGGTCGGATTTGCTTGATACTTGGTCTTAATGTTCTTTGATACAAATAATCAAACACTTATTTCCGCATTTCTAAAAATTCAACCCCTGAGTGGGTGAAAGGGGGTTGCCACGTTTGTATGAGGAATTAAGGGGGTGAAAGGGGGTTGCAACGTTTGTATGAGGAATATTTTATTTGTGGTCGGGTTTGCTTGATACTTGGTATTAATGTTCTTTGATACAAATAATCAAACACCTATTTCGGTATTTTTAAAAATTCAACCCCCGAGGGGGTGAAAGGAGGTTGTAACGTTTGTATGAGGAATATTTTATTTGTGGTCGGATTTGCTTGATACTTGGTAGTAATGTTCTTTGATAAAAATAATCAAACACCTATTTCGGCATTTTTAAAAATTAAACCCCTGAGGGGGTGAAAGGGGGTTGCCACGTTTGTATGAGGAATTAAGGGGGTGAAAGGGGGTTGCAACGTTTGTATGAGGAATTAAGGGGTGAAAGGGGTTGCAACGTTTGTATGAGGAATATTTTATTTGTGGTCGGATTTGGTTGATACTTGGTAGTAATGTTATTTGATACAAATAATCAAACACCTATTTCGGTATTTTTAAAAATTCTACCCCTAAGGGGGTGAAAGGAGGTTGCAACGTTTGTATGAGGAATATTTTATATGTGGTCGGATTTGCTTGATACTTGGTCTTAATGTTCTTTGATACAAATAATCAATTACCTATTTCGGCATTTTTAAAAATTAAACCCCTGGGGGGTGAGAGGGGGTTGCAACGTTTGTATGAGGAATATTTTATTTGTGGTCGGATTTGCTTGATATTTGACATTAATGTTCTTTGATACAAAAAATCAAACACCTATTTCGGCATTTTTAAAAATTCAACCCCTGATGGGGTGAAAGGGGGTTGCCACGTTTGTATGAGGAATTAAGGGGGTGAAAGGGGGTTGCAACGTTTGTATGAGGAATATTTTATTTGTGGTCGGGTTTGCTTGATACTTGGTATTAATGTTCTTTGATACAAATAATCAAACACCCATTTCGGTATTTTTAAAAATTCAACCCCTAAGGGGGTGAAAGGAGGTTGCTACGTTTGTATGAGGAATATTTTATTTGTGGTCGGATTTGCTACATACTTGGTCTTAATGTTCTTTGATACAAAAAATCAAACACCTATTTCGGCATTTTTAAAAATTAAACCCCTGAGTGGGTGAAAGGGGGTTGCCACGTTTGTATGAGGAATTGAGGGGGTGAAAGGGGGTTGCAACGTTTGTATGAGGAATTAAGGGGTGAAAGGGGTTGCAACCTTTGTATGAGGAATATTTCATTTGTGGTCGGATTTGGTTGATACTTGGTATTAATGTCCTTTGATACAAATAATCAAACACCTATTTCGGTATTTTTAAAAATTCTACCCCTAAGGGGCGAAAGGGGGTTGCAACGTTTGTATGAGAAATATTTTATTTGTGGTCGGATTTGCTTGATACTTGGTCTTAATGTTCTTTGATACAAATAATCAAACACTTATTTCCGCATTTCTAAAAATTCAACCGCTGAGGGGGTGAAAGGGGGTTGCTACGTTTGAATGAGGAATTAAGGGGGTGAAAGGGGGTTGCAACGTTTTTATCAGGAATATTTTATTTGTGGTCGGATTTGCTTGATATTTGACATTAATGTTCTTTGATACAAAAAATCAAACACCTATTTCGGCATTTTTAAAAATTCAACCCCTGAGTGGGCGAAAGGGGGTTGCCACGTTTGTATGAGGAATTAAGGGGGTGAAAGGGGGTTGCAACGTTTGTATGAGGAATATTTTATTTGTGGTCGGGTTTGCTTGATACTTGGTATTAATGTTCTTTGATACAAATAATCAAACACCTATTTCGGTATTTTTAAAAATTCAACCCCTAAGGGGGTGAAAGGAGGTTGCAACGTTTGTATGAGGAATATTTTATTTGTGGTCGGATTTGCTTCATACTTGGTCTTAATGTTCTTTGATACAAATAATCGAACACCTATTTCGGCATTTTTAAAAATTAAACCCCTGAGTGGGTGAAAGGGGGTTGCCACGTTTGTATGAGGAATTGAGGGGGTGAAAGGGGGTTGCAACGTTTGTATGAGGAATTAAGGGGTGAAAGGGGTTGCAACGTTTGTATGAGGAATATTTTATTTGTGGTCGGATTTGGTTGATACTTGGTATTAATGTTCTTTGATAAAAATAATCAAATACCTATTTCGGCATTTTTGAAATTCAACCCCTAAGGGGATTAATGGGGGTTGCAACGTTTGTATGGGGAATATTTCATTTGTGTTCGGATTTGCTTGATATTTGATATTAATGTTCTTTGATACAAATAATCAAACACCTATTTCGTCATTTTTAAAATTTCAACCCCAGAGGGGCTGAGAGGGGGTTGCAACGTTTGCATGAGGAATATTTTATTTGTGGTCGGATTTGCTTGATACTTGGTAGTAATGTTCTTTGATAAAAATAATCAAACACCTATTTCGGAATTTTAAAAAATCTACCCCTAAGGGGGCGAAAGGGGGTTGCAACGTTTGTATGAGAAATATTTTATTTGTGGTCGGATTTGCTTGATACTTGGTATTAATGTTCTTTGATACAAATAATCAAACACCTATTTCGGCATTTTTGAAATTCAACCCCTAAGGGGGTGAATGGAGGTTGCAACGTTTGTATGAGGAATATTTTATCTGTGGTCGAATTTGCTTGATACTTGGTCTTAATGTTCTTTGATACAAATAATCAAACACCTATTTCGGAATTTTTAAAAATTAAACCCCTGAGGGGGTGAAAGGGGGTTGCCACGTTTGTATGAGGAATATTTTATTTGTGGTCAGATTTGCTTGATACTTGGTAGTAATGTTCTTTGATAAAAATAATCAAACACCTATTTCGGCATTTTTGAAATTCAACCCCTAAAGGGGTGAATGGAGGTTGCAACGTTTGTATGGGGAATATTTTATCTGTGTGCGGATTTGCTTGATACTTTGTCTTAAGATTCTTTGATACAAATAATCAAACACCTTTTTCGGTATTTTTAAAAATTAAACCCCTGAGGGGGTGAAAGGGGGTTGCCACGTTTGTATGAGGAATATTTTATTTGTGGTCAGATTTGCTTGATACTTGGTAGTAATGTTCTTTGATAAAAATAATCAAACACCTATTTCGGCATTTTTGAAATTCAACCCCTAAGGGGGTGAATGGAGGTTGCAACGTTTGTATGGGGAATATTTTATCTGTGGTCGGATTTGCTTGTTACTTTGTCTTAATATTCTTTGATACAAATAATCAAACACCTATTTCGGCATTTTTAAAAATTAAACCCCTGAGGGGGTGAAAGGGGGTTGCCACGTTTGTATGAGGAATTGAGGGGGTGAAAGGGGGTTGCAACGTTTGTATGAGGAATTAAGGGGTGAAAGGGGTTGCAACGTTTGTATGAGGAATATTTTATTTGTGGTCGGATTTGGTTGATATTTGGTATTAATGTTCTTTGATAAAAATAATCAAATACCTATTTCGGCATTTTTGAAATTCAACCCCTACGGGGATTAATGGGGGTTGCAACGTTTGTATGGGGAATATTTCATTTGTGTTCGGATTTGCTTGATATTTGATATTACTGTTCTTTGATACAAATAATCAAACACCTATTTCGTCATTTTTAAAATTTCAACCCCAGAGGGGCTGAGAGGGGGTTGCAACGTTTGCATGAGGAATATTTTATTTGTGGTCGGATTTGCTTGATACTTGGTAGTAATGTTCTTTGATAAAAATAATCAAACACCTATTTCGGAATTTTAAAAAATCTACCCCTAAGGGGGCGAAAGGGGGTTGCAACGTTTGTATGAGAAATATTTTATTTGTGGTCGGATTTGCTTGATACTTGGTATTAATGTTCTTTGATACAAATAATCAAACACCTATTTCGGCATTTTTGAAATTCAACCCCTAAGGGGGTGAATGGAGGTTGCAACGTTTGTATGAGGAATATTTTATCTGTGGTCGAATTTGCTTGATACTTGGTCTTAATGTTCTTTGATACAAATAATCAAACACCTATTTCGGAATTTTTAAAAATTAAACCCCTGAGGGGGTGAAAGGGGGTTGCCACGTTTGTATGAGGAATATTTTATTTGTGGTCAGATTTGCTTGATACTTGGTAGTAATGTTCTTTGATAAAAATAATCAAACACCTATTTCGGCATTTTTGAAATTCAACCCCTAAAGGGGTGAATGGAGGTTGCAACGTTTGTATGGGGAATATTTTATCTGTGTGCGGATTTGCTTGATACTTTGTCTTAAGATTCTTTGATACAAATAATCAAACACCTTTTTCGGTATTTTTAAAAATTAAACCCCTGAGGGGGTGAAAGGGGGTTGCCACGTTTGTATGAGAAATATTTTATTTGTGGTCGGATTTGCTTGATACTTGGTCTTAATGTTCTTTGATACAAATAATCAAACACTTATTTCCGCATTTCTAAAAATTCAACCCCTGAGTGGGTGAAAGGGGGTTGCCACGTTTGTATGAGGAATTAAGGGGGTGAAAGGGGGTTGCAACGTTTGTATGAGGAATATTTTATTTGTGGTCGGGTTTGCTTGATACTTGGTATTAATGTTCTTTGATACAAATAATCAAACACCTATTTCGGTATTTTTAAAAATTCAACCCCCGAGGGGGTGAAAGGAGGTTGTAACGTTTGTATGAGGAATATTTTATTTGTGGTCGGATTTGCTTGATACTTGGTAGTAATGTTCTTTGATAAAAATAATCAAACACCTATTTCGGCATTTTTAAAAATTAAACCCCTGAGGGGGTGAAAGGGGGTTGCCACGTTTGTATGAGGAATTAAGGGGGTGAAAGGGGGTTGCAACGTTTGTATGAGGAATTAAGGGGTGAAAGGGGTTGCAACGTTTGTATGAGGAATATTTTATTTGTGGTCGGATTTGGTTGATACTTGGTAGTAATGTTATTTGATACAAATAATCAAACACCTATTTCGGTATTTTTAAAAATTCTACCCCTAAGGGGGTGAAAGGAGGTTGCAACGTTTGTATGAGGAATATTTTATATGTGGTCGGATTTGCTTGATACTTGGTCTTAATGTTCTTTGATACAAATAATCAATTACCTATTTCGGCATTTTTAAAAATTAAACCCCTGGGGGGTGAGAGGGGGTTGCAACGTTTGTATGAGGAATATTTTATTTGTGGTCGGATTTGCTTGATATTTGACATTAATGTTCTTTGATACAAAAAATCAAACACCTATTTCGGCATTTTTAAAAATTCAACCCCTGATGGGGTGAAAGGGGGTTGCCACGTTTGTATGAGGAATTAAGGGGGTGAAAGGGGGTTGCAACGTTTGTATGAGGAATATTTTATTTGTGGTCGGGTTTGCTTGATACTTGGTATTAATGTTCTTTGATACAAATAATCAAACACCCATTTCGGTATTTTTAAAAATTCAACCCCTAAGGGGGTGAAAGGAGGTTGCTACGTTTGTATGAGGAATATTTTATTTGTGGTCGGATTTGCTACATACTTGGTCTTAATGTTCTTTGATACAAAAAATCAAACACCTATTTCGGCATTTTTAAAAATTAAACCCCTGAGTGGGTGAAAGGGGGTTGCCACGTTTGTATGAGGAATTGAGGGGGTGAAAGGGGGTTGCAACGTTTGTATGAGGAATTAAGGGGTGAAAGGGGTTGCAACCTTTGTATGAGGAATATTTCATTTGTGGTCGGATTTGGTTGATACTTGGTATTAATGTCCTTTGATACAAATAATCAAACACCTATTTCGGTATTTTTAAAAATTCTACCCCTAAGGGGCGAAAGGGGGTTGCAACGTTTGTATGAGAAATATTTTATTTGTGGTCGGATTTGCTTGATACTTGGTCTTAATGTTCTTTGATACAAATAATCAAACACTTATTTCCGCATTTCTAAAAATTCAACCGCTGAGGGGGTGAAAGGGGGTTGCTACGTTTGAATGAGGAATTAAGGGGGTGAAAGGGGGTTGCAACGTTTTTATCAGGAATATTTTATTTGTGGTCGGATTTGCTTGATATTTGACATTAATGTTCTTTGATACAAAAAATCAAACACCTATTTCGGCATTTTTAAAAATTCAACCCCTGAGTGGGCGAAAGGGGGTTGCCACGTTTGTATGAGGAATTAAGGGGGTGAAAGGGGGTTGCAACGTTTGTATGAGGAATATTTTATTTGTGGTCGGGTTTGCTTGATACTTGGTATTAATGTTCTTTGATACAAATAATCAAACACCTATTTCGGTATTTTTAAAAATTCAACCCCTAAGGGGGTGAAAGGAGGTTGCAACGTTTGTATGAGGAATATTTTATTTGTGGTCGGATTTGCTTCATACTTGGTCTTAATGTTCTTTGATACAAATAATCGAACACCTATTTCGGCATTTTTAAAAATTAAACCCCTGAGTGGGTGAAAGGGGGTTGCCACGTTTGTATGAGGAATTGAGGGGGTGAAAGGGGGTTGCAACGTTTGTATGAGGAATTAAGGGGTGAAAGGGGTTGCAACGTTTGTATGAGGAATATTTTATTTGTGGTCGGATTTGGTTGATACTTGGTATTAATGTTCTTTGATAAAAATAATCAAATACCTATTTCGGCATTTTTGAAATTCAACCCCTAAGGGGATTAATGGGGGTTGCAACGTTTGTATGGGGAATATTTCATTTGTGTTCGGATTTGCTTGATATTTGATATTAATGTTCTTTGATACAAATAATCAAACACCTATTTCGTCATTTTTAAAATTTCAACCCCAGAGGGGCTGAGAGGGGGTTGCAACGTTTGCATGAGGAATATTTTATTTGTGGTCGGATTTGCTTGATACTTGGTAGTAATGTTCTTTGATAAAAATAATCAAACACCTATTTCGGAATTTTAAAAAATCTACCCCTAAGGGGGCGAAAGGGGGTTGCAACGTTTGTATGAGAAATATTTTATTTGTGGTCGGATTTGCTTGATACTTGGTATTAATGTTCTTTGATACAAATAATCAAACACCTATTTCGGCATTTTTGAAATTCAACCCCTAAGGGGGTGAATGGAGGTTGCAACGTTTGTATGAGGAATATTTTATCTGTGGTCGAATTTGCTTGATACTTGGTCTTAATGTTCTTTGATACAAATAATCAAACACCTATTTCGGAATTTTTAAAAATTAAACCCCTGAGGGGGTGAAAGGGGGTTGCCACGTTTGTATGAGGAATATTTTATTTGTGGTCAGATTTGCTTGATACTTGGTAGTAATGTTCTTTGATAAAAATAATCAAACACCTATTTCGGCATTTTTGAAATTCAACCCCTAAAGGGGTGAATGGAGGTTGCAACGTTTGTATGGGGAATATTTTATCTGTGTGCGGATTTGCTTGATACTTTGTCTTAAGATTCTTTGATACAAATAATCAAACACCTTTTTCGGTATTTTTAAAAATTAAACCCCTGAGGGGGTGAAAGGGGGTTGCCACGTTTGTATGAGGAATATTTTATTTGTGGTCAGATTTGCTTGATACTTGGTAGTAATGTTCTTTGATAAAAATAATCAAACACCTATTTCGGCATTTTTGAAATTCAACCCCTAAGGCGGTGAATGGAGGTTGCAACGTTTGTATGGGGAATATTTTATCTGTGGTCGGATTTGCTTGTTACTTTGTCTTAATATTCTTTGATACAAATAATCAAACACCTATTTCGGCATTTTTAAAAATTAAACCCCTGAGGGGGTGAAAGGGGGTTGCCACGTTTGTATGAGGAATTGAGGGGGTGAAAGGGGGTTGCAACGTTTGTATGAGGAATTAAGGGGTGAAAGGGGTTGCAACGTTTG
Organism: Lasioglossum pauxillum; assembly: GCA_933228785.1. NCBI lineage: Eukaryota > Metazoa > Arthropoda > Insecta > Hymenoptera > Halictidae > Lasioglossum > Lasioglossum pauxillum. The sequence goes on from OW121707.1 coordinate 16,466,532, forward strand.
TATGAGGAATATTTTATTTGTGGTCGGATTTGGTTGATATTTGGTATTAATGTTCTTTGATAAAAATAATCAAATACCTATTTCGGCATTTTTGAAATTCAACCCCTAAGGGGATTAATGGGGGTTGCAACGTTTGTATGGGGAATATTTCATTTGTGTTCGGATTTGCTTGATATTTGATATTAATGTTCTTTGATACAAATAATCAAACACCTATTTCGTCATTTTTAAAATTTCAACCCCAGAGGGGCTGAGAGGGGGTTGCAACGTTTGCATGAGGAATATTTTATTTGTGGTCGGATTTGCTTGATACTTGGTAGTAATGTTCTTTGATAAAAATAATCAAACACCTATTTCGGAATTTTAAAAAATCTACCCCTAAGGGGGCGAAAGGGGGTTGCAACGTTTGTATGAGAAATATTTTATTTGTGGTCGGATTTGCTTGATACTTGGTATTAATGTTCTTTGATACAAATAATCAAACACCTATTTCGGCATTTTTGAAATTCAACCCCTAAGGGGGTGAATGGAGGTTGCAACGTTTGTATGAGGAATATTTTATCTGTGGTCGAATTTGCTTGATACTTGGTCTTAATGTTCTTTGATACAAATAATCAATTACCTATTTCGGCATTTTTAAAAATTAAACCCCTGGGGGGTGAGAGGGGGTTGCAACGTTTGTATGAGGAATATTTTATTTGTGGTCGGATTTGCTTGATATTTGACATTAATGTTCTTTGATACAAATAATCAAACACCTATTTCGGCATTTTTAAAAATTCTACCCCTAAGGGGGCGAAACGGGGTTGCAACGTTTGTATGAGAAATATTTTATTTGTGGTCGGATTTGCTTGATACTTGGTCTTAATGTTCTTTGATACAAATAATCAAACACTTATTTCCGCATTTCTAAAAATTCAACCCCTGAGTGGGTGAAAGGGGGTTGCCACGTTTGTATGAGGAATTAAGGGGGTGAAAGGGGGTTGCAACGTTTGTATGAGGAATATTTTATTTGTGGTCGGGTTTGCTTGATACTTGGTATTAATGTTCTTTGATACAAATAATCAAACACCTATTTCGGTATTTTTAAAAATTCAACCCCCGAGGGGGTGAAAGGAGGTTGTAACGTTTGTATGAGGAATATTTTATTTGTGGTCGGATTTGCTTGATACTTGGTAGTAATGTTCTTTGATAAAAATAATCAAACACCTATTTCGGCATTTTTAAAAATTAAACCCCTGAGGGGGTGAAAGGGGGTTGCCACGTTTGTATGAGGAATTAAGGGGGTGAAAGGGGGTTGCAACGTTTGTATGAGGAATTAAGGGGTGAAAGGGGTTGCAACGTTTGTATGAGGAATATTTTATTTGTGGTCGGATTTGGTTGATACTTGGTAGTAATGTTATTTGATACAAATAATCAAACACCTATTTCGGTATTTTTAAAAATTCTACCCCTAAGGGGGTGAAAGGAGGTTGCAACGTTTGTATGAGGAATATTTTATATGTGGTCGGATTTGCTTGATACTTGGTCTTAATGTTCTTTGATACAAATAATCAATTACCTATTTCGGCATTTTTAAAAATTAAACCCCTGGGGGGTGAGAGGGGGTTGCAACGTTTGTATGAGGAATATTTTATTTGTGGTCGGATTTGCTTGATATTTGACATTAATGTTCTTTGATACAAAAAATCAAACACCTATTTCGGCATTTTTAAAAATTCAACCCCTGATGGGGTGAAAGGGGGTTGCCACGTTTGTATGAGGAATTAAGGGGGTGAAAGGGGGTTGCAACGTTTGTATGAGGAATATTTTATTTGTGGTCGGGTTTGCTTGATACTTGGTATTAATGTTCTTTGATACAAATAATCAAACACCCATTTCGGTATTTTTAAAAATTCAACCCCTAAGGGGGTGAAAGGAGGTTGCTACGTTTGTATGAGGAATATTTTATTTGTGGTCGGATTTGCTACATACTTGGTCTTAATGTTCTTTGATACAAAAAATCAAACACCTATTTCGGCATTTTTAAAAATTAAACCCCTGAGTGGGTGAAAGGGGGTTGCCACGTTTGTATGAGGAATTGAGGGGGTGAAAGGGGGTTGCAACGTTTGTATGAGGAATTAAGGGGTGAAAGGGGTTGCAACCTTTGTATGAGGAATATTTCATTTGTGGTCGGATTTGGTTGATACTTGGTATTAATGTCCTTTGATACAAATAATCAAACACCTATTTCGGTATTTTTAAAAATTCTACCCCTAAGGGGCGAAAGGGGGTTGCAACGTTTGTATGAGAAATATTTTATTTGTGGTCGGATTTGCTTGATACTTGGTCTTAATGTTCTTTGATACAAATAATCAAACACTTATTTCCGCATTTCTAAAAATTCAACCGCTGAGGGGGTGAAAGGGGGTTGCTACGTTTGAATGAGGAATTAAGGGGGTGAAAGGGGGTTGCAACGTTTTTATCAGGAATATTTTATTTGTGGTCGGATTTGCTTGATATTTGACATTAATGTTCTTTGATACAAAAAATCAAACACCTATTTCGGCATTTTTAAAAATTCAACCCCTGAGTGGGCGAAAGGGGGTTGCCACGTTTGTATGAGGAATTAAGGGGGTGAAAGGGGGTTGCAACGTTTGTATGAGGAATATTTTATTTGTGGTCGGGTTTGCTTGATACTTGGTATTAATGTTCTTTGATACAAATAATCAAACACCTATTTCGGTATTTTTAAAAATTCAACCCCTAAGGGGGTGAAAGGAGGTTGCAACGTTTGTATGAGGAATATTTTATTTGTGGTCGGATTTGCTTCATACTTGGTCTTAATGTTCTTTGATACAAATAATCGAACACCTATTTCGGCATTTTTAAAAATTAAACCCCTGAGTGGGTGAAAGGGGGTTGCCACGTTTGTATGAGGAATTGAGGGGGTGAAAGGGGGTTGCAACGTTTGTATGAGGAATTAAGGGGTGAAAGGGGTTGCAACGTTTGTATGAGGAATATTTTATTTGTGGTCGGATTTGGTTGATACTTGGTATTAATGTTCTTTGATAAAAATAATCAAATACCTATTTCGGCATTTTTGAAATTCAACCCCTAAGGGGATTAATGGGGGTTGCAACGTTTGTATGGGGAATATTTCATTTGTGTTCGGATTTGCTTGATATTTGATATTAATGTTCTTTGATACAAATAATCAAACACCTATTTCGTCATTTTTAAAATTTCAACCCCAGAGGGGCTGAGAGGGGGTTGCAACGTTTGCATGAGGAATATTTTATTTGTGGTCGGATTTGCTTGATACTTGGTAGTAATGTTCTTTGATAAAAATAATCAAACACCTATTTCGGAATTTTAAAAAATCTACCCCTAAGGGGGCGAAAGGGGGTTGCAACGTTTGTATGAGAAATATTTTATTTGTGGTCGGATTTGCTTGATACTTGGTATTAATGTTCTTTGATACAAATAATCAAACACCTATTTCGGCATTTTTGAAATTCAACCCCTAAGGGGGTGAATGGAGGTTGCAACGTTTGTATGAGGAATATTTTATCTGTGGTCGAATTTGCTTGATACTTGGTCTTAATGTTCTTTGATACAAATAATCAAACACCTATTTCGGAATTTTTAAAAATTAAACCCCTGAGGGGGTGAAAGGGGGTTGCCACGTTTGTATGAGGAATATTTTATTTGTGGTCAGATTTGCTTGATACTTGGTAGTAATGTTCTTTGATAAAAATAATCAAACACCTATTTCGGCATTTTTGAAATTCAACCCCTAAAGGGGTGAATGGAGGTTGCAACGTTTGTATGGGGAATATTTTATCTGTGTGCGGATTTGCTTGATACTTTGTCTTAAGATTCTTTGATACAAATAATCAAACACCTTTTTCGGTATTTTTAAAAATTAAACCCCTGAGGGGGTGAAAGGGGGTTGCCACGTTTGTATGAGGAATATTTTATTTGTGGTCAGATTTGCTTGATACTTGGTAGTAATGTTCTTTGATAAAAATAATCAAACACCTATTTCGGCATTTTTGAAATTCAACCCCTAAGGGGGTGAATGGAGGTTGCAACGTTTGTATGGGGAATATTTTATCTGTGGTCGGATTTGCTTGTTACTTTGTCTTAATATTCTTTGATACAAATAATCAAACACCTATTTCGGCATTTTTAAAAATTAAACCCCTGAGGGGGTGAAAGGGGGTTGCCACGTTTGTATGAGGAATTGAGGGGGTGAAAGGGGGTTGCAACGTTTGTATGAGGAATTAAGGGGTGAAAGGGGTTGCAACGTTTGTATGAGGAATATTTTATTTGTGGTCGGATTTGGTTGATATTTGGTATTAATGTTCTTTGATAAAAATAATCAAATACCTATTTCGGCATTTTTGAAATTCAACCCCTAAGGGGATTAATGGGGGTTGCAACGTTTGTATGGGGAATATTTCATTTGTGTTCGGATTTGCTTGATATTTGATATTAATGTTCTTTGATACAAATAATCAAACACCTATTTCGTCATTTTTAAAATTTCAACCCCAGAGGGGCTGAGAGGGGGTTGCAACGTTTGCATGAGGAATATTTTATTTGTGGTCGGATTTGCTTGATACTTGGTAGTAATGTTCTTTGATAAAAATAATCAAACACCTATTTCGGAATTTTAAAAAATCTACCCCTAAGGGGGCGAAAGGGGGTTGCAACGTTTGTATGAGAAATATTTTATTTGTGGTCGGATTTGCTTGATACTTGGTATTAATGTTCTTTGATACAAATAATCAAACACCTATTTCGGCATTTTTGAAATTCAACCCCTAAGGGGGTGAATGGAGGTTGCAACGTTTGTATGAGGAATATTTTATCTGTGGTCGAATTTGCTTGATACTTGGTCTTAATGTTCTTTGATACAAATAATCAAACACCTATTTCGGAATTTTTAAAAATTAAACCCCTGAGGGGGTGAAAGGGGGTTGCCACGTTTGTATGAGGAATATTTTATTTGTGGTCAGATTTGCTTGATACTTGGTAGTAATGTTCTTTGATAAAAATAATCAAACACCTATTTCGGCATTTTTGAAATTCAACCCCTAAAGGGGTGAATGGAGGTTGCAACGTTTGTATGGGGAATATTTTATCTGTGTGCGGATTTGCTTGATACTTTGTCTTAAGATTCTTTGATACAAATAATCAAACACCTTTTTCGGTATTTTTAAAAATTAAACCCCTGAGGGGGTGAAAGGGGGTTGCCACGTTTGTATGAGGAATATTTTATTTGTGGTCAGATTTGCTTGATACTTGGTAGTAATGTTCTTTGATAAAAATAATCAAACACCTATTTCGGCATTTTTGAAATTCAACCCCTAAGGGGGTGAATGGAGGTTGCAACGTTTGTATGGGGAATATTTTATCTGTGGTCGGATTTGCTTGTTACTTTGTCTTAATATTCTTTGATACAAATAATCAAACACCTATTTCGGCATTTTTAAAAATTAAACCCCTGAGGGGGTGAAAGGGGGTTGCCACGTTTGTATGAGGAATTAAGGGGGTGAAAGGGGGTTGCAACGTTTGTATGAGGAATAAAGGGGTGATAGGGGTTGCAACGTTTGTATGAGGAATATTTTATTTGTGGTCGGATTTGGTTGATACTTGGTATTAATGTTCTTTGATACAAATAATCAAACACCTATTTCGGAATTTTAAAAAATCTACCCCTAAGGGGCGAAAGGGGGTTGCAACGTTTGTATGAGGAATATTTTATTTGTGGTCGGATTTGCTTGATACTTGGTCTTAATGTTCTTTGATACAAATAATCAAACACCTATTTCTGCATTTCTAAAAATTCAACCCCTGAGGGGGTGAAAGGGGGTTGCTACGTTTGAATGAGGAATTAAGGGGGTGAAAGGGGGTTGCAACGTTTTTATCGGGAATATTTTATTTGTGGTCGGATTTGCTGATATTTGACATTAATGTTCTTTGATACAAATAATCAAACACCTATTTCGGCATTTTTAAAAATTAAACCCCTGAGGGGGTGAAAGGGAGTTGCCACGTTTGTATGAGGAATATTTTATTTGAGGTCGGATTTGCTTGATACTTGGTAGTAATGTTCTTTGATAAAAATAATCAAACACCTATTTCGGCATTTTTGAAATTCAACCCCTAAGGGGATGAATGGAGGTTGCAACGTTTGTATGGGGAATATTTTATCCGTGGTCGGATTTGCTTGATACTTTGTCTTAATATTCGTTGATACAAATAATCAAACACCTATTTCGGCATTTTTAAAAATTAAACCCCTGAGTGGGTGAAAGGGGGTTGCCACGTTTGTATGAGGAATATTTTATTTGTGGTCGGATTTGGTTGATACTTGGTATTAATGTTCTTTGATAAAAATAATCAAATACCTATTTCGGCATTTTTGAAATTCAACCCCTAAGGGGATTAATGGGGGTTGCAACGTTTGTATGGGGAATATTTCATTTGTGTTCGGATTTGCTTGATATTTGATATTAATGTTCTTTGATACAAATAATCAAACACCTATTTCGTCATTTTTAAAATTTCAACCCCAGAGGGGCTGAGAGGGGGTTGCAACGTTTGCATGAGGAATATTTTATTTGTGGTCGGCTTTGCTTGATACTTGGTATTAATGTTCTTTGATACAAATAATCAAACACCTATTTCGGCATTTTTGAAATTCAACCCCTAAGGGGGTGAATGGAGGTTGCAACGTTTGTATGAGGAATATTTTATCTGTGGTCGAATTTGCTTGATACTTGGTCTTAATGTTCTTTGATACAAATAATCAAACACCTATTTCGGAATTTTTAAAAATTAAACCCCTGAGGGGGTGAAAGGGGGTTGCCACGTTTGTATGAGGAATATTTTATTTGTGGTCAGATTTGCTTGATACTTGGTAGTAATGTTCTTTGATAAAAATAATCAAACACCTATTTCGGCATTTTTGAAATTCAACCCCTAAAGGGGTGAATGGAGGTTGCAACGTTTGTATGGGGAATATTTTATCTGTGTGCGGATTTGCTTGATACTTTGTCTTAAGATTCTTTGATACAAATAATCAAACACCTTTTTCGGTATTTTTAAAAATTAAACCCCTGAGGGGGTGAAAGGGGGTTGCCACGTTTGTATGAGGAATATTTTATTTGTGGTCAGATTTGCTTGATACTTGGTAGTAATGTTCTTTGATAAAAATAATCACACACCTATTTCGGCATTTTTAAAAATTCAACTCCTGAGGGGGTGAAAGGGGGTTGCTACGTTTGAATGAGGAATTAAGGGGGTGAAAGTGGGTTGCAACATTTTTGTCAGGAATATTTTATTTGTTGTCGGATTTGCTTGATATTTGACATTAATGTTCTTTGATACAAATAATCAAACACCTATTTCGGCATTTTTAAAAATTCTACCCCTAAGGGGGCGAAACGGGGTTGCAACGTTTGTATGAGAAATATTTTATTTGTGGTCGGATTTGCTTGATACTTGGTCTTAATGTTCTTTGATACAAATAATCAATTACCTATTTCGGCATTTTTAAAAATTAAACCCCTGGGGGGTGAGAGGGGGTTGCAACGTTTGTATGAGGAATATTTTATTTGTGGTCGGATTTGCTTGATATTTGACATTAATGTTCTTTGATACAAATAATCAAACACCTATTTCGGCATTTTTAAAAATTCTACCCCTAAGGGGGCGAAACGGGGTTGCAACGTTTGTATGAGAAATATTTTATTTGTGGTCGGATTTGCTTGATACTTGGTCTTAATGTTCTTTGATACAAATAATCAAACACTTATTTCCGCATTTCTAAAAATTCAACCCCTGAGTGGGTGAAAGGGGGTTGCCACGTTTGTATGAGGAATTAAGGGGGTGAAAGGGGGTTGCAACGTTTGTATGAGGAATATTTTATTTGTGGTCGGGTTTGCTTGATACTTGGTATTAATGTTCTTTGATACAAATAATCAAACACCTATTTCGGTATTTTTAAAAATTCAACCCCCGAGGGGGTGAAAGGAGGTTGTAACGTTTGTATGAGGAATATTTTATTTGTGGTCGGATTTGCTTGATACTTGGTAGTAATGTTCTTTGATAAAAATAATCAAACACCTATTTCGGCATTTTTAAAAATTAAACCCCTGAGGGGGTGAAAGGGGGTTGCCACGTTTGTATGAGGAATTAAGGGGGTGAAAGGGGGTTGCAACGTTTGTATGAGGAATTAAGGGGTGAAAGGGGTTGCAACGTTTGTATGAGGAATATTTTATTTGTGGTCGGATTTGGTTGATACTTGGTAGTAATGTTATTTGATACAAATAATCAAACACCTATTTCGGTATTTTTAAAAATTCTACCCCTAAGGGGGTGAAAGGAGGTTGCAACGTTTGTATGAGGAATATTTTATATGTGGTCGGATTTGCTTGATACTTGGTCTTAATGTTCTTTGATACAAATAATCAATTACCTATTTCGGCATTTTTAAAAATTAAACCCCTGGGGGGTGAGAGGGGGTTGCAACGTTTGTATGAGGAATATTTTATTTGTGGTCGGATTTGCTTGATATTTGACATTAATGTTCTTTGATACAAAAAATCAAACACCTATTTCGGCATTTTTAAAAATTCAACCCCTGATGGGGTGAAAGGGGGTTGCCACGTTTGTATGAGGAATTAAGGGGGTGAAAGGGGGTTGCAACGTTTGTATGAGGAATATTTTATTTGTGGTCGGGTTTGCTTGATACTTGGTATTAATGTTCTTTGATACAAATAATCAAACACCCATTTCGGTATTTTTAAAAATTCAACCCCTAAGGGGGTGAAAGGAGGTTGCTACGTTTGTATGAGGAATATTTTATTTGTGGTCGGATTTGCTACATACTTGGTCTTAATGTTCTTTGATACAAAAAATCAAACACCTATTTCGGCATTTTTAAAAATTAAACCCCTGAGTGGGTGAAAGGGGGTTGCCACGTTTGTATGAGGAATTGAGGGGGTGAAAGGGGGTTGCAACGTTTGTATGAGGAATTAAGGGGTGAAAGGGGTTGCAACCTTTGTATGAGGAATATTTCATTTGTGGTCGGATTTGGTTGATACTTGGTATTAATGTCCTTTGATACAAATAATCAAACACCTATTTCGGTATTTTTAAAAATTCTACCCCTAAGGGGCGAAAGGGGGTTGCAACGTTTGTATGAGAAATATTTTATTTGTGGTCGGATTTGCTTGATACTTGGTCTTAATGTTCTTTGATACAAATAATCAAACACTTATTTCCGCATTTCTAAAAATTCAACCGCTGAGGGGGTGAAAGGGGGTTGCTACGTTTGAATGAGGAATTAAGGGGGTGAAAGGGGGTTGCAACGTTTTTATCAGGAATATTTTATTTGTGGTCGGATTTGCTTGATATTTGACATTAATGTTCTTTGATACAAAAAATCAAACACCTATTTCGGCATTTTTAAAAATTCAACCCCTGAGTGGGCGAAAGGGGGTTGCCACGTTTGTATGAGGAATTAAGGGGGTGAAAGGGGGTTGCAACGTTTGTATGAGGAATATTTTATTTGTGGTCGGGTTTGCTTGATACTTGGTATTAATGTTCTTTGATACAAATAATCAAACACCTATTTCGGTATTTTTAAAAATTCAACCCCTAAGGGGGTGAAAGGAGGTTGCAACGTTTGTATGAGGAATATTTTATTTGTGGTCGGATTTGCTTCATACTTGGTCTTAATGTTCTTTGATACAAATAATCGAACACCTATTTCGGCATTTTTAAAAATTAAACCCCTGAGTGGGTGAAAGGGGGTTGCCACGTTTGTATGAGGAATTGAGGGGGTGAAAGGGGGTTGCAACGTTTGTATGAGGAATTAAGGGGTGAAAGGGGTTGCAACGTTTGTATGAGGAATATTTTATTTGTGGTCGGATTTGGTTGATACTTGGTATTAATGTTCTTTGATAAAAATAATCAAATACCTATTTCGGCATTTTTGAAATTCAACCCCTAAGGGGATTAATGGGGGTTGCAACGTTTGTATGGGGAATATTTCATTTGTGTTCGGATTTGCTTGATATTTGATATTAATGTTCTTTGATACAAATAATCAAACACCTATTTCGTCATTTTTAAAATTTCAACCCCAGAGGGGCTGAGAGGGGGTTGCAACGTTTGCATGAGGAATATTTTATTTGTGGTCGGATTTGCTTGATACTTGGTAGTAATGTTCTTTGATAAAAATAATCAAACACCTATTTCGGAATTTTAAAAAATCTACCCCTAAGGGGGCGAAAGGGGGTTGCAACGTTTGTATGAGAAATATTTTATTTGTGGTCGGATTTGCTTGATACTTGGTATTAATGTTCTTTGATACAAATAATCAAACACCTATTTCGGCATTTTTGAAATTCAACCCCTAAGGGGGTGAATGGAGGTTGCAACGTTTGTATGAGGAATATTTTATCTGTGGTCGAATTTGCTTGATACTTGGTCTTAATGTTCTTTGATACAAATAATCAAACACCTATTTCGGAATTTTTAAAAATTAAACCCCTGAGGGGGTGAAAGGGGGTTGCCACGTTTGTATGAGGAATATTTTATTTGTGGTCAGATTTGCTTGATACTTGGTAGTAATGTTCTTTGATAAAAATAATCAAACACCTATTTCGGCATTTTTGAAATTCAACCCCTAAAGGGGTGAATGGAGGTTGCAACGTTTGTATGGGGAATATTTTATCTGTGTGCGGATTTGCTTGATACTTTGTCTTAAGATTCTTTGATACAAATAATCAAACACCTTTTTCGGTATTTTTAAAAATTAAACCCCTGAGGGGGTGAAAGGGGGTTGCCACGTTTGTATGAGGAATATTTTATTTGTGGTCAGATTTGCTTGATACTTGGTAGTAATGTTCTTTGATAAAAATAATCAAACACCTATTTCGGCATTTTTGAAATTCAACCCCTAAGGGGGTGAATGGAGGTTGCAACGTTTGTATGGGGAATATTTTATCTGTGGTCGGATTTGCTTGTTACTTTGTCTTAATATTCTTTGATACAAATAATCAAACACCTATTTCGGCATTTTTAAAAATTAAACCCCTGAGGGGGTGAAAGGGGGTTGCCACGTTTGTATGAGGAATTGAGGGGGTGAAAGGGGGTTGCAACGTTTGTATGAGGAATTAAGGGGTGAAAGGGGTTGCAACGTTTGTATGAGGAATATTTTATTTGTGGTCGGATTTGGTTGATATTTGGTATTAATGTTCTTTGATAAAAATAATCAAATACCTATTTCGGCATTTTTGAAATTCAACCCCTAAGGGGATTAATGGGGGTTGCAACGTTTGTATGGGGAATATTTCATTTGTGTTCGGATTTGCTTGATATTTGATATTAATGTTCTTTGATACAAATAATCAAACACCTATTTCGTCATTTTTAAAATTTCAACCCCAGAGGGGCTGAGAGGGGGTTGCAACGTTTGCATGAGGAATATTTTATTTGTGGTCGGATTTGCTTGATACTTGGTAGTAATGTTCTTTGATAAAAATAATCAAACACCTATTTCGGAATTTTAAAAAATCTACCCCTAAGGGGGCGAAAGGGGGTTGCAACGTTTGTATGAGAAATATTTTATTTGTGGTCGGATTTGCTTGATACTTGGTATTAATGTTCTTTGATACAAATAATCAAACACCTATTTCGGCATTTTTGAAATTCAACCCCTAAGGGGGTGAATGGAGGTTGCAACGTTTGTATGAGGAATATTTTATCTGTGGTCGAATTTGCTTGATACTTGGTCTTAATGTTCTTTGATACAAATAATCAAACACCTATTTCGGAATTTTTAAAAATTAAACCCCTGAGGGGGTGAAAGGGGGTTGCCACGTTTGTATGAGGAATATTTTATTTGTGGTCAGATTTGCTTGATACTTGGTAGTAATGTTCTTTGATAAAAATAATCAAACACCTATTTCGGCATTTTTGAAATTCAACCCCTAAAGGGGTGAATGGAGGTTGCAACGTTTGTATGGGGAATATTTTATCTGTGTGCGGATTTGCTTGATACTTTGTCTTAAGATTCTTTGATACAAATAATCAAACACCTTTTTCGGTATTTTTAAAAATTAAACCCCTGAGGGGGTGAAAGGGGGTTGCCACGTTTGTATGAGGAATATTTTATTTGTGGTCAGATTTGCTTGATACTTGGTAGTAATGTTCTTTGATAAAAATAATCAAACACCTATTTCGGCATTTTTGAAATTCAACCCCTAAGGGGGTGAATGGAGGTTGCAACGTTTGTATGGGGAATATTTTATCTGTGGTCGGATTTGCTTGTTACTTTGTCTTAATATTCTTTGATACAAATAATCAAACACCTATTTCGGCATTTTTAAAAATTAAACCCCTGAGGGGGTGAAAGGGGGTTGCCACGTTTGTATGAGGAATTAAGGGGGTGAAAGGGGGTTGCAACGTTTGTATGAGGAATAAAGGGGTGATAGGGGTTGCAACGTTTGTATGAGGAATATTTTATTTGTGGTCGGATTTGGTTGATACTTGGTATTAATGTTCTTTGATACAAATAATCAAACACCTATTTCGGAATTTTAAAAAATCTACCCCTAAGGGGCGAAAGGGGGTTGCAACGTTTGTATGAGGAATATTTTATTTGTGGTCGGATTTGCTTGATACTTGGTCTTAATGTTCTTTGATACAAATAATCAAACACCTATTTCTGCATTTCTAAAAATTCAACCCCTGAGGGGGTGAAAGGGGGTTGCTACGTTTGAATGAGGAATTAAGGGGGTGAAAGGGGGTTGCAACGTTTTTATCGGGAATATTTTATTTGTGGTCGGATTTGCTGATATTTGACATTAATGTTCTTTGATACAAATAATCAAACACCTATTTCGGCATTTTTAAAAATTAAACCCCTGAGGGGGTGAAAGGGAGTTGCCACGTTTGTATGAGGAATATTTTATTTGAGGTCGGATTTGCTTGATACTTGGTAGTAATGTTCTTTGATAAAAATAATCAAACACCTATTTCGGCATTTTTGAAATTCAACCCCTAAGGGGATGAATGGAGGTTGCAACGTTTGTATGGGGAATATTTTATCCGTGGTCGGATTTGCTTGATACTTTGTCTTAATATTCGTTGATACAAATAATCAAACACCTATTTCGGCATTTTTAAAAATTAAACCCCTGAGGGCGTGAAAGGGGGTTGCTACGTTTGAATGAGGAATTAAGGGGGTGAAAGGGGGTTGCAACGTTTTTATCAGGAATATTTTATTTGTGGTCGGATTTGCTTGATAGTTGACATTAATGTTCTTTGATACAAATAATCAAACACCTATTTCGGCATTTTTAAAAATTCAACCCCTGAGTGGGTGAAAGGGGGTTGCCACGTTTGTATGAGGAATTAAGGGGATGAAAGGGGGTTGCAACGTTTGTATGAGAAATTAAGGGGAGAATGGGGTTGCAACGTTTGTATGAGGAATATTTCATTTGTGGTCGGATTTGGTTGATACTTGGTCTTAATGTTCTTTGATACAAATAATCAAACACCTATTTCGGCATTTTTGAAATTCAACCCCTAAAGGGGTGAATGGAGGTTGCAACGTTTGTATGGGGAATATTTTATCTGTGTGCGGATTTGCTTGATACTTTGTCTTAAGATTCTTTGATACAAATAATCAAACACCTTTTTCGGTATTTTTAAAAATTAAACCCCTGAGGGGGTGAAAGGGGGTTGCCACGTTTGTATGAGGAATATTTTATTTGTGGTCGGATTTGCTTGATACTTGGTAGTAATGTTCTTTGATACAAATAATCAAACACCTATTTCGGCATCTTTGAAATTCAACCCGTAAGGGGGTGAATGGAGGTTGCAACGTTTGTATGGGGAATATTTTATCTGTGGTCGGATTTGCTTGATACTTTGTCTTAATATTCTTTGATACAAATAATCAAACACCTATTTTGGCATTTTTAAAAATTAAACCCCTGAGGGGGTGAAAGGGGGTTGCCACGTTTGTATGAGGAATTAAGGGGGTGAAAGGGGGTTGCAACGTTTGTATGAGGAATTAAGGGGTGAAAGGGGTTGCAACGTTTGTATGAGGAATATTTTACCTGTGGTCGGATTTGCTTGATACTTGGTCTTAATGTTCTTTGATACAAATAATCAAACACCTATTTCGGCATTTTTAAAAATTAAACCCCTGAGGGGGTGAAAGGGGGTTGCCACGTTTGTATGAGGAATTAAGGGGGTGAAGGGGGGTGCAACGTTTGTGTGAGGAATAAAGGGGTGAAAGAGGGTTGCAACGTTTGTATGAGGAATATTTTATTTGTGGTCGGATTTGGTTGATACTTGGTATTAATGTTCTTTGATACAAATAATCAAACACCTATTTCGGTATTTTTAAAAATTCTACCCCTAAGGGGGCGAAAGGGGGTTGCAACGTTTGTATGAGAAATATTTTATTTGTGGTCGGATTTGCTTGATACTTGGTATTAATGTTCTTTGATACAAATAATCAAACACCTATTTCGGCATTTTTGAAATTCAACCCCTAAGGGGGTGAATGGAGGTTGCAACGTTTGTATGAGGAATATTTTATCTGTGGTCGAATTTGCTTGATACTTGGTCTTAATGTTCTTTGATACAAATAATCAAACACCTATTTCGGAATTTTTAAAAATTAAACCCCTGAGGAGGTGAAAGGGGGTTGCCACGTTTGTATGAGGAATATTTTATTTGTGGTCGGATTTGCTTGATACTTGTTAGTAATGTTCTTTGATAAAAATAATCAAACACCTATTTCGGCATTTTTGAAATTCAACCCCTAAGGGGGTGAATGGAGGTTGCAACGTTTGTATGGGGAATATTTTATCTGTGGTCGGATTTGCTTGTTACTTTGTCTTAATATTCTTTGATACAAATAATCAAACACCTATTTCGGCATTTTTAAAAATTAAACCCCTGAGGGGGTGAAAGGGGGTTGCCACGTTTGTATGAGGAATTAAGGGGGTGAAAGGGGGTTGCAACGTTTGTATGAGGAATAAAGGGGTGATAGGGGTTGCAACGTTTGTATGAGGAATATTTTATTTGTGGTCGGATTTGGTTGATACTTGGTATTAATGTTCTTTGATACAAATAATCAAACACCTATTTCGGAATTTTAAAAAATCTACCCCTAAGGGGGCGAAAGGGGGTTGCAACGTTTGTATGAGAAATATTTTATTTGTGGTCGGATTTGCTTGATACTTGGTATTAATGTTCTTTGATACAAATAATCAAACACCTATTTCGGCATTTTTGAAATTCAACCCCTAAGGGGGTGAATGGAGGTTGCAACGTTTGTATGAGGAATATTTTATCTGTGGTCGAATTTGCTTGATACTTGGTCTTAATGTTCTTTGATACAAATAATCAAACACCTATTTCGGAATTTTTAAAAATTAAACCCCTGAGGGGGTGAAAGGGGGTTGCCACGTTTGTATGAGGAATATTTTATTTGTGGTCAGATTTGCTTGATACTTGGTAGTAATGTTCTTTGATAAAAATAATCAAACACCTATTTCGGCATTTTTGAAATTCAACCCCTAAGGGGGTGAATGGAGGTTGCAACGTTTGTATGGGGAATATTTTATCTGTGGTCGGATTTGCTTGTTACTTTGTCTTAATATTCTTTGATACAAATAATCAAACACCTATTTCGGCATTTTTAAAAATTAAACCCCTGAGGGGGTGAAAGGGGGTTGCCACGTTTGTATGAGGAATTAAGGGGGTGAAAGGGGGTTGCAACGTTTGTATGAGGAATAAAGGGGTGATAGGGGTTGCAACGTTTGTATGAGGAATATTTTATTTGTGGTCGGATTTGGTTGATACTTGGTATTAATGTTCTTTGATACAAATAATCAAACACCTATTTCGGAATTTTAAAAAATCTACCCCTAAGGGGCGAAAGGGGGTTGCAACGTTTGTATGAGGAATATTTTATTTGTGGTCGGATTTGCTTGATACTTGGTATTAATGTTCTTTGATACAAATAATCAAACACCTATTTCGGCATTTTTGAAATTCAACCCCTAAGGGGGTGAATGGAGGTTGCAACGTTTGTATGAGGAATATTTTATCTGTGGTCGAATTTGCTTGATACTTGGTCTTAATGTTCTTTGATACAAATAATCAAACACCTATTTCGGAATTTTTAAAAATTAAACCCCTGAGGGGGTGAAAGGGGGTTGCCACGTTTGTATGAGGAATATTTTATTTGTGGTCGGATTTGCTTGATACTTGGTAGTAATGTTCTTTGATAAAAATAATCAAACACCTATTTCGGCATTTTTGAAATTCAACCCCTAAGGGGGTGAATGGAGGTTGCAACGTTTGTATGGGGAATATTTTATCTGTGGTCGGATTTGCTTGTTACTTTGTCTTAATATTCTTTGATACAAATAATCAAACACCTATTTCGGCATTTTTAAAAATTAAACCCCTGAGGGGGTGAAAGGGGGTTGCCACGTTTGTATGAGGAATTAAGGGGGTGAAAGGGGGTTGCAACGTTTGTATGAGGAATAAAGGGGTGATAGGGGTTGCAACGTTTGTATGAGGAATATTTTATTTGTGGTCGGATTTGGTTGATACTTGGTATTAATGTTCTTTGATACAAATAATCAAACACCTATTTCGGAATTTTAAAAAATCTACCCCTAAGGGGGCGAAAGGGGGTTGCAACGTTTGTATGAGAAATATTTTATTTGTGGTCGGATTTGCTTGATACTTGGTATTAATGTTCTTTGATACAAATAATCAAACACCTATTTCGGCATTTTTGAAATTCAACCCCTAAGGGGGTGAATGGAGGTTGCAACGTTTGTATGAGGAATATTTTATCTGTGGTCGAATTTGCTTGATACTTGGTCTTAATGTTCTTTGATACAAATAATCAAACACCTATTTCGGAATTTTTAAAAATTAAACCCCTGAGGGGGTGAAAGGGGGTTGCCACGTTTGTATGAGGAATATTTTATTTGTGGTCAGATTTGCTTGATACAGTAAATGCTCGTTCGTTGTGAAGAGGCATGAGAGTTGAGGTCGCAACGAGCGAATAGTGAAGCGATTTTTGATTTATGACTGCGTCTAGATATCGCGCCGAGCGCGCCGAGCGAGACTTCAATAGAGAGCCGAACATAGAGAAGGACAGGGTGAAATACGGATCGCGTGATCGAAGCTCGAGTCAATGTGTGGTGTTCACACCGATATACCCGAGCCGACATCAATGTTGCCGCCGTGCGGAGCGACTCGGCCGACTCGGCGTTGACAGGCAGTGGAGGGAGTAGGCACGTCGCAACGACCGCATAGTCAATTTTTCACAACGAACGAGCGTTTACTGTACTTGGTAGTAATGTTCTTTGATAAAAATAATCAAACACCTATTTCGGCATTTTTGAAATTCAACCCCTAAGGGGGTGAATGGAGGTTGCAACGTTTGTATGGGGAATATTTTATCTGTGGTCGGATTTGCTTGTTACTTTGTCTTAATATTCTTTGATACAAATAATCAAACACCTATTTCGGCATTTTTAAAAATTAAACCCCTGAGGGGGTGAAAGGGGGTTGCCACGTTTGTATGAGGAATTAAGGGGGTGAAAGGGGGTTGCAACGTTTGTATGAGGAATAAAGGGGTGATAGGGGTTGCAACGTTTGTATGAGGAATATTTTATTTGTGGTCGGATTTGGTTGATACTTGGTATTAATGTTCTTTGATACAAATAATCAAACACCTATTTCGGAATTTTAAAAAATCTACCCCTAAGGGGCGAAAGGGGGTTGCAACGTTTGTATGAGGAATATTTTATTTGTGGTCGGATTTGCTTGATACTTGGTCTTAATGTTCTTTGATACAAATAATCAAACACCTATTTCGGCATTTTTTAAATTTCAACCCCTGAGGGGTGAGGGGGGGTTGCAACGTTTGTATGAGGAATATTTTATTTGTGGTCGGATTTGCTTGATACTTGGTAGTAATGTTCTTTCATAAAAATAATCAAACACCTATTTCGGCATTTTTGAAATTCAACCCCTAAACGGGTGAATGGAGGTTGCAACGTTTGTATGGGGAATATTTTATCTGTGTGCGGATTTGCTTGATACTTTGTCTTAAGATTCTTTGATACAAATAATCAAACACCTTTTTCGGTATTTTTAAAAATTAAACCCCTGAGGGGGTGAAAGGGGGTTGCCACGTTTGTATGAGGAATATTTTATTTGTGGTCGGATTTGCTTGATACTTGGTAGTAATGTTCTTTGATACAAATAATCAAACACCTATTTTGGCATTTTTGAAATTCAACCCCTAAGGGGGTGAATGGAGGTTGCAACGTTTGTATGGGGAATATTTTATCTGTGGTCGGATTTGCTTGATACTTTGTCTTAATATTCTTTGATACAAATAATCAAACACCTATTTTGGCATTTTTAAAAATTAAACCCCTGAGGGGGTGAAAGGGGGTTGCCACGTTTGTATGAGGAATTAAGGGGGTGAAAGGGGGTTGCAACGTTTGTATGAGGAATTAAGGGGTGAAAGGGGTTGCAACGTTTGTATGAGGAATATTTTACCTGTGGTCGGATTTGCTTGATACTTGGTCTTAATGTTCTTTGATACAAATAATCAAACACCTATTTCGGCATTTTTAAAAATTAAACCCCTGAGGGGGTGAAAGGGGGTTGCCACGTTTGTATGAGGAATTAAGGGGGTGAAGGGGGGTGCAACGTTTGTGTGAGGAATAAAGGGGTGAAAGAGGGTTGCAACGTTTGTATGAGGAATATTTTATTTGTGGTCGGATTTGGTTGATACTTGGTATTAATGTTCTTTGATACAAATAATCAAACACCTATTTCGGTATTTTTAAAAATTCTACCCCTAAGGGGGCGAAAGGGGGTTGCAACGTTTGTATGAGAAATATTTTATTTGAGGTCGGATTTGCTTGATACTTGGTATTAATGTTCTTTGATACAAATAATCAAACACCTATTTCGGCATTTTTGAAATTCAACCCCTAAGGGGGTGAATGGAGGTTGCAACGTTTGTATGAGGAATATTTTATCTGTGGTCGAATTTGCTTGATACTTGGTCTTAATGTTCTTTGATACAAATAATCAAACACCTATTTCGGTATTTTTAAAAATTAAACCCCTGAGGGGGTGAAAGGGGGTTGCCACGTTTGTATGAGGAATATTTTATTTGTGGTCGGATTTGCTTGATACTTGGTAGTAATGTTCTTTGATACAAATAATCAAACACCTATTTCGGCATTTTTGAAATTCAACCCCTAAGGGGGTGAATGGAGGTTGCAACGTTTGTATGGGGAATATTTTATCTGTGGTCGGATTTGCTTGATACTTTGTCTTAATATTCTTTGATACAAATAATCAAACACCTATTTTGGCATTTTTAAAAATTACACCCCTGAGGGGGTGAAAGGGGGTTGCCACGTTTGTATGAGGAATTAAGGGGGTGAAAGGGGGTTGCAACGTTTGTATGAGGAATTAAGGGGTGAAAGGGGTTGCAACGTTTGTATGAGGAATATTTTACCTGTGGTCGGATTTGCTTGATACTTGGTCTTAATGTTCTTTGATACAAATAATCAAACACCTATTTCGGCATTTTTAAAAATTAAACCCCTGAGGGGGTGAAATGGGGTTGCCACGTTTGTATGAGGAATTAAGGGGGTGAAGGGGGGTGCAACGTTTGTGTGAGGAATAAAGGGGTGAAAGAGGGTTGCAACGTTTGTATGAGGAATATTTTATTTGTGGTCGGATTTGGTTGATACTTGGTATTAATGTTCTTTGATACAAATAATCAAACACCTATTTCGGTATTTTTAAAAATTCTACCCCTAAGGGGGCGAAAGGGGGTTGCAACGTTTGTATGAGAAATATTTTATTTGTGGTCGGATTTGCTTGATACTTGGTATTAATGTTCTTTGATACAAATAATCAAACACCTATTTCGGCATTTTTGAAATTCAACCCCTAAGGGGGTGAATGGAGGTTGCAACGTTTGTATGAGGAATATTTTATCTGTGGTCGAATTTGCTTGATAC
Organism: Lasioglossum pauxillum; assembly: GCA_933228785.1. Classification (NCBI taxonomy): domain Eukaryota; kingdom Metazoa; phylum Arthropoda; class Insecta; order Hymenoptera; family Halictidae; genus Lasioglossum; species Lasioglossum pauxillum. The sequence continues at coordinate 16,486,643 of OW121707.1, forward strand.
TTGGTCTTAATGTTCTTTGATACAAATAATCAAACACCTATTTCGGAATTTTTAAAAATTAAACCCCTGAGGGGGTGAAAGGGGGTTGCCACGTTTGTATGAGGAATATTTTATTTGTGGTCGGATTTGCTTGATACTTGGTAGTAATGTTCTTTGATAAAAATAATCAAACACCTATTTCGGCATTTTTGAAATTCAACCCCTAAGGGGGTGAATGGAGGTTGCAACGTTTGTATGGGGAATATTTTATCTGTGGTCGGATTTGCTTGTTACTTTGTCTTAATATTCTTTGATACAAATAATCAAACACCTATTTCGGCATTTTTAAAAATTAAACCCCTGAGGGGGTGAAAGGGGGTTGCCACGTTTGTATGAGGAATTAAGGGGGTGAAAGGGGGTTGCAACGTTTGTATGAGGAATAAAGGGGTGATAGGGGTTGCAACGTTTGTATGAGGAATATTTTATTTGTGGTCGGATTTGGTTGATACTTGGTATTAATGTTCTTTGATACAAATAATCAAACACCTATTTCGGAATTTTAAAAAATCTACCCCTAAGGGGGCGAAAGGGGGTTGCAACGTTTGTATGAGGAATATTTTATTTGTGGTCGGATTTGGTTGATACTTGGTATTAATGTTCTTTGATACAAATAATCAAACACCTATTTCGGCATTTTTGAAATTCAACCCCTAAGGGGGTGAATGGAGGTTGCAACGTTTGTATGAGGAATATTAACTTCCCGATTTTATAGGGAAGTTATTGTAATTACCCCGAAAATCGAAAATCGATTTTTTAGCAGATTTTCACGTTTCATGGTCATTGCTGTCATTTTAGACTATTTTCAGCAAAATGTTCGTATGTGTGTGTGTGTGTGTGTGTGTGTGTGTGTGTGCGTACGGCCGTTTCTATGTAATCAAATTTTTCGTTAACGTTTTCAGAAAAAGTAACAGCGCGATCAGGATGATGAATGATGCAATCGATGTGCCCCGTCGTAACTTAGAGCTGATTAGATTTTGGTCCATATTGGTCAAGTCGTTTTTTAGATTTTTAGTTTTTTTCGAAAAGAGTTGATTCTACAATGCAATTTATAAGGGAGGACGAAAATTTTCCACCAAAGAACCAAACGCAATTACATAAAAAAAATTTTTTTCTTAATTTTTTTTTAGAGTTAAAAAAAATTTTTTTTTAGATTTAAAAAATTTTTTAGATTTTGTAGATTTAAAAAAAATTTTTTTTTTAACTGATGCTAATGTTACCGCTTGGAATAATCGAAAGTTATTCCAATGCAAGAGTGAATTTATCATCTCTACTCCCAAGAATACATTTTGGGAGAATATCGATGAAAGCACAAAAAAAACGATGTTAGCGATGTTGGCGAAGGAGTAACGAATCGGGAAGTTCTTTGTGTGACTCTTGGAGAGTCACACACCAAATAAAGAACATTAATATCAGTAGGCCCTACTAGCCATGCGTATCACTAACCCTCTCGCAAGAGCAGTTCCACCCGCGAGCTCGCAAAGCGAGTGAGCAAAAACAACCCTACTCGCGAGCGAGCGAAGCGAGCGAGCAACAATAGCCCTCTAGTTTTATATGATTTTATTTTAAGTTAATTTCTATTTTATTTTATATTGTATATTATATATTATCTTTTAAGAATTTGTGTAAAGTTAATGATAGTTAAGTAAGTAGGTTACTTAACAGTTAATAAAAACATCACCTACTAAAAAGGTATCATAACTTATTACCACGTTGTCAATATTGTCTTATAATTTTTCACGTGGAACGTGCATTATTTCAAATTTTAATACAAATGGAGATCATGCACATGTGTGCCAAATATACCTAATGTAGTTATAAAAAAATCCAAGTACATATATTAAAAATCACATTATAAGTTATGAAAGAAATACGTACCATTATTATCATTATCTATTTCATAAGAACCCAGAGTTGATTTTCGGGTATCGTGATAACACGCTCGCGCGGTCTTGTTCTATTCTTTTAGAAGCCGCCCGACAAAGGTGAGTCATGGGCCGCCGGATGTGTCTGATGTATCGCGTACCCGACTCGAGTCCGTTTGAGCTCGCTCGACGCCTCGACTGTCTGCCCTGTCAGTGCCCCGACTTGACGATTCGTACGCCTGAAACATGACTGTTTCGCCTGATATTTTCTAGTGCACCCTGGCTGTATTATTATTATTATCCGATTTATGCCGTGTTTGAGCTTATTTTGATTGGGAAAACATTTTCAATCGATAGGTGATGATATCATTATGGTAACGTTCATAATAAGTAATACATATTGGTTTTAGTTAGTAAATGCCAATACGCTGTGCGTTACAATGTTGCCTCTGATGCTGAATCACGACCGTATCGAACGTCGCGTCGCGTTGTGTGCCTCCTAGAGACAACAATGTAAGCGTTTCACCATCATTTATTAATAGCAATTAAATGTTTGTTACGATTCAGAATTCTGCCATGGAAATGTTATCAATCGATTAGTAAATGGTTTGCTGATGAAAACAAGTCTAAACACGCAACAAATCAGACAAGTTGGAGTACAGGCATGCCCAACGCCCAACTCGGCGGCTGAGAAAGTTAAAGAGAGTAATAAAAAATTCAATGACTCTGAGAACAGTCAAAAATTCAATGACTCCAAGAAAAATGATAAACTTAATGACTCCGAGAAAAATAAAGAACTTAATGACACTGAGGAAAATGAAAAATTGAATAACTCGAAGACAAATGGAAAACTTAATGACTCCGAAAAAAATAAAGAACTTACTGACACTGAGGAAAATGAAAAATTGAATAACTCGAAGAAAAATGGAAAACTTAATGACTCCGAAAAAAATAAAGAACTTACTGACTCTGAGGAAAATTAAAAATGTAATAACTCTCAGTTAATAAGCAGTCTGCAATGCCTCTTAAAAATGAAATTAATCATGTAGGGATTGATCAGGTGTTTCTCTCTATATTAAAAAATATTTAAAAATCCTTTGACATATTCTATTTTGTGGCGTCAGAATGTACTGCTTTCGATATTCCATCACAGTTTGTATAGTATATATTATTTCTCCTCTTTGTTTCTAGATAAAATTTAATTATGATCCTCCATTAGTTTAACGACCCGTTCAGCGGTATCATTGACCACATTCAGTCCATGTTTCAGTCAGACTGCTTATTATTCATAATAACTTCTTTTTCCGATATTAGAACTGTTTTTCTGTAGATTGGAGCGTATTAATGAATTTATTTAAGGGAGCAGAGAGACTTCCAGGATTGCAAGGGTGCTGGATTCACCTTCTCAAACACGGGGTTTTCCACTAGTCAAAAACGCTAGATAAAAGATCGATCTAGGGCACTATCTGCCTCAAAAGTCCCATTTTTTCGTTTACGAGGCGTAATTTGCATTATTCGGCAGCATGTAGCTATAAAAATAGCTACATGCGCAGTTGTATGCTTCCGAATAATGCAAATTCCGCCCCTTAATATCTCGTTCAGTTATGTATATATGGGAAAACTCTTCAAACAGAAGTTGTAGTATATAAGGAGGTGGATATAGTTACAAAGAAAAAACAATTTTTCAAAGTTATTATTTAAAGCTTTTAAGGTCACGGATGTTTTTTCTATCAACAACTGTTTATACTATATATGGACTCTTAAAGAGAAAAAAAAACAAATTCAACGATATATCATAACGTCTATTTATGACAAGATTTAAAAAATTCAAAATTTTCAAATTTGCTACGCCCCATTTTCCCATGATCCAAACGGCCCCAAAATTTTTCCAGAACATTTTCTCAACATTTATGGCAATTCTGGTTTACGGGACCAAAAAAATGTCATGGTCGAAAAATTAGGTCAACCCTAATGTTACATATACGTAAATTACGAGAAGCAGTAAAGAATGCTTAACGTCGAAGACGAAAATCCGGGTAACTAACACTTAATATGTACTACATTCCACGTTATTAGAATAATTGTAGTTTAATTATGATGAATATCAACATTTGTTATTTACACCTATAAACGCCACTGTCTCGGAAGGAAATGGACATTTGAGAGAAGCAATGAAATTAGAACATCATTGCGAAAAAAGATGAGTTTGCAATAACCTCAATATTCTATGAAATTCTATTATAATTATAATTATGACTGTATTTTTTTATTATAGGAAGACAGAAGATCAAATAAACTTGTGTATGCTAGTAAAATCAATTTATATATATTATACAATTTACTCTATTATTTGTTTAACAGCATGATCGTAGGCTGACCACCCGGAAGAGGTGACAGGAAGTGCAGAAAGCGCCTTCCACAAAAGGCAACCGAAAAGACATAAGAAATAGAGACAGTAACGATCACAAGGATCAAACATCTCTAAAAACAAAGCTACTGAAGAAAATTAAAAAGACACTGGTGATCCTCTATGTCTGACGACGGGAGAGACTAAGCTCTCCTACATCTCAGACATGGAACACAGAACGGTGCAATGAGAAAGAAAAAAAAAAAAGAAGAAGAAGGCAGACACCGTCGAAATTAATAGAAATAGGAAAGGAAAGAGAGTCAAAGAGACCAACACCAAATCCACCAAAGAGATACACACCAGTCTCCGAACGGCTGCGAACCTAGCTCATGCTTGAGAAAGTCAGCTTGGTCAACGACCATGCACACGACCGAAACAGCATGACCGTAGGCGGACCACCCGGAAGAGGTGACAGGAAGTGCAGAAAGCGCCTTCCACAAAAGGCAACCGAAAAGACATAGGCAATAGAGACAGTAACGATCACAAGGATCAAACATCTCTAAAAACAAAGTTACTGAAGAAAATTAATAAGACACTGGTGATCCTCTATGTCTGAAGACGGGAGAGACTAAGCTCTCCTACATCTCAGACATGGAACACAGAACGGTGCAATGAGAAAGAAAAAAAAAAAAAGAAGAAGAAGGCAGACACCGTCGAATCAATAGAAATAGGAAAGGAAAGAGAGTCAAAGAGACCAACACCAAATCCACCAAAGAGATACACACCAGTCTCCGAACGGCTACGAACCTAGCTCATGCTTGAGAAAGTCAGCTTGGTCAACGACCATGCACACGACCGAAACAGCATGACCGTAGGCGGACCACCCGGAAGAGGTGACAGGAAGTGCAGAAAGCGCCTTCCACAAAAGGCAACCGAAAAAACATAGGCAATAGAGACAGTAACGATCACAAGGATCAAACATCTCTAAAAACAAAGTTACTGAAGAAAATTAATAAGACACTGGTGATCCTCTATGTCTGAAGACGGGAGAGACTAAGCTCTCCTACATCTCAGACATGGAACACAGAACGGTGCAATGAGAAAGAAAAAAAAAAAAAGAAGAAGGAGGCAGGCGCCGTCGAATCAATTGAAATAGGAAAGGAAAGAGAGTCAAAGAGACCAACACCAAATCCATCAAGGATATACACACCAGTCTCCGAACGGCTGCGAACCTAGCTCATGCTTGAGAAAGTCAGCTTGGTCAACGACCATGCACACGACCGGAACAGCATGATCGTAGGCTGACCACCCGGAAGAGGTGACAGGAAGTGCAGAAAGCGCCTTCCACAAAAGGCAACCGAAAAGACATAAGAAATACAGACAGTAACGATCACGAGGATCAAACATCTCTAAAAACAAAGCTACTGAAGAAAATTAAAAAGACACTGGTGATCCTCTATGTCTGACGACGGGAGAGACTAAGCTCTCCTACATCTCAGACATGGAACACAGAACGGTGCAATGAGAAAGAAAAAAAAAAAAGAAGAAGAAGGCAGACACCGTCAAAAGCAATAGAAATAGGAAAGGAAAGAGAGTCAAAGAGACCAACACCAAATCCACCAAAGAGATACACACCAGTCTCCGAACGGCTGCGAACCTAGCTCATGCTTGAGAAAGTCAGCTTGGTCAACGACCATGCACACGACCGAAACAGCATGACCGTAGGCTGACCACCCGGAAGAGGTGACAGGAAGTGCAGAAAGCGCCTTCCACAAAAGGCAACCGAAAAGACATAGGAAATAGACAGTATCGATCACAAGGATCAAACATCTCTAAAAACAAAGCTACTGAAGAAAATTAAAATGACACTGGTGATCCTCTATGTCTGACGACGGGAGAGACTAAGCTCTCCTACATTTCAGACATGGAACACAGAACGGTGCAATGAGAAAGAAAAAAAAAAAAGAAGAAGAAGGCAGACACCGTCGAAATCAATAGAAATAGGAAAGGAAAGAGAGTCAAAGAGACCAACACCAAATCCACCAAAGAGATACACACCAGTCTCCGAACGGCTGCGAACCTAGCTCATGCTTGAGAAAGTCAGCTTGGTCAACGACCATGCACACGACCGAAACAGCATGACCGTAGGCGGACCACCCGGAAGAGGTGACAGGAAGTGCAGAAAGCGCCTTCCACAAAAGGCAACCGAAAAGACATAGGCAATAGAGACAGTAACGATCACAAGGATCAAACATCTCTAAAAACAAAGTTACTGAAGAAAATTAATAAGACACTGGTGATCCTCTATGTCTGAAGATGGGAGAGACTAAGCTCTCCTACATCTCAGACATGGAACACAGAACGGTGCAATGAGAAAGAAAAAAAAAAAAAGAAGAAGAAGGCAGACACCGTCGAATCAATAGAAATAGGAAAGGAAAGAGAGTCAAAGAGACCAACACCAAATCCACCAAAGAGATACACACGAGTCTCCGAACGGCTGCGAACCTAGCTCATGCTTGAGAAAGTCAGTTTGGTCAACGACCATGCACACGACCGAAACAGCATGACCGTAGGCGGACCACCCGGAAGAGGTGACAGGAAGTGCAGAAAGCGCCTTCCACAAAAGGCAACCGAAAAGACATAGGAAATAGAGACAGTAACGATCACAAGGATCAAACATCTCTACTGAAGAAAATTAAAAAGACACTGGTGATCCTCTATGTCTGAAGACGGGAGAGACTAAGCTCTCCTACATCTCAGACATGGAACACAGAACGGTGCAATGAGAAAGAAAAAAAAAAAAAAGAAGAAGAAGGCAGACACCGTCGAATCAATAGAAATAGGAAAGGAAAGAGAGTCAAAGAGACCAACACCAAATCCACCAAAGAGATACACACCAGTCTCCGAACGGCTGCGAACCTAGCTCATGCTTGAGAAAGTCAGCTTGGTCAACGACCATGCACACGACCGAAACAGCATGACCGTAGGCGGACCACCCGGAAGAGGTGACAGGAAGTGCAGAAAGCGCCTTCCACAAAAGGCAACCGAAAAGACATAGGCAATAGAGACAGTAACGATCACAAGGATCAAACATCTCTAAAAACAAAGTTACTGAAGAAAATTAATAAGACACTGGTGATCCTCTATGTCTGAAGATGGGAGAGACTAAGCTCTCCTACATCTCAGACATGGAACACAGAACGGTGCAATGAGAAAGAAAAAAAAAAAAGAAGAAGAAGGCAGACACCGTCGAATCAATAGAAATAGGAAAGGAAAGAGAGTCAAAGAGACCAACACCAAATCCACCAAAGAGATACACACGAGTCTCCGAACGGCTGCGAACCTAGCTCATGCTTGAGAAAGTCAGTTTGGTCAACGACCATGCACACGACCGAAACAGCATGACCGTAGGCGGACCACCCGGAAGAGGTGACAGGAAGTGCAGAAAGCGCCTTCCACAAAAGGCAACCGAAAAGACATAGGCAATAGAGACAGTAACGATCACAAGGATCAAACATCTCTAAAAACAAAGTTACTGAAGAAAATTAATAAGACACTGGTGATCCTCTATGTCTGAAGACGGGAGAGACTAAGCTCTCCTACATCTCAGACATGGAACACAGAACGGTGCAATGAGAAAGAAAAAAAAAAAGAAGAAGAAGGCAGACACCGTCGAATCAATAGAAATAGGAAAGGAAAGAGAGTCAAAGAGACCAACACCAAATCCACCAAAGAGATACACACCAGTCTCCGAACGGCTGCGAACCTAGCTCATGCTTGAGAAAGTCAGTTTGGTCAACGACCATGCACACGACCGAAACAGCATGACCGTAGGCTGACCACCCGGAAGAGGTGACAGGAAGTGCAGAAAGCGCCTTCCACAAAAGGCAACCGAAAAGACATAGGAAATAGAGACAGTAACGATCACAAGGATCAAACATCTCTACTGAAGAAAATTAAAAAGACACTGGTGATCCTCTATGTCTGAAGACGGGAGAGACTAAGCTCTCCTACATCTCAGACATGGAACACAGAACGGTGCAATGAGAAAGAAAAAAAAAAAAAAGAAGAAGAAGGCAGACACCGTCGAATCAATAGAAATAGGAAAGGAAAGAGAGTCAAAGAGACCAACACCAAATCCACCAAAGAGATACACACCAGTCTCCGAACGGCTGCGAACCTAGCTCATGCTTGAGAAAGTCAGCTTGGTCAACGACCATGCACACGACCGAAACAGCATGACCGTAGGCTGACCACCCGGAAGAGGTGACAGGAAGTGCAGAAAGCGCCTTCCACAAAAGGCAACCGAAAAGACATAAGAAATAGAGACAGTAACGATCACAAGGATCAAACATCTCTAAAAACAAAGCTACTGAAGAAAATTAAAATGACACTGGTGATCCTCTATGTCTGACGACGGGAGAGACTAAGCTCCCCTACATCTCAGACATGGAACACAGAACGGTGCAATGAGAAAGAAAAAAAAAAAAAAGAAGAAGAAGGCAGACACCGTCGAAATCAATAGAAATAGGAAAGGAAAGAGAGTCAAAGAGACCAACACCAAATCCACCAATGAGATACACACCAGACTCCGAACGGCTGCGAACCTAGCTCATGCTTGAGAAAGTCAGCTTGGTCTACGACCATGCACACGACCGAAACAGCATGACCGTAGGCTGACCACCCGGAAGAGGTGACAGGAAGTGCAGAAAGCGCCTTCCACATAAGGCAACCGAAAAGACATAGGAAATAGAGACAGTAACGATCACAAGGATCAAACATCTCTAAAAACAAAGCTACTGAAGAAAATTAAAAAGACACTGGTGATTCTCTATGTCTGAAGACGGGAGAGACTAAGCTCTCCCACATCTCAGACATGGAACACAGAACAGTGCAATAAGAAAGAAAAAAAAAAAGAAAGAAGAGAAAAAGGGAGGAAGATGAAGAAGCAGATACCTTCGAATCAATTGAAATAGGTAAGGAAAGAGAGTCAAAGAGACCAACACCAAATCCACCAAAGAGATACACACCAGTCTCCGAACGGCTGCGAACCTAGCTCATGCTTGAGAAAGTCAGCTTGGTCAACGACCATGCACACGACCGAAACAGCATGACCGTAGGCGGACCACCCGGAAGAGGTGACAGGAAGTGCAGAAAGCGCCTTCCACAAAAGGCAACCGAAAAGACATAGGCAATAGAGACAGTAACGATCACAAGGATCAAACATCTCTAAAAACAAAGTTACTGAAGAAAATTAATAAGACACTGGTGATCCTCTATATCTGAAGACGGGAGAGACTAAGCTCTCCTACATCTCAGACATGGAACACAGAACGGTGCAATGAGAAAGAAAAAAAAAAATGAAGAAGAAGGCAGACACCGTCGAATCAATAGAAATAGGAAAGGAAAGAGAGTCAAAGAGACCAACACCAAATCCACCAAAGAGATACACACCAGTCTCCGAACGGCTGCGAACCTAGCTCATGCTTGAGAAAGTCAGTTTGGTCAACGACCATGCACACGACCGAAACAGCATGACCGTAGGCTGACCACCCGGAAGAGGTGACAGGAAGTGCAGAAAGCGCCTTCCACAAAAGGCAACCGAAAAGACATAGGAAATAGAGACAGTAACGATCACAAGGATCAAACATCTCTACTGAAGAAAATTAAAAAGACACTGGTGATCCTCTATGTCTGAAGACGGGAGAGACTAAGCTCTCCTACATTTCAGACATGGAACACAGAACGGTGCAATGAGAAAGAAAAAAAAAAAGAAGAAGAAGGCAGACACCGTCGAAATCAATAGAAATAGGAAAGGAAAGAGAGTCAAATAGACCAACACCAAATCCACCAAAGAGATACACACCGGTCTCCGAACGGCTGCGAACCTAGCTCATGCTTGAGAAAGTAAGCTTGGTCAACGACCATGCACACGACCGAAACAGCATGACCGTAGGCGGACCACCCGGAAGAGGTGACAGGAAGTGCAGAAAGCGCCTTCCACAAAAGGCAACCGAAAAGACATAAGAAATAGAGACAGTAACGATCACAAGGATCAAACATCTCTAAAAACAAAGCTACTGAAGAAAATTAAAAAGACACTGGTGATCCTCTATGTCTGACGACGGGAGAGACTAAGCTCTCCTACATTTCAGACATGGAACACAGAACGGTGCAATGAGAAAGAAAAAAAAAAGAAGAAGAAGAAGGCAGACACCGTCGAAATCAATAGAAATAGGAAAGGAAACAGAGTCAAAGAGACCAACACCAAATCCACCAAAGAGATACACACCAGTCTCCGAACGGCTGCGAACCTAGCTCATGCTTGAGAAAGTCAGCTTGGTCAACGACCATGCACACGACCGAAACAGCATGACCGTAGGCGGACCACCCGGAAGAGGTGACAGGAAGTGCAGAAAGCGCCTTCCACAAAAGGCAACCGAAAAGACATAGGCAATAGAGACAGTAACGATCACAAGGATCAAACATCTCTAAAAACAAAGTTACTGAAGAAAATTAATAAGACACTGGTGATCCTCTATGTCTGAAGACGGGAGAGACTAAGCTCTCCTACATCTCAGACATGGAACACAGAACGGTGCAATGAGAAAGAAAAAAAAAAAGAAGAAGAAGGCAGATACCGTCCAATCAATAGAAATAGGAAAGGAAAGAGAGTCAAAGAGACCAACACCAAATCCACCAAAGAGATACACACCAGTCTCCGAACGGCTGCGTATCTAGCTCATGCTTGAGAAAGTCAGTTTGGTCAACGACCATGCACACGACCGAAACAGCATGACCGTAGGCTGACCACCCGGAAGAGGTGACAGGAAGTGCAGAAAGCGCCTTCCACAAAAGGCAACCGAAAAGACATAGGAAATAGAGACAGTAACGATCACAAGGATCAAACATCTCTACTGAAGAAAATTAAAAAGACACTGGTCATCCTCTATGTCTGAAGACGGGAGAGACTAAGCTCTCCTACATTTCAGACATGGAACACAGAACGGTGCAATGAGAAAGAAGAAAAAAAAGAAGAAGAAGGCAGACATCGTCGAAATCAATAGAAATAGGAAAGGAAAGAGAGTCAAATAGACCAACACCAAATCCACCAAAGAGATACACACCAGTCTCCGAACGGCTGCGAACCTAGCTCATGCTTTAGAAAGTCAGCTTGGTCAACGACCATGCACACGACCGAAACAGCATGACCGTAGGCGGACCACCCGGAAGAGGTGACAGGAAGTGCAGAAAGCGCCTTCCACAAAAGGCAACCGAAAAGACATAGGCAATAGAGACAGTAACGATCACAATTATCAAACATCTCTAAAAACAAAGTTACTGAAGAAAATTAAAATGACACTGGTGATCCTCTATGTCTGACGACGGGAGAGACTAAGCTCTCCTACATCTCAGACATGGAACACAGAACGGTGCAATGAGAAAGAAAAAAAAAAAAGAAGAAGAAGGCAGACACCGTCAAAAGCAATAGAAATAGGAAAGGAAAGAGAGTCAAAGAGACCAACACCAAATCCACCAAAGAGATACACACCAGTCTCCGAACGGCTGCGAACCTAGCTCATGCTTGAGAAAGTCAGCTTGGTCAACGACCATGCACACGACCGAAACAGCATGACCGTAGGCGGACCACCCGGAAGAGGTGACAGGAAGTGCAGAAAGCGCCTTCCACAAAAGGCAACCGAAAAGACATAGGCAATAGAGACAGTAACGATCACAAGGATCAAACATCTCTAAAAACAAAGTTACTGAAGAAAATTAATAAGACACTGGTGATCCTCTATGTCTGACGACGGGAGAGACTAAGCTCTCCTACATCTCAGACATGGAACACAGAACGGTGCAATGAGAAAGAAAAAAAAAAGATGAAGAAGAAGGCAGACACCGTCGAAATCAATAGAAATAGGAAAGGAAAGAGAGTCAAAGAGACCAACACCAAATCCACCAAAGAGATACACACCAGTCTCCGAACGGCTGCGAACCTAGCTCATGCTTGAGAAAGTCAGTTTGGTCAACGACCATGCACACGACCGAAACAGCATGACCGTAGGCTGGCCACCCGGAAGAGGTGACAGGAAGTGCAGAAAGCGCCTTCCACAAAAGGCAACTGAAAAGACATAGGAAATAGAGACAGTAACGATCACAAGGATCAAACATCTCTAAAAACAAAGTTACTGAAGAAAATTAATAAGACACTGGTGATCCTCTATGTCTGAAGACGGGAGAGACTAAGCTCTCCTACATCTCAGACATGGAACACAGAACGGTGCAATGAGAAAGAAAAAAAAAAAAAGAAGAAGAAGGCAGACACCGTCCAATCAATAGAAATAGGAAAGGAAAGAGAGTCAAAGAGACCAACACCAAATCCATCAAAGATATACACACCAGTCTCCGAACGGCTGCGAACCTAGCTCATGCTTGAGAAAGTCAGCTTGGTCAACGACCATGCACACGACCGGAACAGCATGATCGTAGGCTGACCACCCGGAAGAGGTGACAGGAAGTGCAGAAAGCGCCTTCCACAAAAGGCAACCGAAAAGACATAAGAAATAGAGACAGTAACGATCACAAGGATCAAATATCTCTAAAAACAAAGTTACTGAAGAAAATTAATAAGACACTGGTGATTCTCTATGTCTGAAGACGGGAGAGACTAAGCTCTCCCACATCTCAGACATGGAACACAGAACAGTGCAATAAGAAAGAAAAAAAAAAAGAAAGAAGAGAAAAAGGGAGGAAGATGAAGAAGCAGATACCTTCGAATCAATTGAAATAGGTAAGGAAAGAGAGTCAAAGAGACCAACACCAAATCCACCAAAGAGATACACACCAGTCTCCGAACGGCTGCGAACCTAGCTCATGCTTGACAAAGTCAGTTTGGTCAACGACCATGCACACGACCAAAACAGCATGACCGTAGGCTGACCACCCGGAAGAGGTGACAGGAAGTGCAGAAAGCGCCTTCCACAAAAGGCAACCGAAAAGACATAAGAAATAGAGACAGTAGCGATCACAAGGATCAAACATCTCTAAAAACAAAGCTACTGAAGAAAATTAAAAAGACACTGGTGATCCTCTATGTCTGACGACGGGAGAGACTAAGCTCTCCTACATCGCAGACATGGAACACAGAACGGTGCAATGAGAAAGAAAAAAAAAAGAAGAAGAAGAAGGCAGACACCGTCGAAATCAATAGAAATAGGAAAGGAAAGAGAGTCAAAGAGACCAACACCAAATCCACCAAAGAGATACACACCAGTCTCCGAACGGCTGCGAACCTAGCTCATGCTTGAGAAAGTCAGCTTGGTCAACGACCATGCACACGACCGAAACAGCATGACCGTAGGCGGACCACCCGGAAGAGGTGACAGGAAGTGCAGAAAGCGCCTTCCACAAAAGGCAACCGAAAAGACATAGGCAATAGAGACAGTAACGATCACAAGGATCAAACATCTCTAAAAACAAAGTTACTGAAGAAAATTAATAAGACACTGGTGATCCTCTATGTCTGACGACGGGAGAGACTAAGCTCTCCTACATCTCAGACATGGAACAGAGAACGGTGCAATGAGAAAGAAAAAAAAAAGATGAAGAAGAAGGCAGACACCGTCGAAATCAATAGAAATAGGAAAGGAAAGAGAGTCAAAGAGACCAACACCAAATCCACCAAAGAGATACACACCAGTCTCCGAACGGCTGCGAACCTAGCTCATGCTTGAGAAAGTCAGTTTGGTCAACGACCATGCACACGACCGAAACAGCATGACCGTAGGCTGGCCACCCGGAAGAGGTGACAGGAAGTGCAGAAAGCGCCTTCCACAAAAGGCAACTGAAAAGACATAGGAAATAGAGACAGTAACGATCACAAGGATCAAACATCTCTAAAAACAAAGTTACTGAAGAAAATTAATAAGACACTGGTGATCCTCTATGTCTGAAGACGGGAGAGACTAAGCTCTCCTACATCTCAGACATGGAACACAGAACGGTGCAATGAGAAAGAAAAAAAAAAAAAAAGAAGAAGAAGGCAGACACCGTCCAATCAATAGAAATAGGAAAGGAAAGAGAGTCAAAGAGACCAACACCACATCCATCAAGGATATACACACCAGTCTCCGAACGGCTGCGAACCTAGCTCATGCTTGAGAAAGTCAGCTTGGTCAACGACCATGCACACGACCGGAACAGCATGATCGTAGGCTGACCACCCGGAAGAGGTGACAGGAAGTGCAGAAAGCGCCTTCCACAAAAGGCAACCGAAAAGACATAAGAAATAGAGACAGTAACGATCACAAGGATCAAACATCTCTAAAAACAAAGTTACTGAAGAAAATTAATAAGACACTGGTGATCCTCTATGTCTGACGACGGGAGAGACTAAGCTCTCCTACATTTCAGACATGGAACACAGAACGGTGCAATGAGAAAGAAACAAAAAAAAAGAAGAAGAAGGCAGACACCGTCGAAATCAATAGAAATAGGAAAGGAAAGAGAGTCAAATAGACCAACACCAAATCCACCAAAGAGATACACACCAGTCTCCGAACGGCTGCGAACCTAGCTCATGCTTTAGAAAGTCAGCTTGGTCAACGACCATGCACACGACCGAAACAGCATGACCGTAGGCGGACCACCCGGAAGAGGTGACAGGAAGTGCAGAAAGCGCCTTCCACAAAAGGCAACCGAAAAGACATAGGCAATAGAGACAGTAACGATCACAAGGATCAAACATCTCTAAAAACAAAGTTACTGAAGAAAATTAATAAGACACTGGTGATCCTCTATGTCTGAAGACGGGAGAGACTAAGCTCTCCTACATCTCAGACATGGAACACAGAACGGTGCAATGAGAAAGAAAAAAAAAAAGAAGAAGGAGGCAGGCGCCGTCGAATCAATTGAAATAGGAAAGGAAAGAGAGTCAAAGAGACCAACACCAAATCCATCAAGGATATACACACCATTCTCCGAACGGCTGCGAACCTAGCTCATGCTTGAGAAAGTCAGCTTGGTCAACGACCATGCACACGACCGGAACAGCATGATCGTAGGCTGACCACCCGGAAGAGGTGACAGGAAGTGCAGAAAGCGCCTTCCACAAAAGGCAACCGAAAAGACATAAGAAATAGAGACAGTAACGATCACAAGGATCAAATATCTCTAAAAACAAAGCTACTGAAGAAAATTAAAAAGACACTGGTGATCCTCTATGTCTGACGACGGGAGAGACTAAGCTCTCCTACATCTCAGACATGGAACACAGAACGGTGCAATGAGAAAGAAAAAAAAAAAGAAGAAGAAGGCAGACACCGTCAAAAGCAATAGAAATAGGAAAGGAAAGAGAGTCAAAGAGACCAACACCAAATCCACCAAAGAGATACACACCAGTCTCCGAACGGCTGCGAACCTAGCTCATGCTTTAGAAAGTCAGCTTGGTCAACGACCATGCACACGACCGAAACAGCATGACCGTAGGCGGACCACCCGGAAGAGGTGACAGGAAGTGCAGAAAGCGCCTTCCACAAAAGGCAACCGAAAAGACATAGGCAATAGAGACAGTAACGATCACAAGGATCAAACATCTCTAAAAACAAAGTTACTGAAGAAAATTAATAAGACACTGGTGATCCTCTATGTCTGAAGACGGGAGAGACTAAGCTCTCCTACATCTCAGACATGGAACACAGAACGGTGCAATGAGAAAGAAAAAAAAAAAAAAGAAGAAGAAGGCAGACACCGTCCAATCAATAGAAATAGGAAAGGAAAGAGAGTCAAAGAGACCAACACCAAATCCACCAAAGAGATACACACCAGTCTCCGAACGGCTGCGTACCTAGCTCATGCTTGAGAAAGTCAGTTTGGTCAACGACCATGCACACGACCGAAACAGCATGACCGTAGGCTGACCACCCGGAAGAGGTGACAGGAAGTGCAGAAAGCGCCTTCCACAAAAGGCAACCGAAAAGACATAGGAAATAGAGACAGTAACGATCACAAGGATCAAACATCTCTACTGAAGAAAATTAAAAAGACACTGGTGATCTACTATGTCTGAAGACGGGAGAGACTAAGCTCTCCTACATCTCAGACATGGAACACAGAACGGTGCAATGAGAAAGAAAAAAAAAAAAAAAGAAGAAGAAGGCAGACACCGTCCAATCAATAGAAATAGGAAAGGAAAGAGAGTCAAAGAGACCAACACCAAATCCACCAAAGAGATACACACCAGTCTCCGAACGGCTGCGAACCTAGCTCATGCTTGAGAAAGTCAGCTTGGTCAACGACCATGCACACGACCGAAACAGCATGACCGTAGGCGGACCACCCGGAAGAGGTGACAGGAAGTGCAGAAAGCGCCTTCCACAAAAGGCAACCGAAAAGACATAGGCAATAGAGACAGTAACGATCACAAGGATCAAACATCTCTAAAAACAAAGTTACTGAAGAAAATTAATAAGACACTGGTGATCCTCTATGTCTGACGACGGGAGAGACTAAGCTCTCCTACATTTCAGACATGGAACACAGAACGGTGCAATGAGAAAGAAAAAAAAAAAAGAAGAAGAAGGCAGACACCGTCGAAATCAATAGAAATAGGAAAGGAAAGAGAGTCAAATAGACCAACACCAAATCCACCAAAGAGATACACACCAGTCTCCGAACGGCTGCGAACCTAGCTCATGCTTGAGAAAGTAAGCTTGGTCAACGACCATGCACACGACCGAAACAGCATGACCGTAGGCGGACCACCCGGAAGAGGTGACAGGAAGTGCAGAAAGCGCCTTCCACAAAAGGCAACCGAAAAGACATAAGAAATAGAGACAGTAACGATCACAAGGATCAAACATCTCTAAAAACAAAGCTACTGAAGAAAATTAAAAAGACACTGGTGATCCTCTATGTCTGACGACGGGAGAGACTAAGCTCTCCTACATTTCAGACATGGAACACAGAACGGTGCAATGAGAAAGAAAAAAAAAGAAGAAGAAGAAGGCAGACACCGTCGAAATCAATAGAAATAGGAAAGGAAAGAGAGTCAAAGAGACCAACACCAAATCCACCAAAGAGATACACACCAGTCTCCGAACGGCTGCGAACCTAGCTCATGCTTGAGAAAGTCAGCTTGGTCAACGACCATGCACACGACCGAAACAGCATGACCGTAGGCGGACCACCCGGAAGAGGTGACAGGAAGTGCAGAAAGCGCCTTCCACAAAAGGCAACCGAAAAGACATAGGCAATAGAGACAGTAACGATCACAAGGATCAAACATCTCTAAAAACAAAGTTACTGAAGAAAATTAATAAGACACTGGTGATCCTCTATGTCTGAAGACGGGAGAGACTAAGCTCTCCTACATCTCAGACATGGAACACAGAACGGTGCAATGAGAAAGAAAAAAAAAAAAAGAAGAAGAAGGCAGATACCGTCCAATCGATAGAAATAGGAAAGGAAAGAGAGTCAAAGAGACCAACACCAAATCCACCAAAGAGATACACACCAGTCTCCGAACGGCTGCGAACCTAGCTCATGCTTGAGAAAGTCAGTTTGGTCAACGACCATGCACACGACCGAAACAGCATGACCGTAGGCGGACCACCCGGAAGAGGTGACAGGAAGTGCAGAAAGCGCCTTCCACAAAAGGCAACCGAAAAGACATAGGAAATAGAGACAGTAACGATCACAAGGATCAAACATCTCTACTGAAGAAAATTAAAAAGACACTGGTGATCCTCTATGTCTGAAGACGGGAGAGACTAAGCTCTCCTACATCTCAGACATGGAACACAGAACGGTGCAATGAGAAAGAAAAAAAAAAAAGAAGAAGAAGGCAGACACCGTCAAAAGCAATAGAAATAGGAAAGGAAAGAGAGTCAAAGAGACCAACACCAAATCCACCAAAGAGATACACACCAGTCTCCGAACGGCTGCGAACCTAGCTCATGCTTGAGAAAGTCAGTTTGGTCAACGACCATGCACACGACCGAAACAGCATGACCGTAGGCGGACCACCCGGAAGAGGTGACAGGATGTGCAGAAAGCGCCTTCCACAAAAGGCAACCGAAAAGACATAGGCAATAGAGACAGTAACGATCACAAGGATCAAACATCTCTAAAAACAAAGTTACTGAAGAAAATTAATAAGACACTGGTGATCCTCTATGTCTGAAGACGGGAGAGACTAAGCTCTCCTACATCTCAGACATGGAACACAGAACGGTGCAATGAGAAAGAAAAAAAAAAAAAGAAGAAGAAGGCAGACACCGTCGAAATCAATAGAAATAGGAAAGGAAAGAGAGTCAAATAGACCAACACCAAATCCACCAAAGAGATACACACCAGTCTCCGAACGGCTGCGAACCTAGCTCATGCTTGAGAAAGTAAGCTTGGTCAACGACCATGCACACGACCGAAACAGCATGACCGTAGGCGGACCACCCGGAAGAGGTGACAGGAAGTGCAGAAAGCGCCTTCCACAAAAGGCAACCGAAAAGACATAGGCAATAGAGACAGTAACGATCACAAGGATCAAACATCTCTAAAAACAAAGTTACTGAAGAAAATTAAAAAGACACTGGTGATCCTCTATGTCTGACGACGGGAGAGACTAAGCTCTCCTACATTTCAGACATGGAACACAGAACGGTGCAATGAGAAAGAAAAAAAAAAAAGAAGAAGAAGAAGGCAGACACCGTCAAAAGCAATAGAAATAGGAAAGGAAAGAGAGTCAAAGAGACCAACACCAAATCCACCAAAGAGATACACACCAGTCTCCGAACGGCTGCGAACCTAGATCATGCTTGAGAAAGTCAGCTTGGTCAACGACCATGCACACGACCGAAACAGCATGACCGTAGGCGGACCACCCGGAAGAGGTGACAGGAAGTGCAGAAAGCGCCTTCCACAAAAGGCAACCGAAAAGACATAGGCAATAGAGACAGTAACGATCACAAGGATCAAACATCTCTAAAAACAAAGTTACTGAAGAAAATTAATAAGACACTGGTGATCGTCTATGTCTGACGACGGGAGAGACTAAGCTCTCCTACATCTCAGACATGGAACACAGAACGGTGCAATGAGAAAGAAAAAAAAAAGATGAAGAAGAAGGCAGACACCGTCGAAATCAATAGAAATAGGAAAGGAAAGAGAGTCAAAGAGACCAACACCAAATCCACCAAAGAGATACACACCAGTCTCCGAACGGCTGCGAACCTAGCTCATGCTTGAGAAAGTCAGTTTGGTCAACGACCATGCACACGACCGAAACAGCATGACCGTAGGCTGGCCACCCGGAAGAGGTGACAGGAAGTGCAGAAAGCGCCTTCCACAAAAGGCAACTGAAAAGACATAGGAAATAGAGACAGTAACGATCACAAGGATCAAACATCTCTAAAAACAAAGTTACTGAAGAAAATTAATAAGACACTGGTGATCCTCTATGTCTGAAGACGGGAGAGACTAAGCTCTCCTACATCTCAGACATGGAACACAGAACGGTGCAATGAGAAAGAAAAAAAAAAAAAAGAAGAAGAAGGCAGACACCGTCCAATCAATAGAAATAGGAAAGGAAAGAGAGTCAAAGAGACCAACACCAAATCCATCAAGGATATACACACCAGTCTCCGAACGGCTGCGAACCTAGCTCATGCTTGAGAAAGTCAGCTTGGTCAACGACCATGCACACGACCGGAACAGCATGATCGTAGGCTGACCACCCGGAAGAGGTGACAGGAAGTGCAGAAAGCGCCTTCCACAAAAGGCAACCGAAAAGACATAAGAAATAGAGACAGTAACGATCACAAGGATCAAATATCTCTAAAAACAAAGTTACTGAAGAAAATTAATAAGACACTGGTGATTCTCTATGTCTGAAGACGGGA
Source organism: Lasioglossum pauxillum (assembly GCA_933228785.1). NCBI lineage: Eukaryota > Metazoa > Arthropoda > Insecta > Hymenoptera > Halictidae > Lasioglossum > Lasioglossum pauxillum. Next base: position 16,506,790 of record OW121707.1, read on the forward strand.
GAGACTAAGCTCTCCCACATCTCAGACATGGAACACAGAACAGTGCAATAAGAAAGAAAAAAAAAAAAGAAAGAAGAGAAAAAGGGAGGAAGATGAAGAAGCAGATACCTTCGAATCAATTGAAATAGGTAAGGAAAGAGAGTCAAAGAGACCAACACCAAATCCACCAAAGAGATACACACCAGTCTCCGAACGGCTGCGAACCTAGCTCATGCTTGAGAAAGTCAGTTTGGTCAACGACCATGCACACGACCGAAACAGCATGACCGTAGGCTGACCACCCGGAAGAGGTGACAGGAAGTGCAGAAAGCGCCTTCCACAAAAGGCAACCGAAAAGACATAGGCAATAGAGACAGTAACGATCACAAGGATCAAACATCTCTAAAAACAAAGTTACTGAAGAAAATTAATAAGACACTGGTGATCCTCTATGTCTGACGACGGGAGAGACTAAGCTCTCCTACATCTCAGACATGGAACACAGAACGGTGCAATGAGAAAGAAAAAAAAAAGATGAAGAAGAAGGCAGACACCGTCGAAATCAATAGAAATAGGAAAGGAAAGAGAGTCAAAGAGACCAACACCAAATCCACCAAAGAGATACACACCAGTCTCCGAACGGCTGCGAACCTAGCTCATGCTTGAGAAAGTCAGTTTGGTCAACGACCATGCACACGACCGAAACAGCATGACCGTAGGCTGGCCACCCGGAAGAGGTGACAGGAAGTGCAGAAAGCGCCTTCCACAAAAGGCAACTGAAAAGACATAGGAAATAGAGACAGTAACGATCACAAGGATCAAACATCTCTAAAAACAAAGTTACTGAAGAAAATTAATAAGACACTGGTGATCCTCTATGTCTGAAGACGGGAGAGACTAAGCTCTCCTACATCTCAGACATGGAACACAGAACGGTGCAATGAGAAAGAAAAAAAAAAAAAAAGAAGAAGAAGGCAGACACCGTCCAATCAATAGAAATAGGAAAGGAAAGAGAGTCAAAGAGACCAACACCAAATCCACCAAAGAGATACACACCGGTCTCCGAACGGCTGCGAACCTAGCTCATGCTTGAGAAAGTCAGCTTGGTCAACGACCATGCACACGACCGAAACAGCATGACCGTAGGCGGACCACCCGGAAGAGGTGACAGGAAGTGCAGAAAGCGCCTTCCACAAAAGGCAACCGAAAAGACATAAGAAATAGAGACAGTAACGATCACAAGGATCAAACATCTCTACTGAAGAAAATTAAAAAGACACTGGTGATCTACTATGTCTGAAGACGGGAGAGACTAAGCTCTCCTACATCTCAGACATGGAACACAGAACGGTGCAATGAGAAAGAAAAAAAAAAAAGAAGAAGAAGGCAGACACCGTCCAATCAATAGAAATAGGAAAGGAAAGAGAGTCAAAGAGACCAACACCAAATCCACCAAAGAGATACACACCAGTCTCCGAACGGCTGCGAACCTAGCTCATGCTTGAGAAAGTCAGTTTGGTCAACGACCATGCACACGACCGAAACAGCATGACCGTAGGCGGACCACCCGGAAGAGGTGACAGGATGTGCAGAAAGCGCCTTCCACAAAAGGCAACCGAAAAGACATAGGCAATAGAGACAGTAACGATCACAAGGATCAAACATCTCTAAAAACAAAGTTACTGAAGAAAATTAATAAGACACTGGTGATCCTCTATGTCTGAAGACGGGAGAGACTAAGCTCTCCTACATCTCAGACATGGAACACAGAACGGTGCAATGAGAAAGAAAAAAAAAAAAAGAAGAAGAAGGCAGACACCGTCGAAATCAATAGAAATAGGAAAGGAAAGAGAGTCAAATAGACCAACACCAAATCCACCAAAGAGATACACACCAGTCTCCGAACGGCTGCGAACCTAGCTCATGCTTGAGAAAGTAAGCTTGGTCAACGACCATGCACACGACCGAAACAGCATGACCGTAGGCGGACCACCCGGAAGAGGTGACAGGAAGTGCAGAAAGCGCCTTCCACAAAAGGCAACCGAAAAGACATAAGAAATAGAGACAGTAACGATCACAAGGATCAAACATCTCTAAAAACAAAGCTACTGAAGAAAATTAAAAAGACACTGGTGATCCTCTATGTCTGACGACGGGAGAGACTAAGCTCTCCTACATTTCAGACATGGAACACAGAACGGTGCAATGAGAAAGAAAAAAAAAGAAGAAGAAGAAGGCAGACACCGTCGAAATCAATAGAAATAGGAAAGGAAAGAGAGTCAAAGAGACCAACACCAAATCCACCAAAGAGATACACACCAGTCTCCGAACGGCTGTGAACCTAGCTCATGCTTGAGAAAGTCAGCTTGGTCAACGACCATGCACACGACCGAAACAGCATGACCGTAGGCGGACCACCCGGAAGAGGTGACAGGAAGTGCAGAAAGCGCCTTCCACAAAAGGCAACCGAAAAGACATAGGCAATAGAGACAGTAACGATCACAAGGATCAAACATCTCTAAAAACAAAGTTACTGAAGAAAATTAATAAGACACTGGTGATCCTCTATGTCTGAAGACGGGAGAGACTAAGCTCTCCTACATCTCAGACATGGAACACAGAACGGTGCAATGAGAAAGAAAAAAAAAAAGAAGAAGAAGGCAGATACCGTCCAATCAATAGAAATAGGAAAGGAAAGAGAGTCAAAGAGACCAACACCAAATCCACCAAAGAGATACACACCAGTCTCCGAACGGCTGCGAACCTAGCTCATGCTTGAGAAAGTCAGTTTGGTCAACGACCATGCACACGACCGAAACAGCATGACCGTAGGCGGGCCACCCGGAAGAGGTGACAGGAAGTGCAGAAAGCGCCTTCCACAAAAGGCAACCGAAAAGACATAGGAAATAGAGACAGTAACGATCACAAGGATCAAACATCTCTACTGAAGAAAATTAAAAAGACACTGGTGATCCTCTATGTCTGAAGACGGGAGAGACTAAGCTCTCCTACATCTCAGACATGGAACACAGAACGGTGCAATGAGAAAGAAAAAAAAAAAAAGAAGAAGAAGGCAGACACCGTCCAATCAATAGAAATAGGAAAGGAAATAGAGTCAAAGAGACCAACACCAAATCCACCAAAGAGATACACACCAGTCTCCGAACGGCTGCGAACCTAGCTCATGCTTGAGAAAGTCAGCTTGGTCAACGACCATGCACACGACCGAAACAGCATGACCGTAGGCGGACCACCCGGAAGAGGTGACAGGAAGTGCAGAAAGCGCCTTCCACAAAAGGCAACCGAAAAGACATAGGCAATAGAGACAGTAACGATCACAAGGATCAAACATCTCTAAAAACAAAGTTACTGAAGAAAATTAATAAGACACTGGTGATCCTCTATGTCTGAAGACGGGAGAGACTAAGCTCTCCTACATCTCAGACATGGAACACAGAACGGTGCAATGAGAAAGAAAAAAAAAAAAAAAGAAGAAGAAGGCAGACACCGTCCAATCAATAGAAATAGGAAAGGAAAGAGAGTCAAATAGACCAACACCAAATCCACCAAAGAGATACACACCAGTCTCCGAACGGCTGCGAACCTAGCTCATGCTTTAGAAAGTCAGCTTGGTCAACGACCATGCACACGACCGAAACAGCATGACCGTAGGCGGACCACCCGGAAGAGGTGACAGGAAGTGCAGAAAGCGCCTTCCACAAAAGGCAACCGAAAAGACATAGGCAATAGAGACAGTAACGATCACAAGGATCAAACATCTCTAAAAACAAAGTTACTGAAGAAAATTAAAATGACACTGGTGATCCTCTATGTCTGACGACGGGAGAGACTAAGCTCTCCTACATCTCAGACATGGAACACAGAACGGTGCAATGAGAAAGAAAAAAAAAAAGAAGAAGAAGAAGGCAGACACCGTCAAAAGCAATAGAAATAGGAAAGGAAAGAGAGTCAAAGAGACCAACACCAAATCCACCAAAGAGATACACACCAGTCTCCGAACGGCTGCGAACCTAGATCATGCTTGAGAAAGTCAGCTTGGTCAACGACCATGCACACGACCGAAACAGCATGACCGTAGGCGGACCACCCGGAAGAGGTGACAGGAAGTGCAGAAAGCGCCTTCCACAAAAGGCAACCGAAAAGACATAGGCAATAGAGACAGTAACGATCACAAGGATCAAACATCTCTAAAAACAAAGTTACTGAAGAAAATTAATAAGACACTGGTGATCCTCTATGTCTGAAGACGGGAGAGACTAAGCTCTCCTACATCTCAGACATGGAACACAGAACGGTGCAATGAGAAAGAAAAAAAAAAAAGAAGAAGAAGGCAGACACCGTCCAATCAATAGAAATAGGAAAGGAAAGAGAGTCAAAGAGACCAACACCAAATCCACCAAAGAGATACACACCAGTCTCCGAACGGCTGCGAACCTAGCTCATGCTTGAGAAAGTCAGCTTGGTCAACGACCATGCACACGACCGAAACAGCATGACCGTAGGCGGACCACCCGGAAGAGGTGACAGGAAGTGCAGAAAGCGCCTTCCACAAAAGGCAACCGAAAAGACATAGGCAATAGAGACAGTAACGATCACAAGGATCAAACATCTCTAAAAACAAAGTTACTGAAGAAAATTAATAAGACACTGGTGATCCTCTATGTCTGAAGACGGGAGAGACTAAGCTCTCCTACATCTCAGACATGGAACACAGAACGGTGCAATGAGAAAGAAAAAAAAAAAAAAAAGAAGAAGAAGGCAGACACCGTCCAATCAATAGAAATAGGAAAGGAAAGAGAGTCAAAGAGACCAACACCAAATCCATCAAGGATATACACACCAGTCTCCGAACGGCTGCGAACCTAGCTCATGCTTGAGAAAGTCAGCTTGGTCAACGACCATGCACACGACCGGAACAGCATGACCGTAGGCTGACCACCCGGAAGAGGTGACAGGAAGTGCAGAAAGCGCCTTCCACAAAAGGCAACCGAAAAGACATAAGAAATAGAGACAGTAACGATCACAAGGATCAAACATCTCTAAAAACAAAGCTACTGAAGAAAATTAAAATGACACTGGTGATCCTCTATGTCTGACGACGGGAGAGACTAAGCTCTCCTACATCGCAGACATGGAACACAGAACGGTGCAATGAGAAAGAAAAAAAAAAAGAAGAAGAAGAAGGCAGACACCGTCAAAAGCAATAGAAATAGGAAAGGAAAGAGAGTCAAAGAGACCAACACCAAATCCACCAAAGAGATACACACCAGTCTCCGAACGGCTGCGAACCTAGCTCATGCTTGAGAAAGTCAGCTTGGTCAACGACCATGCACACGACCGAAACAGCATGACCGTAGGCGGACCACCCGGAAGAGGTGACAGGAAGTGCAGAAAGCGCCTTCCACAAAAGGCAACCGAAAAGACATAGGCAATAGAGACAGTAACGATCACAAGGATCAAACATCTCTAAAAACAAAGTTACTGAAGAAAATTAATAAGACAATGGTGATCCTCTATGTCTGAAGACGGGTGAGACTAAGCTCTCCTACATCTCAGACATGGAACACAGAACGGTGCAATGAGAAAGAAAAAAAAAAAAAGAAGAAGAAGGCAGACACCGTCCAATCAATAGAAATAGGAAAGGAAAGAGAGTCAAAGAGACCAACACCAAATCCATCAAGGATATACACACCAGTCTCCGAACGGCTGCGAACCTAGCTCATGCTTGAGAAAGTCAGTTTGGTCAACGACCATGCACACGACCGAAACAGCATGACCGTAGGCTGACCACCCGGAAGAGGTGACAGGAAGTGCAGAAAGCGCCTTCCACAAAAGGCAACCGAAAAGACATAGGAAATAGACAGTATCGATCACAAGGATCAAACATCTCTAAAAACAAAGCTACTGAAGAAAATTAAAATGACACTGGTGATCCTCTATGTCTGACGACGGGAGAGACTAAGCTCTCCTACATTTCAGACATGGAACACAGAACGGTGCAATGAGAAAGAAAAAAAAAAAGAAGAAGAAGGCAGACACCGTCGAAATCAATAGAAATAGGAAAGGAAAGAGAGTCAAAGAGACCAACACCAAATCCACCAAAGAGATACACACCAGTCTCCGAACGGCTGCGAACCTAGCTCATGCTTGAGAAAGTCAGCTTGGTCAACGACCATGCACACGACCGAAACAGCATGACCGTAGGCGGGCCACCCGGAAGAGGTGACAGGAAGTGCAGAAAGCGCCTTCCACAAAAGGCAACCGAAAAGACATAGGAAATAGAGACAGTAACGATCACAAGGATCAAACATCTCTACTGAAGAAAATTAAAAAGACACTGGTGATCCTCTATGTCTGAAGACGGGAGAGACTAAGCTCTCCTACATCTCAGACATGGAACACAGAACGGTGCAATGAGAAAGAAAAAAAAAAAAGAAGAAGAAGGCAGACACCGTCCAATCAATAGAAATAGGAAAGGAAAGAGAGTCAAAGAGACCAACACCAAATCCACCAAAGAGATACACACCAGTCTCCGAACGGCTGCGAACCTAGCTCATGCTTGAGAAAGTCAGCTTGGTCAACGACCATGCACACGACCGAAACAGCATGACCGTAGGCGGACCACCCGGAAGAGGTGACAGGAAGTGCAGAAAGCGCCTTCCACAAAAGGCAACCGAAAAGACATAGGCAATAGAGACAGTAACGATCACAAGGATCAAACATCTCTAAAAACAAAGTTACTGAAGAAAATTAATAAGACAATGGTGATCCTCTATGTCTGAAGACGGGAGAGACTAAGCTCTCCTACATCTCAGACATGGAACACAGAACGGTGCAATGAGAAAGAAAAAAAAAAAAAGAAGAAGAAGGCAGACACCGTCCAATCAATAGAAATAGGAAAGGAAAGAGAGTCAAAGAGACCAACACCAAATCCATCAAGGATATACACACCAGTCTCCGAACGGCTGCGAACCTAGCTCATGCTTGAGAAAGTCAGTTTGGTCAACGACCATGCACACGACCGAAACAGCATGACCGTAGGCTGACCACCCGGAAGAGGTGACAGGAAGTGCAGAAAGCGCCTTCCACAAAAGGCAACCGAAAAGACATAGGAAATAGACAGTATCGATCACAAGGATCAAACATCTCTAAAAACAAAGCTACTGAAGAAAATTAAAATGACACTGGTGATCCTCTATGTCTGACGACGGGAGAGACTAAGCTCTCCTACATTTCAGACATGGAACACAGAACGGTGCAATGAGAAAGAAAAAAAAAAAAGAAGAAGAAGGCAGACACCGTCGAAATCAATAGAAATAGGAAAGGAAAGAGAGTCAAAGAGACCAACACCAAATCCACCAAAGAGATACACACCAGTCTCCGAACGGCTGCGAACCTAGCTCATGCTTGAGAAAGTCAGCTTGGTCAACGACCATGCACACGACCGAAACAGCATGACCGTAGGCGGGCCACCCGGAAGAGGTGACAGGAAGTGCAGAAAGCGCCTTCCACAAAAGGCAACCGAAAAGACATAGGAAATAGAGACAGTAACGATCACAAGGATCAAACATCTCTACTGAAGAAAATTAAAAAGACACTGGTGATCCTCTATGTCTGAAGACGGGAGAGACTAAGCTCTCCTACATCTCAGACATGGAACACAGAACGGTGCAATGAGAAAGAAAAAAAAAAAAGAAGAAGAAGGCAGACACCGTCCAATCAATAGAAATAGGAAAGGAAAGAGAGTCAAAGAGACCAACACCAAATCCACCAAAGAGATACACACCAGTCTCCGAACGGCTGCGAACCTAGCTCATGCTTGAGAAAGTCAGTTTGGTCAACGACCATGCACACGACCGAAACAGCATGACCGTAGGCGGACCACCCGGAAGAGGTGACAGGAAGTGCAGAAAGCGCCTTCCACAAAAGGCAACCGAAAAGACATAGGAAATAGAGACAGTAACGATCACAAGGATCAAACATCTCTACTGAAGAAAATTAAAAAGACACTGGTGATCCTCTATGTCTGAAGACGGGAGAGACTAAGCTCTCCTACATCTCAGACATGGAACACAGAACGGTGCAATGAGAAAGAAAAAAAAAAGAAGAAGAAGGCAGACATCGTCCAATCAATAGAAATAGGAAAGGAAAGAGAGTCAAAGAGACCAACACCAAATCCACCAAAGAGATACACACCAGTCTCCGAACGGCTGCGAACCTAGCTCATGCTTGAGAAAGTCAGCTTGGTCAACGACCATGCACACGACCGAAACAGCATGACCGTAGGCGGACCACCCGGAAGAGGTGACAGGAAGTGCAGAAAGCGCCTTCCACAAAAGGCAACCGAAAAGACATAGGCAATAGAGACAGTAACGATCACAAGGATCAAACATCTCTAAAAACAAAGTTACTGAAGAAAATTAATAAGACACTGGTGATCCTCTATGTCTGAAGACGGGAGAGACTAAGCTCTCCTACATCTCAGACATGGAACACAGAACGGTGCAATGAGAAAGAAAAAAAAAAAAGAAGAAGAAGGCAGACACCGTCGAAATCAATAGAAATAGGAAAGGAAAGAGAGTCAAAGAGACCAACACCAAATCCACCAAAGAGATACACACCAGTCTCCGAACGGCTGCGAACCTAGCTCATGCTTGAGAAAGTCAGCTTGGTCAACGACCATGCACACGACCGAAACAGCATGACCGTAGGCGGGCCACCCGGAAGAGGTGACAGGAAGTGCAGAAAGCGCCTTCCACAAAAGGCAACCGAAAAGACATAGGAAATAGAGACAGTAACGATCACAAGGATCAAACATCTCTACTGAAGAAAATTAAAAAGACACTGGTGATCCTCTATGTCTGAAGACGGGAGAGACTAAGCTCTCCTACATCTCAGACATGGAACACAGAACGGTGCAATGAGAAAGAAAAAAAAAAAAGAAGAAGAAGGCAGACACCGTCCAATCAATAGAAATAGGAAAGGAAAGAGAGTCAAAGAGACCAACACCAAATCCACCAAAGAGATACACACCAGTCTCCGAACGGCTGCGAACCTAGCTCATGCTTGAGAAAGTCAGCTTGGTCAACGACCATGCACACGACCGAAACAGCATGACCGTAGGCGGACCACCCGGAAGAGGTGACAGGAAGTGCAGAAAGCGCCTTCCACAAAAGGCAACCGAAAAGACATAGGCAATAGAGACAGTAACGATCACAAGGATCAAACATCTCTAAAAACAAAGTTACTGAAGAAAATTAATAAGACAATGGTGATCCTCTATGTCTGAAGACGGGAGAGACTAAGCTCTCCTACATCTCAGACATGGAACACAGAACGGTGCAATGAGAAAGAAAAAAAAAAAAAGAAGAAGAAGGCAGACACCGTCCAATCAATAGAAATAGGAAAGGAAAGAGAGTCAAAGAGACCAACACCAAATCCATCAAGGATATACACACCAGTCTCCGAACGGCTGCGAACCTAGCTCATGCTTGAGAAAGTCAGTTTGGTCAACGACCATGCACACGACCGAAACAGCATGACCGTAGGCTGACCACCCGGAAGAGGTGACAGGAAGTGCAGAAAGCGCCTTCCACAAAAGGCAACCGAAAAGACATAGGAAATAGACAGTATCGATCACAAGGATCAAACATCTCTAAAAACAAAGCTACTGAAGAAAATTAAAATGACACTGGTGATCCTCTATGTCTGACGACGGGAGAGACTAAGCTCTCCTACATTTCAGACATGGAACACAGAACGGTGCAATGAGAAAGAAAAAAAAAAAAGAAGAAGAAGGCAGACACCGTCGAAATCAATAGAAATAGGAAAGGAAAGAGAGTCAAAGAGACCAACACCAAATCCACCAAAGAGATACACACCAGTCTCCGAACGGCTGCGAACCTAGCTCATGCTTGAGAAAGTCAGCTTGGTCAACGACCATGCACACGACCGAAACAGCATGACCGTAGGCGGGCCACCCGGAAGAGGTGACAGGAAGTGCAGAAAGCGCCTTCCACAAAAGGCAACCGAAAAGACATAGGAAATAGAGACAGTAACGATCACAAGGATCAAACATCTCTACTGAAGAAAATTAAAAAGACACTGGTGATCCTCTATGTCTGAAGACGGGAGAGACTAAGCTCTCCTACATCTCAGACATGGAACACAGAACGGTGCAATGAGAAAGAAAAAAAAAAAAGAAGAAGAAGGCAGACACCGTCCAATCAATAGAAATAGGAAAGGAAAGAGAGTCAAAGAGACCAACACCAAATCCACCAAAGAGATACACACCAGTCTCCGAACGGCTGCGAACCTAGCTCATGCTTGAGAAAGTCAGTTTGGTCAACGACCATGCACACGACCGAAACAGCATGACCGTAGGCGGACCACCCGGAAGAGGTGACAGGAAGTGCAGAAAGCGCCTTCCACAAAAGGCAACCGAAAAGACATAGGAAATAGAGACAGTAACGATCACAAGGATCAAACATCTCTACTGAAGAAAATTAAAAAGACACTGGTGATCCTCTATGTCTGAAGACGGGAGAGACTAAGCTCTCCTACATCTCAGACATGGAACACAGAACGGTGCAATGAGAAAGAAAAAAAAAAGAAGAAGAAGGCAGACATCGTCCAATCAATAGAAATAGGAAAGGAAAGAGAGTCAAAGAGACCAACACCAAATCCACCAAAGAGATACACACCAGTCTCCGAACGGCTGCGAACCTAGCTCATGCTTGAGAAAGTCAGCTTGGTCAACGACCATGCACACGACCGAAACAGCATGACCGTAGGCGGACCACCCGGAAGAGGTGACAGGAAGTGCAGAAAGCGCCTTCCACAAAAGGCAACCGAAAAGACATAGGCAATAGAGACAGTAACGATCACAAGGATCAAACATCTCTAAAAACAAAGTTACTGAAGAAAATTAATAAGACACTGGTGATCCTCTATGTCTGAAGACGGGAGAGACTAAGCTCTCCTACATCTCAGACATGGAACACAGAACGGTGCAATGAGAAAGAAAAAAAAAAAAAAGAAGAAGAAGGCAGACACCGTCCAATCAATAGAAATAGGAAAGGAAAGAGAGTCAAATAGACCAACACCAAATCCACCAAAGAGATACACACCAGTCTCCGAACGGCTGCGAACCTAGATCATGCTTGAGAAAGTCAGCTTGGTCAACGACCATGCACACGACCGAAACAGCATGACCGTAGGCGGACCACCCGGAAGAGGTGACAGGAAGTGCAGAAAGCGCCTTCCACAAAAGGCAACCGAAAAGACATAGGCAATAGAGACAGTAACGATCACAAGGATCAAACATCTCTAAAAACAAAGTTACTGAAGAAAATTAATAAGACACTGGTGATCCTCTATGTCTGACGACGGGAGAGACTAAGCTCTCCTACATCTCAGACATGGAACACAGAACGGTGCAATGAGAAAGAAAAAAAAAAGATGAAGAAGAAGGCAGACACCGTCGAAATCAATAGAAATAGGAAAGGAAAGAGAGTCAAAGAGACCAACACCAAATCCACCAAAGAGATACACACCAGTCTCCGAACGGCTGCGAACCTAGCTCATGCTTGAGAAAGTCAGTTTGGTCAACGACCATGCACACGACCGAAACAGCATGACCGTAGGCTGGCCACCCGGAAGAGGTGACAGGAAGTGCAGAAAGCGCCTTCCACAAAAGGCAACTGAAAAGACATAGGAAATAGAGACAGTAACGATCACAAGGATCAAACATCTCTAAAAACAAAGTTACTGAAGAAAATTAATAAGACACTGGTGATCCTCTATGTCTGAAGACGGGAGAGACTAAGCTCTCCTACATCTCAGACATGGAACACAGAACGGTGCAATGAGAAAGAAAAAAAAAAAAAAAAGAAGAAGAAGGCAGACACCGTCCAATCAATAGAAATAGGAAAGGAAAGAGAGTCAAAGAGACCAACACCAAATCCATCAAGGATATACACACCAGTCTCCGAACGGCTGCGAACCTAGCTCATGCTTGAGAAAGTCAGCTTGGTCAACGACCATGCACACGACCGGAACAGCATGACCGTAGGCTGACCACCCGGAAGAGGTGACAGGAAGTGCAGAAAGCGCCTTCCACAAAAGGCAACCGAAAAGACATAAGAAATAGAGACAGTAACGTTCACAAGGATCAAACATCTCTAAAAACAAAGCTACTGAAGAAAATTAAAAAGACACTGGTGATCCTCTATGTCTGACGACGGGAGAGACTAAGCTCTCCTACATCGCAGACATGGAACACAGAACGGTGCAATGAGAAAGAAAAAAAAAAGAAGAAGAAGAAGGCAGACACCGTCGAAATCAATAGAAATAGGAAAGGAAAGAGAGTCAAAGAGACCAACACCAAATCCACCAAAGAGATACACACCAGTCTCCGAACGGCTGCGAACCTAGCTCATGCTTGAGAAAGTCAGCTTGGTCAACGACCATGCACACGACCGAAACAGCATGACCGTAGGCGGACCACCCGGAAGAGGTGACAGGAAGTGCAGAAAGCGCCTTCCACAAAAGGCAACCGAAAAGACATAGGCAATAGAGACAGTAACGATCACAAGGATCAAACATCTCTAAAAACAAAGTTACTGAAGAAAATTAATAAGACAATGGTGATCCTCTATGTCTGAAGACGGGTGAGACTAAGCTCTCCTACATCTCAGACATGGAACACAGAACGGTGCAATGAGAAAGAAAAAAAAAAAAAAGAAGAAGAAGGCAGACACCGTCCAATCAATAGAAATAGGAAAGGAAAGAGAGTCAAAGAGACCAACACCAAATCCACCAAAGAGATACACACCAGTCTCCGAACGGCGGCGTATCTAGCTCATGCTTGAGAAAGTCAGTTTGGTCAACGACCATGCACACGACCGAAACAGCATGACCGTAGGCTGGCCACCCGGAAGAGGTGACAGGAAGTGCAGAAAGCGCCTTCCACAAAAGGCAACCGAAAAGACATAGGAAATAGAGACAGTAACGATCACAAGGATCAAACATCTCTACTGAAGAAAATTAAAAAGACACTGGTGATCCTCTATGTCTGAAGACGGGAGAGACTAAGCTCTCCTACATCTCAGACATGGAACACAGAACGGTGCAATGAGAAAGAAAAAAAAAAAAAAAAGAAGAAGAAGGCAGACACCGTCCAATCAATAGAAATAGGAAAGGAAAGAGAGTCAAAGAGACCAACACCAAATCCACCAAAGAGATACACACCAGTCTCCGAACGGCTGCGAACCTAGCTCATGCTTGAGAAAGTCAGTTTGGTCAACGACCATGCACACGACCGAAACAGCATGACCGTAGGCTGACCACCCGGAAGAGGTGACAGGAAGTGCAGAAAGCGCCTTCCACAAAAGGCAACCGAAAAGACATAGGAAATAGACAGTATCGATCACAAGGATCAAACATCTCTAAAAACAAAGCTACTGAAGAAAATTAAAATGACACTGGTGATCCTCTATGTCTGACGACGGGAGAGACTAAGCTCTCCTACATTTCAGACATGGAACACAGAACGGTGCAATGAGAAAGAAAAAAAAAAAAGAAGAAGAAGGCAGACACCGTCGAAATCAATAGAAATAGGAAAGGAAAGAGAGTCAAAGAGACCAACACCAAATCCACCAAAGAGATACACACCAGTCTCCGAACGGCTGCGAACCTAGCTCATGCTTGAGAAAGTCAGCTTGGTCAACGACCATGCACACGACCGAAACAGCATGACCGTAGGCGGACCACCCGGAAGAGGTGACAGGAAGTGCAGAAAGCGCCTTCCACAAAAGGCAACCGAAAAGACATAGGAAATAGAGACAGTAACGATCACAAGGATCAAACATCTCTACTGAAGAAAATTAAAAAGACACTGGTGATCCTCTATGTCTGAAGACGGGAGAGACTAAGCTCTCCTACATCTCAGACATGGAACACAGAACGGTGCAATGAGAAAGAAAAAAAAAAAAGAAGAAGAAGGCAGACACCGTCCAATCAATAGAAATAGGAAAGGAAAGAGAGTCAAAGAGACCAACACCAAATCCACCAAAGAGATACACACCAGTCTCCGAACGGCTGCGAACCTAGCTCATGCTTGAGAAAGTCAGTTTGGTCAACGACCATGCACACGACCGAAACAGCATGACCGTAGGCGGACCACCCGGAAGAGGTGACAGGAAGTGCAGAAAGCGCCTTCCACAAAAGGCAACCGAAAAGACATAGGAAATAGAGACAGTAACGATCACAAGGATCAAACATCTCTACTGAAGAAAATTAAAAAGACACTGGTGATCCTCTATGTCTGAAGACGGGAGAGACTAAGCTCTCCTACATCTCAGACATGGAACACAGAACGGTGCAATGAGAAAGAAAAAAAAAAGAAGAAGAAGGCAGACATCGTCCAATCAATAGAAATAGGAAAGGAAAGAGAGTCAAAGAGACCAACACCAAATCCACCAAAGAGATACACACCAGTCTCCGAACGGCTGCGAACCTAGCTCATGCTTGAGAAAGTCAGCTTGGTCAACGACCATGCACACGACCGAAACAGCATGACCGTAGGCGGACCACCCGGAAGAGGTGACAGGAAGTGCAGAAAGCGCCTTCCACAAAAGGCAACCGAAAAGACATAGGCAATAGAGACAGTAACGATCACAAGGATCAAACATCTCTAAAAACAAAGTTACTGAAGAAAATTAATAAGACACTGGTGATCCTCTATGTCTGAAGACGGGAGAGACTAAGCTCTCCTACATCTCAGACATGGAACACAGAACGGTGCAATGAGAAAGAAAAAAAAAAAAAAGAAGAAGAAGGCAGACACCGTCCAATCAATAGAAATAGGAAAGGAAAGAGAGTCAAATAGACCAACACCAAATCCACCAAAGAGATACACACCAGTCTCCGAACGGCTGCGAACCTAGATCATGCTTGAGAAAGTCAGCTTGGTCAACGACCATGCACACGACCGAAACAGCATGACCGTAGGCGGACCACCCGGAAGAGGTGACAGGAAGTGCAGAAAGCGCCTTCCACAAAAGGCAACCGAAAAGACATAGGCAATAGAGACAGTAACGATCACAAGGATCAAACATCTCTAAAAACAAAGTTACTGAAGAAAATTAATAAGACACTGGTGATCCTCTATGTCTGACGACGGGAGAGACTAAGCTCTCCTACATCTCAGACATGGAACACAGAACGGTGCAATGAGAAAGAAAAAAAAAAGATGAAGAAGAAGGCAGACACCGTCGAAATCAATAGAAATAGGAAAGGAAAGAGAGTCAAAGAGACCAACACCAAATCCACCAAAGAGATACACACCAGTCTCCGAACGGCTGCGAACCTAGCTCATGCTTGAGAAAGTCAGTTTGGTCAACGACCATGCACACGACCGAAACAGCATGACCGTAGGCTGGCCACCCGGAAGAGGTGACAGGAAGTGCAGAAAGCGCCTTCCACAAAAGGCAACTGAAAAGACATAGGAAATAGAGACAGTAACGATCACAAGGATCAAACATCTCTAAAAACAAAGTTACTGAAGAAAATTAATAAGACACTGGTGATCCTCTATGTCTGAAGACGGGAGAGACTAAGCTCTCCTACATCTCAGACATGGAACACAGAACGGTGCAATGAGAAAGAAAAAAAAAAAAAAAAGAAGAAGAAGGCAGACACCGTCCAATCAATAGAAATAGGAAAGGAAAGAGAGTCAAAGAGACCAACACCAAATCCATCAAGGATATACACACCAGTCTCCGAACGGCTGCGAACCTAGCTCATGCTTGAGAAAGTCAGCTTGGTCAACGACCATGCACACGACCGGAACAGCATGACCGTAGGCTGACCACCCGGAAGAGGTGACAGGAAGTGCAGAAAGCGCCTTCCACAAAAGGCAACCGAAAAGACATAAGAAATAGAGACAGTAACGTTCACAAGGATCAAACATCTCTAAAAACAAAGCTACTGAAGAAAATTAAAAAGACACTGGTGATCCTCTATGTCTGACGACGGGAGAGACTAAGCTCTCCTACATCGCAGACATGGAACACAGAACGGTGCAATGAGAAAGAAAAAAAAAAGAAGAAGAAGAAGGCAGACACCGTCGAAATCAATAGAAATAGGAAAGGAAAGAGAGTCAAAGAGACCAACACCAAATCCACCAAAGAGATACACACCAGTCTCCGAACGGCTGCGAACCTAGCTCATGCTTGAGAAAGTCAGCTTGGTCAACGACCATGCACACGACCGAAACAGCATGACCGTAGGCGGACCACCCGGAAGAGGTGACAGGAAGTGCAGAAAGCGCCTTCCACAAAAGGCAACCGAAAAGACATAGGCAATAGAGACAGTAACGATCACAAGGATCAAACATCTCTAAAAACAAAGTTACTGAAGAAAATTAATAAGACAATGGTGATCCTCTATGTCTGACGACGGGAGAGACTAAGCTCTCCTACATTTCAGACATGGAACACAGAACGGTGCAATGAGAAAGAAAAAAAAAAAAGAAGAAGAAGGCAGACACCGTCGAAATCAATAGAAATAGGAAAGGAAAGAGAGTCAAAGAGACCAACACCAAATCCACCAAAGAGATACACACCAGTCTCCGAACGGCTGCGAACCTAGCTCATGCTTGAGAAAGTCAGCTTGGTCAACGACCATGCACACGACCGAAACAGCATGACCGTAGGCGGACCACCCGGAAGAGGTGACAGGAAGTGCAGAAAGCGCCTTCCACAAAAGGCAACCGAAAAGACATAGGAAATAGAGACAGTAACGATCACAAGGATCAAACATCTCTACTGAAGAAAATTAAAAAGACACTGGTGATCCTCTATGTCTGAAGACGGGAGAGACTAAGCTCTCCTACATCTCAGACATGGAACACAGAACGGTGCAATGAGAAAGAAAAAAAAAAAAGAAGAAGAAGGCAGACACCGTCCAATCAATAGAAATAGGAAAGGAAAGAGAGTCAAAGAGACCAACACCAAATCCACCAAAGAGATACACACCAGTCTCCGAACGGCTGCGAACCTAGCTCATGCTTGAGAAAGTCAGTTTGGTCAACGACCATGCACACGACCGAAACAGCATGACCGTAGGCGGACCACCCGGAAGAGGTGACAGGAAGTGCAGAAAGCGCCTTCCACAAAAGGCAACCGAAAAGACATAGGCAATAGAGACAGTAACGATCACAAGGATCAAACATCTCTAAAAACAAAGTTACTGAAGAAAATTAATAAGACACTGGTGATCCTCTATGTCTGAAGACGGGAGAGACTAAGCTCTCCTACATCTCAGACATGGAACACAGAACGGTGCAATGAGAAAGAAAAAAAAAAAAAAGAAGAAGAAGGCAGACACCGTCCAATCAATAGAAATAGGAAAGGAAAGAGAGTCAAAGAGACCAACACCAAATCCACCAAAGAGATACACACCAGTCTCCGAACGGCGGCGTATCTAGCTCATGCTTGAGAAAGTCAGTTTGGTCAACGACCATGCACACGACCGAAACAGCATGACCGTAGGCTGGCCACCCGGAAGAGGTGACAGGAAGTGCAGAAAGCGCCTTCCACAAAAGGCAACCGAAAAGACATAGGAAATAGAGACAGTAACGATCACAAGGATCAAACATCTCTACTGAAGAAAATTAAAAAGACACTGGTGATCCTCTATGTCTGAAGACGGGAGAGACTAAGCTCTCCTACATCTCAGACATGGAACACAGAACGGTGCAATGAGAAAGAAAAAAAAAAAAAAAAAAGAAGAAGAAGGCAGACACCGTCCAATCAATAGAAATAGGAAAGGAAAGAGAGTCAAAGAGACCAACACCAAATCCACCAAAGAGATACACACCAGTCTCCGAACGGCTGCGAACCTAGCTCATGCTTGAGAAAGTCAGTTTGGTCAACGACCATGCACACGACCGAAACAGCATGACCGTAGGCTGACCACCCGGAAGAGGTGACAGGAAGTGCAGAAAGCGCCTTCCACAAAAGGCAACCGAAAAGACATAGGAAATAGACAGTATCGATCACAAGGATCAAACATCTCTAAAAACAAAGCTACTGAAGAAAATTAAAATGACACTGGTGATCCTCTATGTCTGACGACGGGAGAGACTAAGCTCTCCTACATTTCAGACATGGAACACAGAACGGTGCAATGAGAAAGAAAAAAAAAAAGAAGAAGAAGGCAGACACCGTCGAAATCAATAGAAATAGGAAAGGAAAGAGAGTCAAAGAGACCAACACCAAATCCACCAAAGAGATACACACCAGTCTCCGAACGGCTGCGAACCTAGCTCATGCTTGAGAAAGTCAGCTTGGTCAACGACCATGCACACGACCGAAACAGCATGACCGTAGGCGGACCACCCGGAAGAGGTGACAGGAAGTGCAGAAAGCGCCTTCCACAAAAGGCAACCGAAAAGACATAGGAAATAGAGACAGTAACGATCACAAGGATCAAACATCTCTACTGAAGAAAATTAAAAAGACACTGGTGATCCTCTATGTCTGAAGACGGGAGAGACTAAGCTCTCCTACATCTCAGACATGGAACACAGAACGGTGCAATGAGAAAGAAAAAAAAAAAGAAGAAGAAGGCAGACACCGTCCAATCAATAGAAATAGGAAAGGAAAGAGAGTCAAAGAGACCAACACCAAATCCACCAAAGAGATACACACCAGTCTCCGAACGGCTGCGAACCTAGCTCATGCTTGAGAAAGTCAGTTTGGTCAACGACCATGCACACGACCGAAACAGCATGACCGTAGGCGGACCACCCGGAAGAGGTGACAGGAAGTGCAGAAAGCGCCTTCCACAAAAGGCAACCGAAAAGACATAGGCAATAGAGACAGTAACGATCACAAGGATCAAACATCTCTAAAAACAAAGTTACTGAAGAAAATTAATAAGACACTGGTGATCCTCTATGTCTGAAGACGGGAGAGACTAAGCTCTCCTACATCTCAGACATGGAACACAGAACGGTGCAATGAGAAAGAAAAAAAAAAAAAAAGAAGAAGAAGGCAGACACCGTCCAATCAATAGAAATAGGAAAGGAAAGAGAGTCAAATAGACCAACACCAAATCCACCAAAGAGATACACACCAGTCTCCGAACGGCTGCGAACCTAGATCATGCTTGAGAAAGTCAGCTTGGTCAACGACCATGCACACGACCGAAACAGCATGACCGTAGGCGGACCACCCGGAAGAGGTGACAGGAAGTGCAGAAAGCGCCTTCCACAAAAGGCAACCGAAAAGACATAGGCAATAGAGACAGTAACGATCACAAGGATCAAACATCTCTAAAAACAAAGTTACTGAAGAAAATTAATAAGACACTGGTGATCCTCTATGTCTGACGACGGGAGAGACTAAGCTCTCCTACATCTCAGACATGGAACACAGAACGGTGCAATGAGAAAGAAAAAAAAAAGATGAAGAAGAAGGCAGACACCGTCGAAATCAATAGAAATAGGAAAGGAAAGAGAGTCAAAGAGACCAACACCAAATCCACCAAAGAGATACACACCAGTCTCCGAACGGCTGCGAACCTAGCTCATGCTTGAGAAAGTCAGTTTGGTCAACGACCATGCACACGACCGAAACAGCATGACCGTAGGCTGGCCACCCGGAAGAGGTGACAGGAAGTGCAGAAAGCGCCTTCCACAAAAGGCAACCGAAAAGACATAGGAAATAGAGACAGTAACGATCACAAGGATCAAACATCTCTACTGAAGAAAATTAAAAAGACACTGGTGATCCTCTATGTCTGAAGACGGGAGAGACTAAGCTCTCCTACATCTCAGACATGGAACACAGAACGGTGCAATGAGAAAGAAAAAAAAAAAAAAAAAAGAAGAAGAAGGCAGACACCGTCCAATCAATAGAAATAGGAAAGGAAAGAGAGTCAAAGAGACCAACACCAAATCCACCAAAGAGATACACACCAGTCTCCGAACGGCTGCGAACCTAGCTCATGCTTGAGAAAGTCAGTTTGGTCAACGACCATGCACACGACCGAAACAGCATGACCGTAGGCTGACCACCCGGAAGAGGTGACAGGAAGTGCAGAAAGCGCCTTCCACAAAAGGCAACCGAAAAGACATAGGAAATAGACAGTATCGATCACAAGGATCAAACATCTCTAAAAACAAAGCTACTGAAGAAAATTAAAATGACACTGGTGATCCTCTATGTCTGACGACGGGAGAGACTAAGCTCTCCTACATTTCAGACATGGAACACAGAACGGTGCAATGAGAAAGAAAAAAAAAAGAAGAAGAAGGCAGACACCGTCGAAATCAATAGAAATAGGAAAGGAAAGAGAGTCAAAGAGACCAACACCAAATCCACCAAAGAGATACACACCAGTCTCCGAACGGCTGCGAACCTAGCTCATGCTTGAGAAAGTCAGCTTGGTCAACGACCATGCACACGACCGAAACAGCATGACCGTAGGCGGACCACCCGGAAGAGGTGACAGGAAGTGCAGAAAGCGCCTTCCACAAAAGGCAACCGAAAAGACATAGGAAATAGAGACAGTAACGATCACAAGGATCAAACATCTCTACTGAAGAAAATTAAAAAGACACTGGTGATCCTCTATGTCTGAAGACGGGAGAGACTAAGCTCTCCTACATCTCAGACATGGAACACAGAACGGTGCAATGAGAAAGAAAAAAAAAAAGAAGAAGAAGGCAGACACCGTCCAATCAATAGAAATAGGAAAGGAAAGAGAGTCAAAGAGACCAACACCAAATCCACCAAAGAGATACACACCAGTCTCCGAACGGCTGCGAACCTAGCTCATGCTTGAGAAAGTCAGTTTGGTCAACGACCATGCACACGACCGAAACAGCATGACCGTAGGCGGACCACCCGGAAGAGGTGACAGGAAGTGCAGAAAGCGCCTTCCACAAAAGGCAACCGAAAAGACATAGGCAATAGAGACAGTAACGATCACAAGGATCAAACATCTCTAAAAACAAAGTTACTGAAGAAAATTAATAAGACACTGGTGATCCTCTATGTCTGAAGACGGGAGAGACTAAGCTCTCCTACATCTCAGACATGGAACACAGAACGGTGCAATGAGAAAGAAAAAAAAAAAAAAAGAAGAAGAAGGCAGACACCGTCCAATCAATAGAAATAGGAAAGGAAAGAGAGTCAAATAGACCAACACCAAATCCACCAAAGAGATACACACCAGTCTCCGAACGGCTGCGAACCTAGATCATGCTTGAGAAAGTCAGCTTGGTCAACGACCATGCACACGACCGAAACAGCATGACCGTAGGCGGACCACCCGGAAGAGGTGACAGGAAGTGCAGAAAGCGCCTTCCACAAAAGGCAACCGAAAAGACATAGGCAATAGAGACAGTAACGATCACAAGGATCAAACATCTCTAAAAACAAAGTTACTGAAGAAAATTAATAAGACACTGGTGATCCTCTATGTCTGACGACGGGAGAGACTAAGCTCTCCTACATCTCAGACATGGAACACAGAACGGTGCAATGAGAAAGAAAAAAAAAAGATGAAGAAGAAGGCAGACACCGTCGAAATCAATAGAAATAGGAAAGGAAAGAGAGTCAAAGAGACCAACACCAAATCCACCAAAGAGATACACACCAGTCTCCGAACGGCTGCGAACCTAGCTCATGCTTGAGAAAGTCAGTTTGGTCAACGACCATGCACACGACCGAAACAGCATGACCGTAGGCTGGCCACCCGGAAGAGGTGACAGGAAGTGCAGAAAGCGCCTTCCACAAAAGGCAACTGAAAAGACATAGGAAATAGAGACAGTAACGATCACAAGGATCAAACATCTCTAAAAACAAAGTTACTGAAGAAAATTAATAAGACAATGGTGATCCTCTATGTCTGAAGACGGGTGAGACTAAGCTCTCCTACATCTCAGACATGGAACACAGAACGGTGCAATGAGAAAGAAAAAAAAAAAAAAGAAGAAGAAGGCAGACACCGTCCAATCAATAGAAATAGGAAAGGAAAGAGAGTCAAAGAGACCAACACCAAATCCACCAAAGAGATACACACCAGTCTCCGAACGGCGGCGTATCTAGCTCATGCTTGAGAAAGTCAGTTTGGTCAACGACCATGCACACGACCGAAACAGCATGACCGTAGGCTGGCCACCCGGAAGAGGTGACAGGAAGTGCAGAAAGCGCCTTCCACAAAAGGCAACCGAAAAGACATAGGAAATAGAGACAGTAACGATCACAAGGATCAAACATCTCTACTGAAGAAAATTAAAAAGACACTGGTGATCCTCTATGTCTGAAGACGGGAGAGACTAAGCTCTCCTACATCTCAGACATGGAACACAGAACGGTGCAATGAGAAAGAAAAAAAAAAAAAAAAAGAAGAAGAAGGCAGACACCGTCCAATCAATAGAAATAGGAAAGGAAAGAGAGTCAAAGAGACCAACACCAAATCCACCAAAGAGATACACACCAGTCTCCGAACGGCTGCGAACCTAGCTCATGCTTGAGAAAGTCAGTTTGGTCAACGACCATGCACACGACCGAAACAGCATGACCGTAGGCTGACCACCCGGAAGAGGTGACAGGAAGTGCAGAAAGCGCCTTCCACAAAAGGCAACCGAAAAGACATAGGAAATAGACAGTATCGATCACAAGGATCAAACATCTCTAAAAACAAAGCTACTGAAGAAAATTAAAATGACACTGGTGATCCTCTATGTCTGACGACGGGAGAGACTAAGCTCTCCTACATTTCAGACATGGAACACAGAACGGTGCAATGAGAAAGAAAAAAAAAAAGAAGAAGAAGGCAGACACCGTCGAAATCAATAGAAATAGGAAAGGAAAGAGAGTCAAAGAGACCAACACCAAATCCACCAAAGAGATACACACCAGTCTCCGAACGGCTGCGAACCTAGCTCATGCTTGAGAAAGTCAGCTTGGTCAACGACCATGCACACGACCGAAACAGCATGACCGTAGGCGGACCACCCGGAAGAGGTGACAGGAAGTGCAGAAAGCGCCTTCCACAAAAGGCAACCGAAAAGACATAGGAAATAGAGACAGTAACGATCACAAGGATCAAACATCTCTACTGAAGAAAATTAAAAAGACACTGGTGATCCTCTATGTCTGAAGACGGGAGAGACTAAGCTCTCCTACATCTCAGACATGGAACACAGAACGGTGCAATGAGAAAGAAAAAAAAAAAAGAAGAAGAAGGCAGACACCGTCCAATCAATAGAAATAGGAAAGGAAAGAGAGTCAAAGAGACCAACACCAAATCCACCAAAGAGATACACACCAGTCTCCGAACGGCTGCGAACCTAGCTCATGCTTGAGAAAGTCAGTTTGGTCAACGACCATGCACACGACCGAAACAGCATGACCGTAGGCGGACCACCCGGAAGAGGTGACAGGAAGTGCAGAAAGCGCCTTCCACAAAAGGCAACCGAAAAGACATAGGCAATAGAGACAGTAACGATCACAAGGATCAAACATCTCTAAAAACAAAGTTACTGAAGAAAATTAATAAGACACTGGTGATCCTCTATGTCTGAAGACGGGAGAGACTAAGCTCTCCTACATCTCAGACATGGAACACAGAACGGTGCAATGAGAAAGAAAAAAAAAAAAAAGAAGAAGAAGGCAGACACCGTCCAATCAATAGAAATAGGAAAGGAAAGAGAGTCAAAGAGACCAACACCAAATCCACCAAAGAGATACACACCAGTCTCCGAACGGCTGCGAACCTAGCTCATGCTTGAGAAAGTCAGCTTGGTCAACGACCATGCACACGACCGAAACAGCATGACCGTAGGCGGACCACCCGGAAGAGGTGACAGGAAGTGCAGAAAGCGCCTTCCACAAAAGGCAACCGAAAAGACATAGGAAATAGAGACAGTAACGATCACAAGGATCAAACATCTCTACTGAAGAAAATTAAAAAGACACTGGTGATCCTCTATGTCTGAAGACGGGAGAGACTAAGCTCTCCTACATCTCAGACATGGAACACAGAACGGTGCAATGAGAAAGAAAAAAAAAAAAGAAGAAGAAGGCAGACACCGTCCAATCAATAGAAATAGGAAAGGAAAGAGAGTCAAAGAGACCAACACCAAATCCACCAAAGAGATACACACCAGTCTCCGAACGGCTGCGAACCTAGCTCATGCTTGAGAAAGTCAGTTTGGTCAACGACCATGCACACGACCGAAACAGCATGACCGTAGGCGGACCACCCGGAAGAGGTGACAGGAAGTGCAGAAAGCGCCTTCCACAAAAGGCAACCGAAAAGACATAGGAAATAGAGACAGTAACGATCACAAGGATCAAACATCTCTACTGAAGAAAATTAAAAAGACACTGGTGATCCTCTATGTCTGAAGACGGGAGAGACTAAGCTCTCCTACATCTCAGACATGGAACACAGAACGGTGCAATGAGAAAGAAAAAAAAAAGAAGAAGAAGGCAGACATCGTCCAATCAATAGAAATAGGAAAGGAAAGAGAGTCAAAGAGACCAACACCAAATCCACCAAAGAGATACACACCAGTCTCCGAACGGCTGCGAACCTAGCTCATGCTTGAGAAAGTCAGCTTGGTCAACGACCATGCACACGACCGAAACAGCATGACCGTAGGCGGACCACCCGGAAGAGGTGACAGGAAGTGCAGAAAGCGCCTTCCACAAAAGGCAACCGAAAAGACATAGGCAATAGAGACAGTAACGATCACAAGGATCAAACATCTCTAAAAACAAAGTTACTGAAGAAAATTAATAAGACACTGGTGATCCTCTATGTCTGAAGACGGGAGAGACTAAGCTCTCCTACATCTCAGACATGGAACACAGAACGGTGCAATGAGAAAGAAAAAAAAAAAAAAGAAGAAGAAGGCAGACACCGTCCAATCAATAGAAATAGGAAAGGAAAGAGAGTCAAATAGACCAACACCAAATCCACCAAAGAGATACACACCAGTCTCCGAACGGCTGCGAACCTAGATCATGCTTGAGAAAGTCAGCTTGGTCAACGACCATGCACACGACCGAAACAGCATGACCGTAGGCGGACCACCCGGAAGAGGTGACAGGAAGTGCAGAAAGCGCCTTCCACAAAAGGCAACCGAAAAGACATAGGCAATAGAGACAGTAACGATCACAAGGATCAAACATCTCTAAAAACAAAGTTACTGAAGAAAATTAATAAGACACTGGTGATCCTCTATGTCTGACGACGGGAGAGACTAAGCTCTCCTACATCTCAGACATGGAACACAGAACGGTGCAATGAGAAAGAAAAAAAAAAGATGAAGAAGAAGGCAGACACCGTCGAAATCAATAGAAATAGGAAAGGAAAGAGAGTCAAAGAGACCAACACCAAATCCACCAAAGAGATACACACCAGTCTCCGAACGGCTGCGAACCTAGCTCATGCTTGAGAAAGTCAGTTTGGTCAACGACCATGCACACGACCGAAACAGCATGACCGTAGGCTGGCCACCCGGAAGAGGTGACAGGAAGTGCAGAAAGCGCCTTCCACAAAAGGCAACTGAAAAGACATAGGAAATAGAGACAGTAACGATCACAAGGATCAAACATCTCTAAAAACAAAGTTACTGAAGAAAATTAATAAGACACTGGTGATCCTCTATGTCTGAAGACGGGAGAGACTAAGCTCTCCTACATCTCAGACATGGAACACAGAACGGTGCAATGAGAAAGAAAAAAAAAAAAAAAAGAAGAAGAAGGCAGACACCGTCCAATCAATAGAAATAGGAAAGGAAAGAGAGTCAAAGAGACCAACACCAAATCCATCAAGGATATACACACCAGTCTCCGAACGGCTGCGAACCTAGCTCATGCTTGAGAAAGTCAGCTTGGTCAACGACCATGCACACGACCGGAACAGCATGACCGTAGGCTGACCACCCGGAAGAGGTGACAGGAAGTGCAGAAAGCGCCTTCCACAAAAGGCAACCGAAAAGACATAAGAAATAGAGACAGTAACGTTCACAAGGATCAAACATCTCTAAAAACAAAGCTACTGAAGAAAATTAAAAAGACACTGGTGATCCTCTATGTCTGACGACGGGAGAGACTAAGCTCTCCTACATCGCAGACATGGAACACAGAACGGTGCAATGAGAAAGAAAAAAAAAAGAAGAAGAAGAAGGCAGACACCGTCGAAATCAATAGAAATAGGAAAGGAAAGAGAGTCAAAGAGACCAACACCAAATCCACCAAAGAGATACACACCAGTCTCCGAACGGCTGCGAACCTAGCTCATGCTTGAGAAAGTCAGCTTGGTCAACGACCATGCACACGACCGAAACAGCATGACCGTAGGCGGACCACCCGGAAGAGGTGACAGGAAGTGCAGAAAGCGCCTTCCACAAAAGGCAACCGAAAAGACATAGGCAATAGAGACAGTAACGATCACAAGGATCAAACATCTCTAAAAACAAAGTTACTGAAGAAAATTAATAAGACAATGGTGATCCTCTATGTCTGACGACGGGAGAGACTAAGCTCTCCTACATTTC
This sequence comes from Lasioglossum pauxillum, assembly GCA_933228785.1. Lineage (NCBI taxonomy): Eukaryota > Metazoa > Arthropoda > Insecta > Hymenoptera > Halictidae > Lasioglossum > Lasioglossum pauxillum. Next base: position 16,533,380 of record OW121707.1, read on the forward strand.
AGACATGGAACACAGAACGGTGCAATGAGAAAGAAAAAAAAAAAAGAAGAAGAAGGCAGACACCGTCGAAATCAATAGAAATAGGAAAGGAAAGAGAGTCAAAGAGACCAACACCAAATCCACCAAAGAGATACACACCAGTCTCCGAACGGCTGCGAACCTAGCTCATGCTTGAGAAAGTCAGCTTGGTCAACGACCATGCACACGACCGAAACAGCATGACCGTAGGCGGACCACCCGGAAGAGGTGACAGGAAGTGCAGAAAGCGCCTTCCACAAAAGGCAACCGAAAAGACATAGGAAATAGAGACAGTAACGATCACAAGGATCAAACATCTCTACTGAAGAAAATTAAAAAGACACTGGTGATCCTCTATGTCTGAAGACGGGAGAGACTAAGCTCTCCTACATCTCAGACATGGAACACAGAACGGTGCAATGAGAAAGAAAAAAAAAAAAGAAGAAGAAGGCAGACACCGTCCAATCAATAGAAATAGGAAAGGAAAGAGAGTCAAAGAGACCAACACCAAATCCACCAAAGAGATACACACCAGTCTCCGAACGGCTGCGAACCTAGCTCATGCTTGAGAAAGTCAGTTTGGTCAACGACCATGCACACGACCGAAACAGCATGACCGTAGGCGGACCACCCGGAAGAGGTGACAGGAAGTGCAGAAAGCGCCTTCCACAAAAGGCAACCGAAAAGACATAGGCAATAGAGACAGTAACGATCACAAGGATCAAACATCTCTAAAAACAAAGTTACTGAAGAAAATTAATAAGACACTGGTGATCCTCTATGTCTGAAGACGGGAGAGACTAAGCTCTCCTACATCTCAGACATGGAACACAGAACGGTGCAATGAGAAAGAAAAAAAAAAAAAAGAAGAAGAAGGCAGACACCGTCCAATCAATAGAAATAGGAAAGGAAAGAGAGTCAAAGAGACCAACACCAAATCCACCAAAGAGATACACACCAGTCTCCGAACGGCGGCGTATCTAGCTCATGCTTGAGAAAGTCAGTTTGGTCAACGACCATGCACACGACCGAAACAGCATGACCGTAGGCTGGCCACCCGGAAGAGGTGACAGGAAGTGCAGAAAGCGCCTTCCACAAAAGGCAACCGAAAAGACATAGGAAATAGAGACAGTAACGATCACAAGGATCAAACATCTCTACTGAAGAAAATTAAAAAGACACTGGTGATCCTCTATGTCTGAAGACGGGAGAGACTAAGCTCTCCTACATCTCAGACATGGAACACAGAACGGTGCAATGAGAAAGAAAAAAAAAAAAAAAAAAGAAGAAGAAGGCAGACACCGTCCAATCAATAGAAATAGGAAAGGAAAGAGAGTCAAAGAGACCAACACCAAATCCACCAAAGAGATACACACCAGTCTCCGAACGGCTGCGAACCTAGCTCATGCTTGAGAAAGTCAGTTTGGTCAACGACCATGCACACGACCGAAACAGCATGACCGTAGGCTGACCACCCGGAAGAGGTGACAGGAAGTGCAGAAAGCGCCTTCCACAAAAGGCAACCGAAAAGACATAGGAAATAGACAGTATCGATCACAAGGATCAAACATCTCTAAAAACAAAGCTACTGAAGAAAATTAAAATGACACTGGTGATCCTCTATGTCTGACGACGGGAGAGACTAAGCTCTCCTACATTTCAGACATGGAACACAGAACGGTGCAATGAGAAAGAAAAAAAAAAAGAAGAAGAAGGCAGACACCGTCGAAATCAATAGAAATAGGAAAGGAAAGAGAGTCAAAGAGACCAACACCAAATCCACCAAAGAGATACACACCAGTCTCCGAACGGCTGCGAACCTAGCTCATGCTTGAGAAAGTCAGCTTGGTCAACGACCATGCACACGACCGAAACAGCATGACCGTAGGCGGACCACCCGGAAGAGGTGACAGGAAGTGCAGAAAGCGCCTTCCACAAAAGGCAACCGAAAAGACATAGGAAATAGAGACAGTAACGATCACAAGGATCAAACATCTCTACTGAAGAAAATTAAAAAGACACTGGTGATCCTCTATGTCTGAAGACGGGAGAGACTAAGCTCTCCTACATCTCAGACATGGAACACAGAACGGTGCAATGAGAAAGAAAAAAAAAAAGAAGAAGAAGGCAGACACCGTCCAATCAATAGAAATAGGAAAGGAAAGAGAGTCAAAGAGACCAACACCAAATCCACCAAAGAGATACACACCAGTCTCCGAACGGCTGCGAACCTAGCTCATGCTTGAGAAAGTCAGTTTGGTCAACGACCATGCACACGACCGAAACAGCATGACCGTAGGCGGACCACCCGGAAGAGGTGACAGGAAGTGCAGAAAGCGCCTTCCACAAAAGGCAACCGAAAAGACATAGGCAATAGAGACAGTAACGATCACAAGGATCAAACATCTCTAAAAACAAAGTTACTGAAGAAAATTAATAAGACACTGGTGATCCTCTATGTCTGAAGACGGGAGAGACTAAGCTCTCCTACATCTCAGACATGGAACACAGAACGGTGCAATGAGAAAGAAAAAAAAAAAAAAAGAAGAAGAAGGCAGACACCGTCCAATCAATAGAAATAGGAAAGGAAAGAGAGTCAAATAGACCAACACCAAATCCACCAAAGAGATACACACCAGTCTCCGAACGGCTGCGAACCTAGATCATGCTTGAGAAAGTCAGCTTGGTCAACGACCATGCACACGACCGAAACAGCATGACCGTAGGCGGACCACCCGGAAGAGGTGACAGGAAGTGCAGAAAGCGCCTTCCACAAAAGGCAACCGAAAAGACATAGGCAATAGAGACAGTAACGATCACAAGGATCAAACATCTCTAAAAACAAAGTTACTGAAGAAAATTAATAAGACACTGGTGATCCTCTATGTCTGACGACGGGAGAGACTAAGCTCTCCTACATCTCAGACATGGAACACAGAACGGTGCAATGAGAAAGAAAAAAAAAAGATGAAGAAGAAGGCAGACACCGTCGAAATCAATAGAAATAGGAAAGGAAAGAGAGTCAAAGAGACCAACACCAAATCCACCAAAGAGATACACACCAGTCTCCGAACGGCTGCGAACCTAGCTCATGCTTGAGAAAGTCAGTTTGGTCAACGACCATGCACACGACCGAAACAGCATGACCGTAGGCTGGCCACCCGGAAGAGGTGACAGGAAGTGCAGAAAGCGCCTTCCACAAAAGGCAACTGAAAAGACATAGGAAATAGAGACAGTAACGATCACAAGGATCAAACATCTCTAAAAACAAAGTTACTGAAGAAAATTAATAAGACAATGGTGATCCTCTATGTCTGAAGACGGGTGAGACTAAGCTCTCCTACATCTCAGACATGGAACACAGAACGGTGCAATGAGAAAGAAAAAAAAAAAAAAGAAGAAGAAGGCAGACACCGTCCAATCAATAGAAATAGGAAAGGAAAGAGAGTCAAAGAGACCAACACCAAATCCACCAAAGAGATACACACCAGTCTCCGAACGGCGGCGTATCTAGCTCATGCTTGAGAAAGTCAGTTTGGTCAACGACCATGCACACGACCGAAACAGCATGACCGTAGGCTGGCCACCCGGAAGAGGTGACAGGAAGTGCAGAAAGCGCCTTCCACAAAAGGCAACCGAAAAGACATAGGAAATAGAGACAGTAACGATCACAAGGATCAAACATCTCTACTGAAGAAAATTAAAAAGACACTGGTGATCCTCTATGTCTGAAGACGGGAGAGACTAAGCTCTCCTACATCTCAGACATGGAACACAGAACGGTGCAATGAGAAAGAAAAAAAAAAAAAAAAAGAAGAAGAAGGCAGACACCGTCCAATCAATAGAAATAGGAAAGGAAAGAGAGTCAAAGAGACCAACACCAAATCCACCAAAGAGATACACACCAGTCTCCGAACGGCTGCGAACCTAGCTCATGCTTGAGAAAGTCAGTTTGGTCAACGACCATGCACACGACCGAAACAGCATGACCGTAGGCTGACCACCCGGAAGAGGTGACAGGAAGTGCAGAAAGCGCCTTCCACAAAAGGCAACCGAAAAGACATAGGAAATAGACAGTATCGATCACAAGGATCAAACATCTCTAAAAACAAAGCTACTGAAGAAAATTAAAATGACACTGGTGATCCTCTATGTCTGACGACGGGAGAGACTAAGCTCTCCTACATTTCAGACATGGAACACAGAACGGTGCAATGAGAAAGAAAAAAAAAAAAGAAGAAGAAGGCAGACACCGTCGAAATCAATAGAAATAGGAAAGGAAAGAGAGTCAAAGAGACCAACACCAAATCCACCAAAGAGATACACACCAGTCTCCGAACGGCTGCGAACCTAGCTCATGCTTGAGAAAGTCAGCTTGGTCAACGACCATGCACACGACCGAAACAGCATGACCGTAGGCGGACCACCCGGAAGAGGTGACAGGAAGTGCAGAAAGCGCCTTCCACAAAAGGCAACCGAAAAGACATAGGAAATAGAGACAGTAACGATCACAAGGATCAAACATCTCTACTGAAGAAAATTAAAAAGACACTGGTGATCCTCTATGTCTGAAGACGGGAGAGACTAAGCTCTCCTACATCTCAGACATGGAACACAGAACGGTGCAATGAGAAAGAAAAAAAAAAAAGAAGAAGAAGGCAGACACCGTCCAATCAATAGAAATAGGAAAGGAAAGAGAGTCAAAGAGACCAACACCAAATCCACCAAAGAGATACACACCAGTCTCCGAACGGCTGCGAACCTAGCTCATGCTTGAGAAAGTCAGTTTGGTCAACGACCATGCACACGACCGAAACAGCATGACCGTAGGCGGACCACCCGGAAGAGGTGACAGGAAGTGCAGAAAGCGCCTTCCACAAAAGGCAACCGAAAAGACATAGGCAATAGAGACAGTAACGATCACAAGGATCAAACATCTCTAAAAACAAAGTTACTGAAGAAAATTAATAAGACACTGGTGATCCTCTATGTCTGAAGACGGGAGAGACTAAGCTCTCCTACATCTCAGACATGGAACACAGAACGGTGCAATGAGAAAGAAAAAAAAAAAAAAGAAGAAGAAGGCAGACACCGTCCAATCAATAGAAATAGGAAAGGAAAGAGAGTCAAAGAGACCAACACCAAATCCACCAAAGAGATACACACCAGTCTCCGAACGGCGGCGTATCTAGCTCATGCTTGAGAAAGTCAGTTTGGTCAACGACCATGCACACGACCGAAACAGCATGACCGTAGGCTGGCCACCCGGAAGAGGTGACAGGAAGTGCAGAAAGCGCCTTCCACAAAAGGCAACCGAAAAGACATAGGAAATAGAGACAGTAACGATCACAAGGATCAAACATCTCTACTGAAGAAAATTAAAAAGACACTGGTGATCCTCTATGTCTGAAGACGGGAGAGACTAAGCTCTCCTACATCTCAGACATGGAACACAGAACGGTGCAATGAGAAAGAAAAAAAAAAAAAAAAAGAAGAAGAAGGCAGACACCGTCCAATCAATAGAAATAGGAAAGGAAAGAGAGTCAAAGAGACCAACACCAAATCCACCAAAGAGATACACACCAGTCTCCGAACGGCTGCGAACCTAGCTCATGCTTGAGAAAGTCAGTTTGGTCAACGACCATGCACACGACCGAAACAGCATGACCGTAGGCTGACCACCCGGAAGAGGTGACAGGAAGTGCAGAAAGCGCCTTCCACAAAAGGCAACCGAAAAGACATAGGAAATAGACAGTATCGATCACAAGGATCAAACATCTCTAAAAACAAAGCTACTGAAGAAAATTAAAATGACACTGGTGATCCTCTATGTCTGACGACGGGAGAGACTAAGCTCTCCTACATTTCAGACATGGAACACAGAACGGTGCAATGAGAAAGAAAAAAAAAAAAGAAGAAGAAGGCAGACACCGTCGAAATCAATAGAAATAGGAAAGGAAAGAGAGTCAAAGAGACCAACACCAAATCCACCAAAGAGATACACACCAGTCTCCGAACGGCTGCGAACCTAGCTCATGCTTGAGAAAGTCAGCTTGGTCAACGACCATGCACACGACCGAAACAGCATGACCGTAGGCGGACCACCCGGAAGAGGTGACAGGAAGTGCAGAAAGCGCCTTCCACAAAAGGCAACCGAAAAGACATAGGAAATAGAGACAGTAACGATCACAAGGATCAAACATCTCTACTGAAGAAAATTAAAAAGACACTGGTGATCCTCTATGTCTGAAGACGGGAGAGACTAAGCTCTCCTACATCTCAGACATGGAACACAGAACGGTGCAATGAGAAAGAAAAAAAAAAAAGAAGAAGAAGGCAGACACCGTCCAATCAATAGAAATAGGAAAGGAAAGAGAGTCAAAGAGACCAACACCAAATCCACCAAAGAGATACACACCAGTCTCCGAACGGCTGCGAACCTAGCTCATGCTTGAGAAAGTCAGTTTGGTCAACGACCATGCACACGACCGAAACAGCATGACCGTAGGCGGACCACCCGGAAGAGGTGACAGGAAGTGCAGAAAGCGCCTTCCACAAAAGGCAACCGAAAAGACATAGGCAATAGAGACAGTAACGATCACAAGGATCAAACATCTCTAAAAACAAAGTTACTGAAGAAAATTAATAAGACACTGGTGATCCTCTATGTCTGAAGACGGGAGAGACTAAGCTCTCCTACATCTCAGACATGGAACACAGAACGGTGCAATGAGAAAGAAAAAAAAAAAAAAGAAGAAGAAGGCAGACACCGTCCAATCAATAGAAATAGGAAAGGAAAGAGAGTCAAAGAGACCAACACCAAATCCACCAAAGAGATACACACCAGTCTCCGAACGGCGGCGTATCTAGCTCATGCTTGAGAAAGTCAGTTTGGTCAACGACCATGCACACGACCGAAACAGCATGACCGTAGGCTGGCCACCCGGAAGAGGTGACAGGAAGTGCAGAAAGCGCCTTCCACAAAAGGCAACCGAAAAGACATAGGAAATAGAGACAGTAACGATCACAAGGATCAAACATCTCTACTGAAGAAAATTAAAAAGACACTGGTGATCCTCTATGTCTGAAGACGGGAGAGACTAAGCTCTCCTACATCTCAGACATGGAACACAGAACGGTGCAATGAGAAAGAAAAAAAAAAAAAAAAAGAAGAAGAAGGCAGACACCGTCCAATCAATAGAAATAGGAAAGGAAAGAGAGTCAAAGAGACCAACACCAAATCCACCAAAGAGATACACACCAGTCTCCGAACGGCTGCGAACCTAGCTCATGCTTGAGAAAGTCAGTTTGGTCAACGACCATGCACACGACCGAAACAGCATGACCGTAGGCTGACCACCCGGAAGAGGTGACAGGAAGTGCAGAAAGCGCCTTCCACAAAAGGCAACCGAAAAGACATAGGAAATAGACAGTATCGATCACAAGGATCAAACATCTCTAAAAACAAAGCTACTGAAGAAAATTAAAATGACACTGGTGATCCTCTATGTCTGACGACGGGAGAGACTAAGCTCTCCTACATTTCAGACATGGAACACAGAACGGTGCAATGAGAAAGAAAAAAAAAAAAGAAGAAGAAGGCAGACACCGTCGAAATCAATAGAAATAGGAAAGGAAAGAGAGTCAAAGAGACCAACACCAAATCCACCAAAGAGATACACACCAGTCTCCGAACGGCTGCGAACCTAGCTCATGCTTGAGAAAGTCAGCTTGGTCAACGACCATGCACACGACCGAAACAGCATGACCGTAGGCGGACCACCCGGAAGAGGTGACAGGAAGTGCAGAAAGCGCCTTCCACAAAAGGCAACCGAAAAGACATAGGAAATAGAGACAGTAACGATCACAAGGATCAAACATCTCTACTGAAGAAAATTAAAAAGACACTGGTGATCCTCTATGTCTGAAGACGGGAGAGACTAAGCTCTCCTACATCTCAGACATGGAACACAGAACGGTGCAATGAGAAAGAAAAAAAAAAAGAAGAAGAAGGCAGACACCGTCCAATCAATAGAAATAGGAAAGGAAAGAGAGTCAAAGAGACCAACACCAAATCCACCAAAGAGATACACACCAGTCTCCGAACGGCTGCGAACCTAGCTCATGCTTGAGAAAGTCAGTTTGGTCAACGACCATGCACACGACCGAAACAGCATGACCGTAGGCGGACCACCCGGAAGAGGTGACAGGAAGTGCAGAAAGCGCCTTCCACAAAAGGCAACCGAAAAGACATAGGCAATAGAGACAGTAACGATCACAAGGATCAAACATCTCTAAAAACAAAGTTACTGAAGAAAATTAATAAGACACTGGTGATCCTCTATGTCTGAAGACGGGAGAGACTAAGCTCTCCTACATCTCAGACATGGAACACAGAACGGTGCAATGAGAAAGAAAAAAAAAAAAGAAGAAGAAGAAGGCAGACACCGTCCAATCAATAGAAATAGGAAAGGAAAGAGAGTCAAATAGACCAACACCAAATCCACCAAAGAGATACACACCAGTCTCCGAACGGCTGCGAACCTAGATCATGCTTGAGAAAGTCAGCTTGGTCAACGACCATGCACACGACCGAAACAGCATGACCGTAGGCGGACCACCCGGAAGAGGTGACAGGAAGTGCAGAAAGCGCCTTCCACAAAAGGCAACCGAAAAGACATAGGCAATAGAGACAGTAACGATCACAAGGATCAAACATCTCTAAAAACAAAGTTACTGAAGAAAATTAATAAGACACTGGTGATCCTCTATGTCTGACGACGGGAGAGACTAAGCTCTCCTACATCTCAGACATGGAACACAGAACGGTGCAATGAGAAAGAAAAAAAAAAGATGAAGAAGAAGGCAGACACCGTCGAAATCAATAGAAATAGGAAAGGAAAGAGAGTCAAAGAGACCAACACCAAATCCACCAAAGAGATACACACCAGTCTCCGAACGGCTGCGAACCTAGCTCATGCTTGAGAAAGTCAGTTTGGTCAACGACCATGCACACGACCGAAACAGCATGACCGTAGGCTGGCCACCCGGAAGAGGTGACAGGAAGTGCAGAAAGCGCCTTCCACAAAAGGCAACTGAAAAGACATAGGAAATAGAGACAGTAACGATCACAAGGATCAAACATCTCTAAAAACAAAGTTACTGAAGAAAATTAATAAGACACTGGTGATCCTCTATGTCTGAAGACGGGAGAGACTAAGCTCTCCTACATCTCAGACATGGAACACAGAACGGTGCAATGAGAAAGAAAAAAAAAAAAAAAAAAGAAGAAGAAGGCAGACACCGTCCAATCAATAGAAATAGGAAAGGAAAGAGAGTCAAAGAGACCAACACCAAATCCATCAAGGATATACACACCAGTCTCCGAACGGCTGCGAACCTAGCTCATGCTTGAGAAAGTCAGCTTGGTCAACGACCATGCACACGACCGGAACAGCATGATCGTAGGCTGACCACCCGGAAGAGGTGACAGGAAGTGCAAAAAGCGCCTTCCACAAAAGGCAACCGAAAAGACATAAGAAATAGAGACAGTAACGATCACAAGGATCAAATATCTCTAAAAACAAAGTTACTGAAGAAAATTAATAAGACACTGGTGATTCTCTATGTCTGAAGACGGGAGAGACTAAGCTCTCCCACATCTCAGACATGGAACACAGAACAGTGCAATAAGAAAGAAAAAAAAAAAAAAGAAAGAAGAGAAAAAGGGAGGAAGATGAAGAAGCAGATACCTTCGAATCAATTGAAATAGGTAAGGAAAGAGAGTCAAAGAGACCAACACCAAATCCACCAAAGAGATACACACCAGTCTCCGAACGGCTGCGAACCTAGCTCATGCTTGAGAAAGTCAGTTTGGTCAACGACCATGCACACGACCGAAACAGCATGACCGTAGGCTGACCACCCGGAAGAGGTGACAGGAAGTGCAGAAAGCGCCTTCCACAAAAGGCAACCGAAAAGACATAAGAAATAGAGACAGTAACGATCACAAGGATCAAACATCTCTAAAAACAAAGCTACTGAAGAAAATTAAAAAGACACTGGTGATCCTCTATGTCTGACGACGGGAGAGACTAAGCTCTCCTACATCGCAGACATGGAACACAGAACGGTGCAATGAGAAAGAAAAAAAAAAGAAGAAGAAGAAGGCAGACACCGTCGAAATCAATAGAAATAGGAAAGGAAAGAGAGTCAAAGAGACCAACACCAAATCCACCAAAGAGATACACACCAGTCTCCGAACGGCTGCGAACCTAGCTCATGCTTGAGAAAGTCAGCTTGGTCAACGACCATGCACACGACCGAAACAGCATGACCGTAGGCGGACCACCCGGAAGAGGTGACAGGAAGTGCAGAAAGCGCCTTCCACAAAAGGCAACCGAAAAGACATAGGCAATAGAGACAGTAACGATCACAAGGATCAAACATCTCTAAAAACAAAGTTACTGAAGAAAATTAATAAGACACTGGTGATCCTCTATGTCTGACGACGGGAGAGACTAAGCTCTCCTACATCTCAGACATGGAACAGAGAACGGTGCAATGAGAAAGAAAAAAAAAAGATGAAGAAGAAGGCAGACACCGTCGAAATCAATAGAAATAGGAAAGGAAAGAGAGTCAAAGAGACCAACACCAAATCCACCAAAGAGATACACACCAGTCTCCGAACGGCTGCGAACCTAGCTCATGCTTGAGAAAGTCAGTTTGGTCAACGACCATGCACACGACCGAAACAGCATGACCGTAGGCTGGCCACCCGGAAGAGGTGACAGGAAGTGCAGAAAGCGCCTTCCACAAAAGGCAACTGAAAAGACATAGGAAATAGAGACAGTAACGATCACAAGGATCAAACATCTCTAAAAACAAAGTTACTGAAGAAAATTAATAAGACACTGGTGATCCTCTATGTCTGAAGACGGGAGAGACTAAGCTCTCCTACATCTCAGACATGGAACACAGAACGGTGCAATGAGAAAGAAAAAAAAAAAAAAAAAGAAGAAGAAGGCAGACACCGTCCAATCAATAGAAATAGGAAAGGAAAGAGAGTCAAAGAGACCAACACCAAATCCATCAAGGATATACACACCAGTCTCCGAACGGCTGCGAACCTAGCTCATGCTTGAGAAAGTCAGCTTGGTCAACGACCATGCACACGACCGGAACAGCATGATCGTAGGCTGACCACCCGGAAGAGGTGACAGGAAGTGCAGAAAGCGCCTTCCACAAAAGGCAACCGAAAAGACATAAGAAATAGAGACAGTAACGATCACAAGGATCAAACATCTCTAAAAACAAAGCTACTGAAGAAAATTAAAAAGACACTGGTGATCCTCTATGTCTGACGACGGGAGAGACTAAGCTCTCCTACATCTCAGACATGGAACACAGAACGGTGCAATGAGAAAGAAAAAAAAAAGAAGAAGAAGAAGGCAGACACCGTCGAAATCAATAGAAATAGGAAAGGAAAGAGAGTCAAAGAGACCAACACCAAATCCACCAAAGAGATACACACCAGTCTCCGAACGGCTGCGAACCTAGCTCATGCTTGAGAAAGTCAGCTTGGTCAACGACCATGCACACTACCGAAACAGCATGACCGTAGGCGGACCACCCGGAAGAGGTGACAGGAAGTGCAGAAAGCGCCTTCCACAAAAGGCAACCGAAAAGACATAGGCAATAGAGACAGTAACGATCACAAGGATCAAACATCTCTAAAAACAAAGTTACTGAAGAAAATTATTAAGACAATGGTGATCCTCTATGTCTGAAGACGGGTGAGACTAAGCTCTCCTACATCTCAGACATGGAACACAGAACGGTGCAATGAGAAAGAAAAAAAAAAAAAGAAGAAGAAGGCAGACACCGTCCAATCAATAGAAATAGGAAAGGAAAGAGAGTCAAAGAGACCAACACCAAATCCACCAAAGAGATACACACCAGTCTCCGAACGGCGGCGTATCTAGCTCATGCTTGAGAAAGTCAGTTTGGTCAACGACCATGCACACGACCGAAACAGCATGACCGTAGGCTGGCCACCCGGAAGAGGTGACAGGAAGTGCAGAAAGCGCCTTCCACAAAAGGCAACCGAAAAGACATAGGAAATAGAGACAGTAACGATCACAAGGATCAAACATCTCTACTGAAGAAAATTAAAAAGACACTGGTGATCCTCTATGTCTGAAGACGGGAGAGACTAAGCTCTCCTACATCTCAGACATGGAACACAGAACGGTGCAATGAGAAAGAAAAAAAAAAAAAAAGAAGAAGAAGGCAGACACCGTCCAATCAATAGAAATAGGAAAGGAAAGAGAGTCAAAGAGACCAACACCAAATCCACCAAAGAGATACACACCAGTCTCCGAACGGCTGCGAACCTAGCTCATGCTTGAGAAAGTCAGTTTGGTCAACGACCATGCACACGACCGAAACAGCATGACCGTAGGCTGACCACCCGGAAGAGGTGACAGGAAGTGCAGAAAGCGCCTTCCACAAAAGGCAACCGAAAAGACATTGGAAATAGACAGTATCGATCACAAGGATCAAACATCTCTAAAAACAAAGCTACTGAAGAAAATTAAAATGACACTGGTGATCCTCTATGTCTGACGACGGGAGAGACTAAGCTCTCCTACATTTCAGACATGGAACACAGAACGGTGCAATGAGAAAGAAAAAAAAAAAGAAGAAGAAGGCAGACACCGTCGAAATCAATAGAAATAGGAAAGGAAAGAGAGTCAAAGAGACCAACACCAAATCCACCAAAGAGATACACACCAGTCTCCGAACGGCTGCGAACCTAGCTCATGCTTGAGAAAGTCAGCTTGGTCAACGACCATGCACACGACCGAAACAGCATGACCGTAGGCGGACCACCCGGAAGAGGTGACAGGAAGTACAGAAAGCGCCTTCCACAAAAGGCAACCGAAAAGACATAGGAAATAGAGATAGTAACGATCACAAGGATCAAACATCTCTAAAAACAAAGTTACTGAAGAAAATTAATAAGACACTGGTGATCCTCTATGTCTGACGACGGGAGAGACTAAGCTCTCCTACATCTCAGACATGGAACACAGAACGGTGCAATGAGAAAGAAAAAAAAAAAGAAGAAGGAGGCAGGCGCCGTCGAATCAATTGAAATAGGAAAGGAAAGAGAGTCAAAGAGACCAACACCAAATCCATCAAGGATATACACACCATTCTCCGAACGGCTGCGAACCTAGCTCATGCTTGAGAAAGTCAGCTTGGTCAACGACCATGCACACGACCGAAACAGCATGACCGTAGGCTGGCCACCCGGAAGAGGTGACAGGAAGTGCAGAAAGCGCCTTCCACAAAAGGCAACTGAAAAGACATAGGAAATAGAGATAGTAACGATCACAAGGATCAAACATCTCTAAAAACAAAGCTACTGAAGAAAATTAATAAGACACTGGTGTTCCTCTATGTCTGAAGACGGGAGAGACTAAGCTCTCCTACATCTCAGACATGGAACACAGAACGGTGCAATGAGAAAGAAAAAAAAAAAAAAAGAAGAAGAAGGCAGACACCGTCCAATCAATAGAAATAGGAAAGGAAAGAGAGTCAAAGAGACCAACACCAAATCCACCAAAGAGATACACACCATTCTCCGAACGGCTGCGAACCTAGCTCATGCTTGAGAAAGTCAGTTTGGTCAACGACCATGCACACGACCGAAACAGCATGACCGTAGACTGACCACCCGGAAGAGGTGACAGGAAGTGCAGAAAGCGCCTTCCACATAAGGCAACCGAAAAGACATAGGAAATAGAGACAGTAACGATCACAAGGATCAAACATCTCTACCGAAGAAAATTAAAAAGACACTGGTGATCCTCTATGTCTGAAGACGGGAGAGACTAAGCTCTCCTACATCTCAGACATGGAACACAGAACGGTGCAATAAGAAAGAGAAAAAAAAAAAAAAGGAAGGACGATGAAGAAGGCAGATACCTTCGAATCAATTGAAATAGGAAAGGAAATAGAGTCAAAGAGACCAACACCAAATCCATCAAGGATATACACACCAGTCTCCGAACGGCTGCGAACCTAGCTCATGCTTGAGAAAGTCAGCTTGGTCAACGACCATGCACACGACCGGAACAGCATGATCGTAGGCTGACCACCCGGAAGAGGTGACAGGAAGTGCAGAAAGCGCCTTCCACAAAAGGCAACCGAAAAGACATAAGAAATAGAGACAGTAACGATCACAAGGATCAAATATCTCTAAAAACAAAGTTACTGAAGAAAATTAATAAGACACTGGTGATTCTCTATGTCTGAAGACGGGAGAGACTAAGCTCTCCCACATCTCAGACATGGAACACAGAACAGTGCAATAAGAAAGAAAAAAAAAAAGAAAGAAGAGAAAAAGGGAGGAAGATGAAGAAGCAGATACCTTCGAATCAATTGAAATAGGTAAGGAAAGAGAGTCAAAGAGACCAACACCAAATCCACCAAAGAGATACACACCAGTCTCCGAACGGCTGCGAACCTAGCTCATGCTTGAGAAAGTCAGTTTGGTCAACGACCATGCACACGACCGAAACAGCATGACCGTAGGCTGACCACCCGGAAGAGGTGACAGGAAGTGCAGAAAGCGCCTTCCACAAAAGGCAACCGAAAAGACATAAGAAATAGAGACAGTAACGATCACAAGGATCAAACATCTCTAAAAACAAAGCTACTGAAGAAAATTAAAAAGACACTGGTGATCCTCTATGTCTGACGACGGGAGAGACTAAGCTCTCCTACATCGCAGACATGGAACACAGAACGGTGCAATGAGAAAGAAAAAAAAAAGAAGAAGAAGAAGGCAGACACCGTCGAAATCAATAGAAATAGGAAAGGAAAGAGAGTCAAAGAGACCAACACCAAATCCACCAAAGAGATACACACCAGTCTCCGAACGGCTGCGAACCTAGCTCATGCTTGAGAAAGTCAGCTTGGTCAACGACCATGCACACGACCGAAACAGCATGACCGTAGGCGGACCACCCGGAAGAGGTGACAGGAAGTGCAGAAAGCGCCTTCCACAAAAGGCAACCGAAAAGACATAGGCAATAGAGACAGTAACGATCACAAGGATCAAACATCTCTAAAAACAAAGTTACTGAAGAAAATTAATAAGACACTGGTGATCCTCTATGTCTGACGACGGGAGAGACTAAGCTCTCCTACATCTCAGACATGGAACAGAGAACGGTGCAATGAGAAAGAAAAAAAAAAGATGAAGAAGAAGGCAGACACCGTCGAAATCAATAGAAATAGGAAAGGAAAGAGAGTCAAAGAGACCAACACCAAATCCACCAAAGAGATACACACCAGTCTCCGAACGGCTGCGAACCTAGCTCATGCTTGAGAAAGTCAGTTTGGTCAACGACCATGCACACGACCGAAACAGCATGACCGTAGGCTGGCCACCCGGAAGAGGTGACAGGAAGTGCAGAAAGCGCCTTCCACAAAAGGCAACTGAAAAGACATAGGAAATAGAGACAGTAACGATCACAAGGATCAAACATCTCTAAAAACAAAGTTACTGAAGAAAATTAATAAGACACTGGTGATCCTCTATGTCTGAAGACGGGAGAGACTAAGCTCTCCTACATCTCAGACATGGAACACAGAACGGTGCAATGAGAAAGAAAAAAAAAAAAAAAAGAAGAAGAAGGCAGACACCGTCCAATCAATAGAAATAGGAAAGGAAAGAGAGTCAAAGAGACCAACACCAAATCCATCAAGGATATACACACCAGTCTCCGAACGGCTGCGAACCTAGCTCATGCTTGAGAAAGTCAGCTTGGTCAACGACCATGCACACGACCGGAACAGCATGATCGTAGGCTGACCACCCGGAAGAGGTGACAGGAAGTGCAGAAAGCGCCTTCCACAAAAGGCAACCGAAAAGACATAAGAAATAGAGACAGTAACGATCACAAGGATCAAACATCTCTAAAAACAAAGCTACTGAAGAAAATTAAAAAGACACTGGTGATCCTCTATGTCTGACGACGGGAGAGACTAAGCTCTCCTACATCTCAGACATGGAACACAGAACGGTGCAATGAGAAAGAAAAAAAAAAGAAGAAGAAGAAGGCAGACACCGTCGAAATCAATAGAAATAGGAAAGGAAAGAGAGTCAAAGAGACCAACACCAAATCCACCAAAGAGATACACACCAGTCTCCGAACGGCGGCGTATCTAGCTCATGCTTGAGAAAGTCAGTTTGGTCAACGACCATGCACACGACCGAAACAGCATGACCGTAGGCTGGCCACCCGGAAGAGGTGACAGGAAGTGCAGAAAGCGCCTTCCACAAAAGGCAACCGAAAAGACATAGGAAATAGAGACAGTAACGATCACAAGGATCAAACATCTCTACTGAAGAAAATTAAAAAGACACTGGTGATCCTCTATGTCTGAAGACGGG
Source organism: Lasioglossum pauxillum (assembly GCA_933228785.1). Lineage (NCBI taxonomy): Eukaryota > Metazoa > Arthropoda > Insecta > Hymenoptera > Halictidae > Lasioglossum > Lasioglossum pauxillum. The sequence goes on from OW121707.1 coordinate 16,549,869, forward strand.
AGAGACTAAGCTCTCCTACATCTCAGACATGGAACACAGAACGGTGCAATGAGAAAGAAAAAAAAAAAAAAGAAGAAGAAGGCAGACACCGTCCAATCAATAGAAATAGGAAAGGAAAGAGAGTCAAAGAGACCAACACCAAATCCACCAAAGAGATACACACCAGTCTCCGAACGGCTGCGAACCTAGCTCATGCTTGAGAAAGTCAGTTTGGTCAACGACCATGCACACGACCGAAACAGCATGACCGTAGGCTGACCACCCGGAAGAGGTGACAGGAAGTGCAGAAAGCGCCTTCCACAAAAGGCAACCGAAAAGACATTGGAAATAGACAGTATCGATCACAAGGATCAAACATCTCTAAAAACAAAGCTACTGAAGAAAATTAAAATGACACTGGTGATCCTCTATGTCTGACGACGGGAGAGACTAAGCTCTCCTACATTTCAGACATGGAACACAGAACGGTGCAATGAGAAAGAAAAAAAAAAAGAAGAAGAAGGCAGACACCGTCGAAATCAATAGAAATAGGAAAGGAAAGAGAGTCAAAGAGACCAACACCAAATCCACCAAAGAGATACACACCAGTCTCCGAACGGCTGCGAACCTAGCTCATGCTTGAGAAAGTCAGCTTGGTCAACGACCATGCACACGACCGAAACAGCATGACCGTAGGCGGACCACCCGGAAGAGGTGACAGGAAGTACAGAAAGCGCCTTCCACAAAAGGCAACCGAAAAGACATAGGAAATAGAGATAGTAACGATCACAAGGATCAAACATCTCTAAAAACAAAGTTACTGAAGAAAATTAATAAGACACTGGTGATCCTCTATGTCTGACGACGGGAGAGACTAAGCTCTCCTACATCTCAGACATGGAACACAGAACGGTGCAATGAGAAAGAAAAAAAAAAGAAGAAGGAGGCAGGCGCCGTCGAATCAATTGAAATAGGAAAGGAAAGAGAGTCAAAGAGACCAACACCAAATCCATCAAGGATATACACACCATTCTCCGAACGGCTGCGAACCTAGCTCATGCTTGAGAAAGTCAGCTTGGTCAACGACCATGCACACGACCGAAACAGCATGACCGTAGGCTGGCCACCCGGAAGAGGTGACAGGAAGTGCAGAAAGCGCCTTCCACAAAAGGCAACTGAAAAGACATAGGAAATAGAGATAGTAACGATCACAAGGATCAAACATCTCTAAAAACAAAGCTACTGAAGAAAATTAATAAGACACTGGTGATCCTCTATGTCTGAAGACGGGAGAGACTAAGCTCTCCTACATCTCAGACATGGAACACAGAACGGTGCAATGAGAAAGAAAAAAAAAAAAAAAAGAAGAAGAAGGCAGACACCGTCCAATCAATAGAAATAGGAAAGGAAAGAGAGTCAAAGAGACCAACACCAAATCCACCAAAGAGATACACACCATTCTCCGAACGGCTGCGAACCTAGCTCATGCTTGAGAAAGTCAGTTTGGTCAACGACCATGCACACGACCGAAACAGCATGACCGTAGACTGACCACCCGGAAGAGGTGACAGGAAGTGCAGAAAGCGCCTTCCACATAAGGCAACCGAAAAGACATAGGAAATAGAGACAGTAACGATCACAAGGATCAAACATCTCTACCGAAGAAAATTAAAAAGACACTGGTGATCCTCTATGTCTGAAGACGGGAGAGACTAAGCTCTCCTACATCTCAGACATGGAACACAGAACGGTGCAATAAGAAAGAGAAAAAAAAAAAAAAAGGAAGGACGATGAAGAAGGCAGATACCTTCGAATCAATTGAAATAGGAAAGGAAATAGAGTCAAAGAGACCAACACCAAATCCATCAAGGATATACACACCAGTCTCCGAACGGCTGCGAACCTAGCTCATGCTTGAGAAAGTCAGCTTGATCAACGACCATGCACACGACCGGAACAGCATGATCGTAGGCTGACCACCCGGAAGAGGTGACAGGAAGTGCAGAAAGCGCCTTCCACAAAAGGCAACCGAAAAGACATAAGAAATAGAGACAGTAACGATCACAAGGATCAAATATCTCTAAAAACAAAGTTACTGAAGAAAATTAATAAGACACTGGTGATTCTCTATGTCTGAAGACGGGAGAGACTAAGCTCTCCCACATCTCAGACATGGAACACAGAACAGTGCAATAAGAAAGAAAAAAAAAAAGAAAGAAGAGAAAAAGGGAGGAAGATGAAGAAGCAGATACCTTCGAATCAATTGAAATAGGTAAGGAAAGAGAGTCAAAGAGACCAACACCAAATCCACCAAAGAGATACACACCAGTCTCCGAACGGCTGCGAACCTAGCTCATGCTTGAGAAAGTCAGTTTGGTCAACGACCATGCACACGACCGAAACAGCATGACCGTAGGCTGACCACCCGGAAGAGGTGACAGGAAGTGCAGAAAGCGCCTTCCACAAAAGGCAACCGAAAAGACATAAGAAATAGAGACAGTAACGATCACAAGGATCAAACATCTCTAAAAACAAAGCTACTGAAGAAAATTAAAAAGACACTGGTGATCCTCTATGTCTGACGACGGGAGAGACTAAGCTCTCCTACATCGCAGACATGGAACACAGAACGGTGCAATGAGAAAGAAAAAAAAAAGAAGAAGAAGAAGGCAGACACCGTCGAAATCAATAGAAATAGGAAAGGAAAGAGAGTCAAAGAGACCAACACCAAATCCACCAAAGAGATACACACCAGTCTCCGAACGGCTGCGAACCTAGCTCATGCTTGAGAAAGTCAGCTTGGTCAACGACCATGCACACGACCGAAACAGCATGACCGTAGGCGGACCACCCGGAAGAGGTGACAGGAAGTGCAGAAAGCGCCTTCCACAAAAGGCAACCGAAAAGACATAGGCAATAGAGACAGTAACGATCACAAGGATCAAACATCTCTAAAAACAAAGTTACTGAAGAAAATTAATAAGACACTGGTGATCCTCTATGTCTGACGACGGGAGAGACTAAGCTCTCCTACATCTCAGACATGGAACAGAGAACGGTGCAATGAGAAAGAAAAAAAAAAGATGAAGAAGAAGGCAGACACCGTCGAAATCAATAGAAATAGGAAAGGAAAGAGAGTCAAAGAGACCAACACCAAATCCACCAAAGAGATACACACCAGTCTCCGAACGGCTGCGAACCTAGCTCATGCTTGAGAAAGTCAGTTTGGTCAACGACCATGCACACGACCGAAACAGCATGACCGTAGGCTGGCCACCCGGAAGAGGTGACAGGAAGTGCAGAAAGCGCCTTCCACAAAAGGCAACTGAAAAGACATAGGAAATAGAGACAGTAACGATCACAAGGATCAAACATCTCTAAAAACAAAGTTACTGAAGAAAATTAATAAGACACTGGTGATCCTCTATGTCTGAAGACGGGAGAGACTAAGCTCTCCTACATCTCAGACATGGAACACAGAACGGTGCAATGAGAAAGAAAAAAAAAAAAAAAAAGAAGAAGAAGGCAGACACCGTCCAATCAATAGAAATAGGAAAGGAAAGAGAGTCAAAGAGACCAACACCAAATCCATCAAGGATATACACACCAGTCTCCGAACGGCTGCGAACCTAGCTCATGCTTGAGAAAGTCAGCTTGGTCAACGACCATGCACACGACCGGAACAGCATGATCGTAGGCTGACCACCCGGAAGAGGTGACAGGAAGTGCAGAAAGCGCCTTCCACAAAAGGCAACCGAAAAGACATAAGAAATAGAGACAGTAACGATCACAAGGATCAAACATCTCTAAAAACAAAGCTACTGAAGAAAATTAAAAAGACACTGGTGATCCTCTATGTCTGACGACGGGAGAGACTAAGCTCTCCTACATCTCAGACATGGAACACAGAACGGTGCAATGAGAAAGAAAAAAAAAAGAAGAAGAAGAAGGCAGACACCGTCGAAATCAATAGAAATAGGAAAGGAAAGAGAGTCAAAGAGACCAACACCAAATCCACCAAAGAGATACACACCAGTCTCCGAACGGCTGCGAACCTAGCTCATGCTTGAGAAAGTCAGCTTGGTCAACGACCATGCACACTACCGAAACAGCATGACCGTAGGCGGACCACCCGGAAGAGGTGACAGGAAGTGCAGAAAGCGCCTTCCACAAAAGGCAACCGAAAAGACATAGGCAATAGAGACAGTAACGATCACAAGGATCAAACATCTCTAAAAACAAAGTTACTGAAGAAAATTAATAAGACAATGGTGATCCTCTATGTCTGAAGACGGGTGAGACTAAGCTCTCCTACATCTCAGACATGGAACACAGAACGGTGCAATGAGAAAGAAAAAAAAAAAAAGAAGAAGAAGGCAGACACCGTCCAATCAATAGAAATAGGAAAGGAAAGAGAGTCAAAGAGACCAACACCAAATCCACCAAAGAGATACACACCAGTCTCCGAACGGCGGCGTATCTAGCTCATGCTTGAGAAAGTCAGTTTGGTCAACGACCATGCACACGACCGAAACAGCATGACCGTAGGCTGGCCACCCGGAAGAGGTGACAGGAAGTGCAGAAAGCGCCTTCCACAAAAGGCAACCGAAAAGACATAGGAAATAGAGACAGTAACGATCACAAGGATCAAACATCTCTACTGAAGAAAATTAAAAAGACACTGGTGATCCTCTATGTCTGAAGACGGGAGAGACTAAGCTCTCCTACATCTCAGACATGGAACACAGAACGGTGCAATGAGAAAGAAAAAAAAAAAAAAAGAAGAAGAAGGCAGACACCGTCCAATCAATAGAAATAGGAAAGGAAAGAGAGTCAAAGAGACCAACACCAAATCCACCAAAGAGATACACACCAGTCTCCGAACGGCTGCGAACCTAGCTCATGCTTGAGAAAGTCAGCTTGGTCAACGACCATGCACACGACCGAAACAGCATGACCGTAGGCGGACCACCCGGAAGAGGTGACAGGAAGTGCAGAAAGCGCCTTCCACAAAAGGCAACCGAAAAGACATAGGCAATAGAGACAGTAACGATCACAAGGATCAAACATCTCTAAAAACAAAGTTACTGAAGAAAATTAATAAGACACTGGTGATCCTCTATGTCTGACGACGGGAGAGACTAAGCTCTCCTACATCTCAGACATGGAACACAGAACGGTGCAATGAGAAAGAAAAAAAAAAAGAAGAAGGAGGCAGGCGCCGTCGAATCAATTGAAATAGGAAAGGAAAGAGAGTCAAAGAGACCAACACCAAATCCATCAAGGATATACACACCATTCTCCGAACGGCTGCGAACCTAGCTCATGCTTGAGAAAGTCAGCTTGGTCAACGACCATGCACACGACCGAAACAGCATGACCGTAGGCTGGCCACCCGGAAGAGGTGACAGGAAGTGCAGAAAGCGCCTTCCACAAAAGGCAACTGAAAAGACATAGGAAATAGAGATAGTAACGATCACAAGGATCAAACATCTCTAAAAACAAAGCTACTGAAGAAAATTAATAAGACACTGGTGATCCTCTATGTCTGAAGACGGGAGAGACTAAGCTCTCCTACATCTCAGACATGGAACACAGAACGGTGCAATGAGAAAGAAAAAAAAAAAAAAGAAGAAGAAGGCAGACACCGTCCAATCAATAGAAATAGGAAAGGAAAGAGAGTCAAAGAGACCAACACCAAATCCACCAAAGAGATACACACCATTCTCCGAACGGCTGCGAACCTAGCTCATGCTTGAGAAAGTCAGTTTGGTCAACGACCATGCACACGACCGAAACAGCATGACCGTAGACTGACCACCCGGAAGAGGTGACAGGAAGTGCAGAAAGCGCCTTCCACATAAGGCAACCGAAAAGACATAGGAAATAGAGACAGTAACGATCACAAGGATCAAACATCTCTACCGAAGAAAATTAAAAAGACACTGGTGATCCTCTATGTCTGAAGACGGGAGAGACTAAGCTCTCCTACATCTCAGACATGGAACACAGAACGGTGCAATAAGAAAGAGAAAAAAAAAAAAAAGGAAGGACGATGAAGAAGGCAGATACCTTCGAATCAATTGAAATAGGAAAGGAAATAGAGTCAAAGAGACCAACACCAAATCCATCAAGGATATACACACCAGTCTCCGAACGGCTGCGAACCTAGCTCATGCTTGAGAAAGTCAGCTTGGTCAACGACCATGCACACGACCGGAACAGCATGATCGTAGGCTGACCACCCGGAAGAGGTGACAGGAAGTGCAGAAAGCGCCTTCCACAAAAGGCAACCGAAAAGACATAAGAAATTGAGACAGTAACGATCACAAGGATCAAACATCTCTAAAAACAAAGCTACTGAAGAAAATTAAAAAGACACTGGTGATCCTCTATGTCTGACGACGGGAGAGACTAAGCTCTCCTACATCTCAGACATGGAACACAGAACGGTGCAATGAGAAAGAAAAAAAAAAGAAGAAGAAGAAGGCAGACACCGTCGAAATCAATAGAAATAGGAAAGGAAAGAGAGTCAAAGAGACCAACACCAAATCCACCAAAGAGATACACACCAGTCTCCGAACGGCTGCGAACCTAGCTCATGCTTGAGAAAGTCAGCTTGGTCAACGACCATGCACACGACCGAAACAGCATGACCGTAGGCGGACCACCCGGAAGAGGTGACAGGAAGTGCAGAAAGCGCCTTCCACAAAAGGCAACCGAAAAGACATAGGCAATAGAGACAGTAACGATCACAAGGATCAAACATCTCTAAAAACAAAGTTACTGAAGAAAATTAATAAGACACTGGTGATCCTCTATGTCTGACGACGGGAGAGACTAAGCTCTCCTACATCTCAGACATGGAACACAGAACGGTGCAATGAGAAAGAAAAAAAAAAGAAGAAGAAGGAGGCAGACACCGTCGAAATCAATTGAAATAGGAAAGGAAAGAGAGTCAAAGAGACCAACACCAAATCCACCAAAGAGATACACACCAGTCTCCGAACGGCTGCGAACCTATCTCATGCTTGAGAAAGTCAGTTTGGTCAACGACCATGCACACGACCGAAACAGCATGACCGTAGGCTGGTCACCCGGAAGAGGTGACAGGAAGTGCAGAAAACGCCTTCCACAAAAGGCAACTGAAAAGACATAGGAAATAGAGACAGTAACGATCACAAGGATCAAACATCTCTACTGAAGAAAATTAAAAAGACACTGGTGATCCTCTATGTCTGAAGACGGGAGAGACTAAGCTCTCCTACATCTCAGACATGGAACACAGAACGGTGCAATGAGAAAGAAAAAAAAAAAAAAAGAAGAAGAAGGCAGACACCGTCCAATCAATAGAAATAGGAAAGGAAAGAGAGTCAAAGAGACCAACACCAAATCCACCAAAGAGATACACACCAGTCTCCGAACGGCTGCGAACCTAGCTCATGCTTGAGAAAGTCAGTTTGGTCAACGACCATGCACACGACCGAAACAGCATGACCGTAGACTGACCACCCGGAAGAGGTGACAGGAAGTGCAGAAAGCGCCTTCCACATAAGGCAACCGAAAAGACATAGGAAATAGAGACAGTAACGATCACAAGGATCAAACATCTCTACCGAAGAAAATTAAAAAGACACTGGTGATCCTCTATGTCTGAAGACGGGAGAGACTAAGCTCTCCTACATCTCAGACATGGAACACAGAACGGTGCAATAAGAAAGAGAAAAAAAAAGAGAAAAAGGAAGGACGAAGAAGAAGGCAGATACCTTCGAATCAATTGAAATAGGAAAAGAAAGAGAGTCAAAGAGACCAACACCAAATCCATCAAGGATATACACACCAGTCTCCGAACGGCTGCGAACCTAGCTCATGCTTGAGAAAGTCAGCTTGGTCAACGACCATGCACACGACCGGAACAGCATGATCGTAGGCTGACCACCCGGAAGAGGTGACAGGAAGTGCAGAAAGCGCCTTCCACAAAAGGCAACCGAAAAGACATAAGAAATAGAGACAGTAACGATCACAAGGATCAAACATCTCTAAAAACAAAGCTACTGAAGAAAATTAAAAAGACACTGGTGATCCTCTATGTCTGACGACGGGAGAGACTAAGCTCTCCTACATCTCAGACATGGAACACAGAACGGTGCAATGAGAAAGAAAAAAAAAGAAGAAGAAGAAGGCAGACACCGTCGAAATCAATAGAAATAGGAAAGGAAAGAGAGTCAAAGAGACCAACACCAAATCCACCAAAGAGATACACACCAGTCTCCGAACGGCTGCGAACCTAGCTCATGCTTGAGAAAGTCAGCTTGGTCAACGACCATGCACACGACCGAAACAGCATGACCGTAGGCGGACCACCCGGAAGAGGTGACAGGAAGTGCAGAAAGCGCCTTCCACAAAAGGCAACCGAAACGACATAGGCAATAGAGACAGTAACGATCACAAGGATCAAACATCTCTAAAAACAAAGTTACTGAAGAAAATTAATAAGACACTGGTGATCCTCTATGTCTGAAGACGGGAGAGACTAAGCTCTCCTACATCTCAGACATGGAACACAGAACGGTGCAATGAGAAAGAAAAAAAAAAAAAAGAAGAAGAAGGCAGACACCGTCCAATCAATAGAAATAGGAAAGGAAAGAGAGTCAAAGAGACCAACACCAAATCCACCAAAGAGATACACACCAGTCTCCGAACGGCTGCGAACCTAGCTCATGCTTGAGAAAGTCAGTTTGGTCAACGACCATGCACACGACCGAAACAGCATGACCGTAGACTGACCACCCGGAAGAGGTGACAGGAAGTGCAGAAAGCGCCTTCCACATAAGGCAACCGAAAAGACATAGGAAATAGAGACAGTAACGATCACAAGGATCAAACATCTCTACCGAAGAAAATTAAAAAGACACTGGTGATCCTCTATGTCTGAAGACGGGAGAGACTAAGCTCTCCTACATCTCAGACATGGAACACAGAACGGTGCAATAAGAAAGAGAAAAAAAAAAAGAGAAAAAGGAAGGACGATGAAGAAGGCAGATACCTTCGAATCAATTGAAATAGGAAAGGAAAGAGAGTCAAAGAGACCAACACCAAATCCATCAAGGATATACACACCAGTCTCCGAACGGCTGCGAACCTAGCTCATGCTTGAGAAAGTCAGCTTGGTCAACGACCATGCACACGACCGGAACAGCATGATCGTAGGCTGACCACCCGGAAGAGGTGACAGGAAGTGCAGAAAGCGCCTTCCACAAAAGGCAACCGAAAAGACATAAGAAATAGAGACAGTAACGATCACAAGGATCAAACATCTCTAAAAACAAAGCTACTGAAGAAAATTAAAAAGACACTGGTGATCCTCTATGTCTGACGACGGGAGAGACTAAGCTCTCCTACATCTCAGACATGGAACACAGAACGGTGCAATGAGAAAGAAAAAAAAAGAAGAAGAAGAAGGCAGACACCGTCGAAATCAATAGAAATAGGAAAGGAAAGAGAGTCAAAGAGACCAACACCAAATCCACCAAAGAGATACACACCAGTCTCCGAACGGCTGCGAACCTAGCTCATGCTTGAGAAAGTCAGCTTGGTCAACGACCATGCACACGACCGAAACAGCATGACCGTAGGCGGACCACCCGGAAGAGGTGACAGGAAGTGCAGAAAGCGCCTTCCACAAAAGGCAACCGAAACGACATAGGCAATAGAGACAGTAACGATCACAAGGATCAAACATCTCTAAAAACAAAGTTACTGAAGAAAATTAATAAGACACTGGTGATCCTCTATGTCTGAAGACGGGAGAGACTAAGCTCTCCTACATCTCAGACATGGAACACAGAACGGTGCAATGAGAAAGAAAAAAAAAAAAGAAGAAGAAGGCAGACACCGTCCAATCAATAGAAATAGGAAAGGAAAGAGAGTCAAAGAGACCAACACCAAATCCACCAAAGAGATACACACCAGTCTCCGAACGGCTGCGAACCTAGCTCATGCTTGAGAAAGTCAGTTTGGTCAACGACCATGCACACGACCGAAACAGCATGACCGTAGACTGACCACCCGGAAGAGGTGACAGGAAGTGCAGAAAGCGCCTTCCACATAAGGCAACCGAAAAGACATAGGAAATAGAGACAGTAACGATCACAAGGATCAAACATCTCTACCGAAGAAAATTAAAAAGACACTGGTGATCCTCTATGTCTGAAGACGGGAGAGACTAAGCTCTCCTACATCTCAGACATGGAACACAGAACGGTGCAATAAGAAAGAGAAAAAAAAAAGAGAAAAAGGAAGGACGATGAAGAAGGCAGATACCTTCGAATCAATTGAAATAGGAAAGGAAAGAGAGTCAAAGAGACCAACACCAAATCCATCAAGGATATACACACCAGTCTCCGAACGGCTGCGAACCTAGCTCATGCTTGAGAAAGTCAGCTTGGTCAACGACCATGCACACGACCGGAACAGCATGATCGTAGGCTGACCACCCGGAAGAGGTGACAGGAAGTGCAGAAAGCGCCTTCCACAAAAGGCAACCGAAAAGACATAAGAAATAGAGACAGTAACGATCACAAGGATCAAACATCTCTAAAAACAAAGCTACTGAAGAAAATTAAAAAGACACTGGTGATCCTCTATGTCTGACGACGGGAGAGACTAAGCTCTCCTACATCTCAGACATGGAACACAGAACGGTGCAATGAGAAAGAAAAAAAAAGAAGAAGAAGAAGGCAGACACCGTCGAAATCAATAGAAATAGGAAAGGAAATAGAGTCAAAGAGACCAACACCAAATCCACCAAAGAGATACACACCAGTCTCCGAACGGCTGCGAACCTAGCTCATGCTTGAGAAAGTCAGCTTGGTCAACGACCATGCACACGACCGAAACAGCATGACCGTAGGCGGACCACCCGGAAGAGGTGACAGGAAGTGCAGAAAGCGCCTTCCACAAAAGGCAACCGAAAAGACATAGGCAATAGAGACAGTAACGATCACAAGGATCAAACATCTCTAAAAACAAAGTTACTGAAGAAAATTAATAAGACACTGGTGATCCTCTATGTCTGAAGACGGGAGAGACTAAGCTCTCCTACATCTCAGACATGGAACACAGAACGGTGCAATGAGAAAGAAAAAAAAAAAAAGAAGAAGAAGGCAGACACCGTCCAATCAATAGAAATAGGAAAGGAAAGAGAGTCAAATAGACCAACACCAAATCCACCAAAGAGATACACACCAGTCTCCGAACGGCTGCGAACCTAGCTCATGCTTTAGAAAGTCAGCTTGGTCAACGACCATGCACACGACCGAAACAGCATGACCGTAGGCGGACCACCCGGAAGAGGTGACAGGAAGTGCAGAAAGCGCCTTCCACAAAAGGCAACCGAAAAGACATAGGCAATAGAGACAGTAACGATCACAAGGATCAAACATCTCTAAAAACAAAGTTACTGAAGAAAATTAAAATGACACTGGTGATCCTCTATGTCTGACGACGGGAGAGACTAAGCTCTCCTACATCTCAGACATGGAACACAGAACGGTGCAATGAGAAAGAAAAAAAAAAAGAAGAAGAAGGCAGACATCGTCCAATCAATAGAAATAGGAAAGGAAAGAGAGTCAAAGAGACCAACACCAAATCCACCAAAGAGATACACACCAGTCTCCGAACGGCTGCGAACCTAGCTCATGCTTGAGAAAGTCAGCTTGGTCAACGACCATGCACACGACCGAAACAGCATGACCGTAGGCGGACCACCCGGAAGAGGTGACAGGAAGTGCAGAATGCGCCTTCCACAAAAGGCAACCGAAAAGACATAGGCAATAGAGACAGTAACGATCACAAGGATCAAACATCTCTAAAAACAAAGTTACTGAAGAAAATTAATAAGACACTGGTGATCCTCTATGTCTGAAGACGGGAGAGACTAAGCTCTCCTACATCTCAGACATGGAACACAGAACGGTGCAATGAGAAAGAAAAAAAAAAAAAAAGAAGAAGAAGGCAGACACCGTCCAATCAATAGAAATAGGAAAGGAAAGAGAGTCAAATAGACCAACACCAAATCCACCAAAGAGATACACACCAGTCTCCGAACGGCTGCGAACCTAGATCATGCTTGAGAAAGTCAGCTTGGTCAACGACCATGCACACGACCGAAACAGCATGACCGTAGGCGGACCACCCGGAAGAGGTGACAGGAAGTGCAGAAAGCGCCTTCCACAAAAGGCAACCGAAAAGACATAGGCAATAGAGACAGTAACGATCACAAGGATCAAACATCTCTAAAAACAAAGTTACTGAAGAAAATTAATAAGACACTGGTGATCCTCTATGTCTGACGACGGGAGAGACTAAGCTCTCCTACATCTCAGACATGGAACACAGAACGGTGCAATGAGAAAGAAAAAAAAAAGATGAAGAAGAAGGCAGACACCGTCGAAATCAATAGAAATAGGAAAGGAAAGAGAGTCAAAGAGACCAACACCAAATCCACCAAAGAGATACACACCAGTCTCCGAACGGCTGCGAACCTAGCTCATGCTTGAGAAAGTCAGTTTGGTCAACGACCATGCACACGACCGAAACAGCATGACCGTAGGCTGGCCACCCGGAAGAGGTGACAGGAAGTGCAGAAAGCGCCTTCCACAAAAGGCAACTGAAAAGACATAGGAAATAGAGACAGTAACGATCACAAGGATCAAACATCTCTAAAAACAAAGTTACTGAAGAAAATTAATAAGACACTGGTGATCCTCTATGTCTGAAGACGGGAGAGACTAAGCTCTCCTACATCTCAGACATGGAACACAGAACGGTGCAATGAGAAAGAAAAAAAAAAAAAAAGAAGAAGAAGGCAGACACCGTCCAATCAATAGAAATAGGAAAGGAAAGAGAGTCAAAGAGACCAACACCAAATCCATCAAGGATATACACACCAGTCTCCGAACGGCTGCGAACCTAGCTCATGCTTGAGAAAGTCAGCTTGGTCAACGACCATGCACACGACCGGAACAGCATGACCGTAGGCTGACCACCCGGAAGAGGTGACAGGAAGTGCAGAAAGCGCCTTCCACAAAAGGCAACCGAAAAGACATAAGAAATAGAGACAGTAACGATCACAAGGATCAAACATCTCTAAAAACAAAGCTACTGAAGAAAATTAAAAAGACACTGGTGATCCTCTATGTCTGACGACGGGAGAGACTAAGCTCTCCTACATCGCAGACATGGAACACAGAACGGTGCAATGAGAAAGAAAAAAAAAAGAAGAAGAAGAAGGCAGACACCGTCGAAATCAATAGAAATAGGAAAGGAAAGAGAGTCAAAGAGACCAACACCAAATCCACCAAAGAGATACACACCAGTCTCCGAACGGCGGCGTATCTAGCTCATGCTTGAGAAAGTCAGTTTGGTCAACGACCATGCACACGACCGAAACAGCATGACCGTAGGCTGGCCACCCGGAAGAGGTGACAGGAAGTGCAGAAAGCGCCTTCCACAAAAGGCAACCGAAAAGACATAGGAAATAGAGACAGTAACGATCACAAGGATCAAACATCTCTACTGAAGAAAATTAAAAAGACACTGGTGATCCTCTATGTCTGAAGACGGGAGAGACTAAGCTCTCCTACATCTCAGACATGGAACACAGAACGGTGCAATGAGAAAGAAAAAAAAAAAAAAAAGAAGAAGAAGGCAGACACCGTCCAATCAATAGAAATAGGAAAGGAAAGAGAGTCAAAGAGACCAACACCAAATCCACCAAAGAGATACACACCAGTCTCCGAACGGCTGCGAACCTAGCTCATGCTTGAGAAAGTCAGTTTGGTCAACGACCATGCACACGACCGAAACAGCATGACCGTAGGCTGACCACCCGGAAGAGGTGACAGGAAGTGCAGAAAGCGCCTTCCACAAAAGGCAACCGAAAAGACATAGGAAATAGACAGTATCGATCACAAGGATCAAACATCTCTAAAAACAAAGCTACTGAAGAAAATTAAAATGACACTGGTGATCCTCTATGTCTGACGACGGGAGAGACTAAGCTCTCCTACATTTCAGACATGGAACACAGAACGGTGCAATGAGAAAGAAAAAAAAAAAAGAAGAAGAAGGCAGACACCGTCGAAATCAATAGAAATAGGAAAGGAAAGAGAGTCAAAGAGACCAACACCAAATCCACCAAAGAGATACACACCAGTCTCCGAACGGCTGCGAACCTAGCTCATGCTTGAGAAAGTCAGCTTGGTCAACGACCATGCACACGACCGAAACAGCATGACCGTAGGCGGACCACCCGGAAGAGGTGACAGGAAGTGCAGAAAGCGCCTTCCACAAAAGGCAACCGAAAAGACATAGGAAATAGAGACAGTAACGATCACAAGGATCAAACATCTCTACTGAAGAAAATTAAAAAGACACTGGTGATCCTCTATGTCTGAAGACGGGAGAGACTAAGCTCTCCTACATCTCAGACATGGAACACAGAACGGTGCAATGAGAAAGAAAAAAAAAAAAGAAGAAGAAGGCAGACACCGTCCAATCAATAGAAATAGGAAAGGAAAGAGAGTCAAAGAGACCAACACCAAATCCACCAAAGAGATACACACCAGTCTCCGAACGGCTGCGAACCTAGCTCATGCTTGAGAAAGTCAGTTTGGTCAACGACCATGCACACGACCGAAACAGCATGACCGTAGGCGGACCACCCGGAAGAGGTGACAGGAAGTGCAGAAAGCGCCTTCCACAAAAGGCAACCGAAAAGACATAGGCAATAGAGACAGTAACGATCACAAGGATCAAACATCTCTAAAAACAAAGTTACTGAAGAAAATTAATAAGACACTGGTGATCCTCTATGTCTGAAGACGGGAGAGACTAAGCTCTCCTACATCTCAGACATGGAACACAGAACGGTGCAATGAGAAAGAAAAAAAAAAAAAAAGAAGAAGAAGGCAGACACCGTCCAATCAATAGAAATAGGAAAGGAAAGAGAGTCAAATAGACCAACACCAAATCCACCAAAGAGATACACACCAGTCTCCGAACGGCTGCGAACCTAGATCATGCTTGAGAAAGTCAGCTTGGTCAACGACCATGCACACGACCGAAACAGCATGACCGTAGGCGGACCACCCGGAAGAGGTGACAGGAAGTGCAGAAAGCGCCTTCCACAAAAGGCAACCGAAAAGACATAGGCAATAGAGACAGTAACGATCACAAGGATCAAACATCTCTAAAAACAAAGTTACTGAAGAAAATTAATAAGACACTGGTGATCCTCTATGTCTGACGACGGGAGAGACTAAGCTCTCCTACATCTCAGACATGGAACACAGAACGGTGCAATGAGAAAGAAAAAAAAAAGATGAAGAAGAAGGCAGACACCGTCGAAATCAATAGAAATAGGAAAGGAAAGAGAGTCAAAGAGACCAACACCAAATCCACCAAAGAGATACACACCAGTCTCCGAACGGCTGCGAACCTAGCTCATGCTTGAGAAAGTCAGTTTGGTCAACGACCATGCACACGACCGAAACAGCATGACCGTAGGCTGGCCACCCGGAAGAGGTGACAGGAAGTGCAGAAAGCGCCTTCCACAAAAGGCAACCGAAAAGACATAGGCAATAGAGACAGTAACGATCACAAGGATCAAACATCTCTAAAAACAAAGTTACTGAAGAAAATTAATAAGACACTGGTGATCCTCTATGTCTGAAGACGGGAGAGACTAAGCTCTCCTACATCTCAGACATGGAACACAGAACGGTGCAATGAGAAAGAAAAAAAAAAAAAAGAAGAAGAAGGCAGACACCGTCCAATCAATAGAAATAGGAAAGGAAAGAGAGTCAAATAGACCAACACCAAATCCACCAAAGAGATACACACCAGTCTCCGAACGGCTGCGAACCTAGATCATGCTTGAGAAAGTCAGCTTGGTCAACGACCATGCACACGACCGAAACAGCATGACCGTAGGCGGACCACCCGGAAGAGGTGACAGGAAGTGCAGAAAGCGCCTTCCACAAAAGGCAACCGAAAAGACATAGGCAATAGAGACAGTAACGATCACAAGGATCAAACATCTCTAAAAACAAAGTTACTGAAGAAAATTAATAAGACACTGGTGATCCTCTATGTCTGACGACGGGAGAGACTAAGCTCTCCTACATCTCAGACATGGAACACAGAACGGTGCAATGAGAAAGAAAAAAAAAAGATGAAGAAGAAGGCAGACACCGTCGAAATCAATAGAAATAGGAAAGGAAAGAGAGTCAAAGAGACCAACACCAAATCCACCAAAGAGATACACACCAGTCTCCGAACGGCTGCGAACCTAGCTCATGCTTGAGAAAGTCAGTTTGGTCAACGACCATGCACACGACCGAAACAGCATGACCGTAGGCTGGCCACCCGGAAGAGGTGACAGGAAGTGCAGAAAGCGCCTTCCACAAAAGGCAACTGAAAAGACATAGGAAATAGAGACAGTAACGATCACAAGGATCAAACATCTCTAAAAACAAAGTTACTGAAGAAAATTAATAAGACACTGGTGATCCTCTATGTCTGAAGACGGGAGAGACTAAGCTCTCCTACATCTCAGACATGGAACACAGAACGGTGCAATGAGAAAGAAAAAAAAAAAAAAAAAGAAGAAGAAGGCAGACACCGTCCAATCAATAGAAATAGGAAAGGAAAGAGAGTCAAAGAGACCAACACCAAATCCATCAAGGATATACACACCAGTCTCCGAACGGCTGCGAACCTAGCTCATGCTTGAGAAAGTCAGCTTGGTCAACGACCATGCACACGACCGGAACAGCATGATCGTAGGCTGACCACCCGGAAGAGGTGACAGGAAGTGCAGAAAGCGCCTTCCACAAAAGGCAACCGAAAAGACATAAGAAATAGAGACAGTAACGATCACAAGGATCAAATATCTCTAAAAACAAAGTTACTGAAGAAAATTAATAAGACACTGGTGATTCTCTATGTCTGAAGACGGGAGAGACTAAGCTCTCCCACATCTCAGACATGGAACACAGAACAGTGCAATAAGAAAGAAAAAAAAAAAAGAAAGAAGAGAAAAAGGGAGGAAGATGAAGAAGCAGATACCTTCGAATCAATTGAAATAGGTAAGGAAAGAGAGTCAAAGAGACCAACACCAAATCCACCAAAGAGATACACACCAGTCTCCGAACGGCTGCGAACCTAGCTCATGCTTGAGAAAGTCAGTTTGGTCAACGACCATGCACACGACCGAAACAGCATGACCGTAGGCTGACCACCCGGAAGAGGTGACAGGAAGTGCAGAAAGCGCCTTCCACAAAAGGCAACCGAAAAGACATAAGAAATAGAGACAGTAACGATCACAAGGATCAAACATCTCTAAAAACAAAGCTACTGAAGAAAATTAAAAAGACACTGGTGATCCTCTATGTCTGACGACGGGAGAGACTAAGCTCTCCTACATCGCAGACATGGAACACAGAACGGTGCAATGAGAAAGAAAAAAAAAAGAAGAAGAAGAAGGCAGACACCGTCGAAATCAATAGAAATAGGAAAGGAAAGAGAGTCAAAGAGACCAACACCAAATCCACCAAAGAGATACACACCAGTCTCCGAACGGCTGCGAACCTAGCTCATGCTTGAGAAAGTCAGCTTGGTCAACGACCATGCACACGACCGAAACAGCATGACCGTAGGCGGACCACCCGGAAGAGGTGACAGGAAGTGCAGAAAGCGCCTTCCACAAAAGGCAACCGAAAAGACATAGGCAATAGAGACAGTAACGATCACAAGGATCAAACATCTCTAAAAACAAAGTTACTGAAGAAAATTAATAAGACACTGGTGATCCTCTATGTCTGACGACGGGAGAGACTAAGCTCTCCTACATCTCAGACATGGAACAGAGAACGGTGCAATGAGAAAGAAAAAAAAAAGATGAAGAAGAAGGCAGACACCGTCGAAATCAATAGAAATAGGAAAGGAAAGAGAGTCAAAGAGACCAACACCAAATCCACCAAAGAGATACACACCAGTCTCCGAACGGCTGCGAACCTAGCTCATGCTTGAGAAAGTCAGTTTGGTCAACGACCATGCACACGACCGAAACAGCATGACCGTAGGCTGGCCACCCGGAAGAGGTGACAGGAAGTGCAGAAAGCGCCTTCCACAAAAGGCAACTGAAAAGACATAGGAAATAGAGACAGTAACGATCACAAGGATCAAACATCTCTAAAAACAAAGTTACTGAAGAAAATTAATAAGACACTGGTGATCCTCTATGTCTGAAGACGGGAGAGACTAAGCTCTCCTACATCTCAGACATGGAACACAGAACGGTGCAATGAGAAAGAAAAAAAAAAAAAAAAAGAAGAAGAAGGCAGACACCGTCCAATCAATAGAAATAGGAAAGGAAAGAGAGTCAAAGAGACCAACACCAAATCCATCAAGGATATACACACCAGTCTCCGAACGGCTGCGAACCTAGCTCATGCTTGAGAAAGTCAGCTTGGTCAACGACCATGCACACGACCGGAACAGCATGATCGTAGGCTGACCACCCGGAAGAGGTGACAGGAAGTGCAGAAAGCGCCTTCCACAAATGGCAACCGAAAAGACATAAGAAATAGAGACAGTAACGATCACAAGGATCAAACATCTCTAAAAACAAAGCTACTGAAGAAAATTAAAAAGACACTGGTGATCCTCTATGTCTGACGACGGGAGAGACTAAGCTCTCCTACATCTCAGACATGGAACACAGAACGGTGCAATGAGAAAGAAAAAAAAAAGAAGAAGAAGAAGGCAGACACCGTCGAAATCAATAGAAATAGGAAAGGAAAGAGAGTCAAAGAGACCAACACCAAATCCACCAAAGAGATACACACCAGTCTCCGAACGGCTGCGAACCTAGCTCATGCTTGAGAAAGTCAGCTTGGTCAACGACCATGCACACTACCGAAACAGCATGACCGTAGGCGGACCACCCGGAAGAGGTGACAGGAAGTGCAGAAAGCGCCTTCCACAAAAGGCAACCGAAAAGACATAGGCAATAGAGACAGTAACGATCACAAGGATCAAACATCTCTAAAAACAAAGTTACTGAAGAAAATTATTAAGACAATGGTGATCCTCTATGTCTGAAGACGGGTGAGACTAAGCTCTCCTACATCTCAGACATGGAACACAGAACGGTGCAATGAGAAAGAAAAAAAAAAAAAAGAAGAAGAAGGCAGACACCGTCCAATCAATAGAAATAGGAAAGGAAAGAGAGTCAAAGAGACCAACACCAAATCCACCAAAGAGATACACACCAGTCTCCGAACGGCGGCGTATCTAGCTCATGCTTGAGAAAGTCAGTTTGGTCAACGACCATGCACACGACCGAAACAGCATGACCGTAGGCTGGCCACCCGGAAGAGGTGACAGGAAGTGCAGAAAGCGCCTTCCACAAAAGGCAACCGAAAAGACATAGGAAATAGAGACAGTAACGATCACAAGGATCAAACATCTCTACTGAAGAAAATTAAAAAGACACTGGTGATCCTCTATGTCTGAAGACGGGAGAGACTAAGCTCTCCTACATCTCAGACATGGAACACAGAACGGTGCAATGAGAAAGAAAAAAAAAAAAAAAAGAAGAAGAAGGCAGACACCGTCCAATCAATAGAAATAGGAAAGGAAAGAGAGTCAAAGAGACCAACACCAAATCCACCAAAGAGATACACACCAGTCTCCGAACGGCTGCGAACCTAGCTCATGCTTGAGAAAGTCAGTTTGGTCAACGACCATGCACACGACCGAAACAGCATGACCGTAGGCTGACCACCCGGAAGAGGTGACAGGAAGTGCAGAAAGCGCCTTCCACAAAAGGCAACCGAAAAGACATTGGAAATAGACAGTATCGATCACAAGGATCAAACATCTCTAAAAACAAAGCTACTGAAGAAAATTAAAATGACACTGGTGATCCTCTATGTCTGACGACGGGAGAGACTAAGCTCTCCTACATTTCAGACATGGAACACAGAACGGTGCAATGAGAAAGAAAAAAAAAAAGAAGAAGAAGGCAGACACCGTCGAAATCAATAGAAATAGGAAAGGAAAGAGAGTCAAAGAGACCAACACCAAATCCACCAAAGAGATACACACCAGTCTCCGAACGGCTGCGAACCTAGCTCATGCTTGAGAAAGTCAGCTTGGTCAACGACCATGCACACGACCGAAACAGCATGACCGTAGGCGGACCACCCGGAAGAGGTGACAGGAAGTGCAGAAAGCGCCTTCCACAAAAGGCAACCGAAAAGACATAGGAAATAGAGATAGTAACGATCACAAGGATCAAACATCTCTAAAAACAAAGTTACTGAAGAAAATTAATAAGACACTGGTGATCCTCTATGTCTGACGACGGGAGAGACTAAGCTCTCCTACATCTCAGACATGGAACACAGAACGGTGCAATGAGAAAGAAAAAAAAAAAGAAGAAGGAGGCAGGCGCCGTCGAATCAATTGAAATAGGAAAGGAAAGAGAGTCAAAGAGACCAACACCAAATCCATCAAGGATATACACACCATTCTCCGAACGGCTGCGAACCTAGCTCATGCTTGAGAAAGTCAGCTTGGTCAACGACCATGCACACGACCGAAACAGCATGACCGTAGGCTGGCCACCCGGAAGAGGTGACAGGAAGTGCAGAAAGCGCCTTCCACAAAAGGCAACTGAAAAGACATAGGAAATAGAGATAGTAACGATCACAAGGATCAAACATCTCTAAAAACAAAGCTACTGAAGAAAATTAATAAGACACTGGTGATCCTCTATGTCTGAAGACGGGAGAGACTAAGCTCTCCTACATCTCAGACATGGAACACAGAACGGTGCAATGAGAAAGAAAAAAAAAAAAAAAAGAAGAAGAAGGCAGACACCGTCCAATCAATAGAAATAGGAAAGGAAAGAGAGTCAAAGAGACCAACACCAAATCCACCAAAGAGATACACACCATTCTCCGAACGGCTGCGAACCTAGCTCATGCTTGAGAAAGTCAGTTTGGTCAACGACCATGCACACGACCGAAACAGCATGACCGTAGACTGACCACCCGGAAGAGGTGACAGGAAGTGCAGAAAGCGCCTTCCACATAAGGCAACCGAAAAGACATAGGAAATAGAGACAGTAACGATCACAAGGATCAAACATCTCTACCGAAGAAAATTAAAAAGACACTGGTGATCCTCTATGTCTGAAGACGGGAGAGACTAAGCTCTCCTACATCTCAGACATGGAACACAGAACGGTGCAATAAGAAAGAGAAAAAAAAAAAAAAAGGAAGGACGATGAAGAAGGCAGATACCTTCGAATCAATTGAAATAGGAAAGGAAATAGAGTCAAAGAGACCAACACCAAATCCATCAAGGATATACACACCAGTCTCCGAACGGCTGCGAACCTAGCTCATGCTTGAGAAAGTCAGCTTGGTCAACGACCATGCACACGACCGGAACAGCATGATCGTAGGCTGACCACCCATAAGAGGTGACAGGAAGTGCAGAAAGCGCCTTCCACAAAAGGCAACCGAAAAGACATAAGAAATAGAGACAGTAACGATCACAAGGATCAAACATCTCTAAAAACAAAGCTACTGAAGAAAATTAAAAAGACACTGGTGATCCTCTATGTCTGACGACGGGAGAGACTAAGCTCTCCTACATCTCAGACATGGAACACAGAACGGTGCAATGAGAAAGAAAAAAAAAAGAAGAAGAAGAAGGCAGACACCGTCGAAATCAATAGAAATAGGAAAGGAAAGAGAGTCAAAGAGACCAACACCAAATCCACCAAAGAGATACACACCAGTCTCCGAACGGCTGCGAACCTAGCTCATGCTTGAGAAAGTCAGCTTGGTCAACGACCATGCACACTACCGAAACAGCATGACCGTAGGCGGACCACCCGGAAGAGGTGACAGGAAGTGCAGAAAGCGCCTTCCACAAAAGGCAACCGAAAAGACATAGGCAATAGAGACAGTAACGATCACAAGGATCAAACATCTCTAAAAACAAAGTTACTGAAGAAAATTAAAAAGACACTGGTGATCCTCTATGTCTGACGACGGGAGAGACTAAGCTCTCCTACATCTCAGACATGGAACACAGAACGGTGCAATGAGAAAGAAAAAAAAAAGAAGAAGAAGAAGGCAGACACCGTCGAAATCAATAGAAATAGGAAAGGAAAGAGAGTCAAAGAGACCAACACCAAATCCACCAAAGAGATACACACCAGTCTCCGAACGGCGGCGTATCTAGCTCATGCTTGAGAAAGTCAGTTTGGTCAACGACCATGCACACGACCGAAACAGCATGACCGTAGGCTGGCCACCCGGAAGAGGTGACAGGAAGTGCAGAAAGCGCCTTCCACAAAAGGCAACCGAAAAGACATAGGAAATAGAGACAGTAACGATCACAAGGATCAAACATCTCTACTGAAGAAAATTAAAAAGACACTGGTGATCCTCTATGTCTGAAGACGGGAGAGACTAAGCTCTCCTACATCTCAGACATGGAACACAGAACGGTGCAATGAGAAAGAAAAAAAAAAAAAAAAGAAGAAGAAGGCAGACACCGTCCAATCAATAGAAATAGGAAAGGAAAGAGAGTCAAAGAGACCAACACCAAATCCACCAAAGAGATACACACCAGTCTCCGAACGGCTGCGAACCTAGCTCATGCTTGAGAAAGTCAGCTTGGTCAACGACCATGCACACGACCGAAACAGCATGACCGTAGGCGGACCACCCGGAAGAGGTGACAGGAAGTGCAGAAAGCGCCTTCCACAAAAGGCAACCGAAAAGACATAGGCAATAGAGACAGTAACGATCACAAGGATCAAACATCTCTAAAAACAAAGTTACTGAAGAAAATTAATAAGACACTGGTGATCCTCTATGTCTGACGACGGGAGAGACTAAGCTCTCCTACATCTCAGACATGGAACACAGAACGGTGCAATGAGAAAGAAAAAAAAAAAGAAGAAGGAGGCAGGCGCCGTCGAATCAATTGAAATAGGAAAGGAAAGAGAGTCAAAGAGACCAACACCAAATCCATCAAGGATATACACACCATTCTCCGAACGGCTGCGAACCTAGCTCATGCTTGAGAAAGTCAGCTTGGTCAACGACCATGCACACGACCGAAACAGCATGACCGTAGGCTGGCCACCCGGAAGAGGTGACAGGAAGTGCAGAAAGCGCCTTCCACAAAAGGCAACTGAAAAGACATAGGAAATAGAGATAGTAACGATCACAAGGATCAAACATCTCTAAAAACAAAGCTACTGAAGAAAATTAATAAGACACTGGTGATCCTCTATGTCTGAAGACGGGAGAGACTAAGCTCTCCTACATCTCAGACATGGAACACAGAACGGTGCAATGAGAAAGAAAAAAAAAAAAAAGAAGAAGAAGGCAGACACCGTCCAATCAATAGAAATAGGAAAGGAAAGAGAGTCAAAGAGACCAACACCAAATCCACCAAAGAGATACACACCATTCTCCGAACGGCTGCGAACCTAGCTCATGCTTGAGAAGGTCAGTTTGGTCAACGACCATGCACACGACCGAAACAGCATGACCGTAGACTGACCACCCGGAAGAGGTGACAGGAAGTGCAGAAAGCGCCTTCCACATAAGGCAACCGAAAAGACATAGGAAATAGAGACAGTAACGATCACAAGGATCAAACATCTCTACCGAAGAAAATTAAAAAGACACTGGTGATCCTCTATGTCTGAAGACGGGAGAGACTAAGCTCTCCTACATCTCAGACATGGAACACAGAACGGTGCAATAAGAAAGAGAAAAAAAAAAAAAGGAAGGACGATGAAGAAGGCAGATACCTTCGAATCAATTGAAATAGGAAAGGAAATAGAGTCAAAGAGACCAACACCAAATCCATCAAGGATATACACACCAGTCTCCGAACGGCTGCGAACCTAGCTCATGCTTGAGAAAGTCAGCTTGGTCAACGACCATGCACACGACCGGAACAGCATGATCGTAGGCTGACCACCCGGAAGAGGTGACAGGAAGTGCAGAAAGCGCCTTCCACAAAAGGCAACCGAAAAGACATAAGAAATTGAGACAGTAACGATCACAAGGATCAAACATCTCTAAAAACAAAGCTACTGAAGAAAATTAAAAAGACACTGGTGATCCTCTATGTCTGACGACGGGAGAGACTAAGCTCTCCTACATCTCAGACATGGAACACAGAACGGTGCAATGAGAAAGAAAAAAAAAAGAAGAAGAAGAAGGCAGACACCGTCGAAATCAATAGAAATAGGAAAGGAAAGAGAGTCAAAGAGACCAACACCAAATCCACCAAAGAGATACACACCAGTCTCCGAACGGCTGCGAACCTAGCTCATGCTTGAGAAAGTCAGCTTGGTCAACGACCATGCACACGACCGAAACAGCATGACCGTAGGCGGACCACCCGGAAGAGGTGACAGGAAGTGCAGAAAGCGCCTTCCACAAAAGGCAACCGAAAAGACATAGGCAATAGAGACAGTAACGATCACAAGGATCAAACATCTCTAAAAACAAAGTTACTGAAGAAAATTAATAAGACACTGGTGATCCTCTATGTCTGACGACGGGAGAGACTAAGCTCTCCTACATCTCAGACATGGAACACAGAACGGTGCAATGAGAAAGAAAAAAAAAAGAAGAAGAAGGAGGCAGACACCGTCGAAATCAATTGAAATAGGAAAGGAAAGAGAGTCAAAGAGACCAACACCAAATCCACCAAAGAGATACACACCAGTCTCCGAACGGCTGCGAACCTATCTCATGCTTGAGAAAGTCAGTTTGGTCAACGACCATGCACACGACCGAAACAGCATGACCGTAGGCTGGTCACCCGGAAGAGGTGACAGGAAGTGCAGAAAACGCCTTCCACAAAAGGCAACTGAAAAGACATAGGAAATAGAGACAGTAACGATCACAAGGATCAAACATCTCTACTGAAGAAAATTAAAAAGACACTGGTGATCCTCTATGTCTGAAGACGGGAGAGACTAAGCTCTCCTACATCTCAGACATGGAACACAGAACGGTGCAATGAGAAAGAAAAAAAAAAAAAAAGAAGAAGAAGGCAGACACCGTCCAATCAAAAGAAATAGGAAAGGAAAGAGAGTCAAAGAGACCAACACCAAATCCACCAAAGAGATACACACCAGTCTCCGAACGGCTGCGAACCTAGCTCATGCTTGAGAAAGTCAGTTTGGTCAACGACCATGCACACGACCGAAACAGCATGACCGTAGACTGACCACCCGGAAGAGGTGACAGGAAGTGCAGAAAGCGCCTTCCACATAAGGCAACCGAAAAGACATAGGAAATAGAGACAGTAACGATCACAAGCATCAAACATCTCTACCGAAGAAAATTAAAAAGACACTGGTGATCCTCTATGTCTGAAGACGGGAGAGACTAAGCTCTCCTACATCTCAGACATGGAACACAGAACGGTGCAATAAGAAAGAGAAAAAAAAAGAGAAAAAGGAAGGACGAAGAAGAAGGCAGATACCTTCGAATCAATTGAAATAGGAAAGGAAAGAGAGTCAAAGAGACCAACACCAAATCCATCAAGGATATACACACCAGTCTCCGAACGGCTGCGAACCTAGCTCATGCTTGAGAAAGTCAGCTTGGTCAACGACCATGCACACGACCGGAACAGCATGATCGTAGGCTGACCACCCGGAAGAGGTGACAGGAAGTGCAGAAAGCGCCTTCCACAAAAGGCAACCGAAAAGACATAAGAAATAGAGACAGTAACGATCACAAGGATCAAACATCTCTAAAAACAAAGCTACTGAAGAAAATTAAAAAGACACTGGTGATCCTCTATGTCTGACGACGGGAGAGACTAAGCTCTCCTACATCTCAGACATGGAACACAGAACGGTGCAATGAGAAAGAAAAAAAAAGAAGAAGAAGAAGGCAGACACCGTCGAAATCAATAGAAATAGGAAAGGAAAGAGAGTCAAAGAGACCAACACCAAATCCACCAAAGAGATACACACCAGTCTCCGAACGGCTGCGAACCTAGCTCATGCTTGAGAAAGTCAGCTTGGTCAACGACCATGCACACGACCGAAACAGCATGACCGTAGGCGGACCACCCGGAAGAGGTGACAGGAAGTGCAGAAAGCGCCTTCCACAAAAGGCAACCGAAACGACATAGGCAATAGAGACAGTAACGATCACAAGGATCAAACATCTCTAAAAACAAAGTTACTGAAGAAAATTAATAAGACACTGGTGATCCTCTATGTCTGACGACGGGAGAGACTAAGCTCTCCTACATCTCAGACATGGAACACAGAACGGTGCAATGAGAAAGAAAAAAAAAAAGAAGAAGGAGGCAGGCGCCGTCGAATCAATTGAAATAGGAAAGGAAAGAGAGTCAAAGAGACCAACACCAAATCCATCAAGGATATACACACCATTCTCCGAACGGCTGCGAACCTAGCTCATGCTTGAGAAAGTCAGCTTGGTCAACGACCATGCACACGACCGAAACAGCATGACCGTAGGCTGGCCACCCGGAAGAGGTGACAGGAAGTGCAGAAAGCGCCTTCCACAAAAGGCAACTGAAAAGACATAGGAAATAGAGATAGTAACGATCACAAGGATCAAACATCTCTAAAAACAAAGCTACTGAAGAAAATTAATAAGACACTGGTGATCCTCTATGTCTGAAGACGGGAGAGACTAAGCTCTCCTACATCTCAGACATGGAACACAGAACGGTGCAATGAGAAAGAAAAAAAAAAAAAAGAAGAAGAAGGCAGACACCGTCCAATCAATAGAAATAGGAAAGGAAAGAGAGTCAAAGAGACCAACACCAAATCCACCAAAGAGATACACACCATTCTCCGAACGGCTGCGAACCTAGCTCATGCTTGAGAAGGTCAGTTTGGTCAACGACCATGCACACGACCGAAACAGCATGACCGTAGACTGACCACCCGGAAGAGGTGACAGGAAGTGCAGAAAGCGCCTTCCACATAAGGCAACCGAAAAGACATAGGAAATAGAGACAGTAACGATCACAAGGATCAAACATCTCTACCGAAGAAAATTAAAAAGACACTGGTGATCCTCTATGTCTGAAGACGGGAGAGACTAAGCTCTCCTACATCTCAGACATGGAACACAGAACGGTGCAATAAGAAAGAGAAAAAAAAAAAAAGGAAGGACGATGAAGAAGGCAGATACCTTCGAATCAATTGAAATAGGAAAGGAAATAGAGTCAAAGAGACCAACACCAAATCCATCAAGGATATACACACCAGTCTCCGAACGGCTGCGAACCTAGCTCATGCTTGAGAAAGTCAGCTTGGTCAACGACCATGCACACGACCGGAACAGCATGATCGTAGGCTGACCACCCGGAAGAGGTGACAGGAAGTGCAGAAAGCGCCTTCCACAAAAGGCAACCGAAAAGACATAAGAAATTGAGACAGTAACGATCACAAGGATCAAACATCTCTAAAAACAAAGCTACTGAAGAAAATTAAAAAGACACTGGTGATCCTCTATGTCTGACGACGGGAGAGACTAAGCTCTCCTACATCTCAGACATGGAACACAGAACGGTGCAATGAGAAAGAAAAAAAAAAGAAGAAGAAGAAGGCAGACACCGTCGAAATCAATAGAAATAGGAAAGGAAAGAGAGTCAAAGAGACCAACACCAAATCCACCAAAGAGATACACACCAGTCTCCGAACGGCTGCGAACCTAGCTCATGCTTGAGAAAGTCAGCTTGGTCAACGACCATGCACACGACCGAAACAGCATGACCGTAGGCGGACCACCCGGAAGAGGTGACAGGAAGTGCAGAAAGCGCCTTCCACAAAAGGCAACCGAAAAGACATAGGCAATAGAGACAGTAACGATCACAAGGATCAAACATCTCTAAAAACAAAGTTACTGAAGAAAATTAATAAGACACTGGTGATCCTCTATGTCTGACGACGGGAGAGACTAAGCTCTCCTACATCTCAGACATGGAACACAGAACGGTGCAATGAGAAAGAAAAAAAAAAGAAGAAGAAGGAGGCAGACACCGTCGAAATCAATTGAAATAGGAAAGGAAAGAGAGTCAAAGAGACCAACACCAAATCCACCAAAGAGATACACACCAGTCTCCGAACGGCTGCGAACCTATCTCATGCTTGAGAAAGTCAGTTTGGTCAACGACCATGCACACGACCGAAACAGCATGACCGTAGGCTGGTCACCCGGAAGAGGTGACAGGAAGTGCAGAAAACGCCTTCCACAAAAGGCAACTGAAAAGACATAGGAAATAGAGACAGTAACGATCACAAGGATCAAACATCTCTACTGAAGAAAATTAAAAAGACACTGGTGATCCTCTATGTCTGAAGACGGGAGAGACTAAGCTCTCCTACATCTCAGACATGGAACACAGAACGGTGCAATGAGAAAGAAAAAAAAAAAAAAAGAAGAAGAAGGCAGACACCGTCCAATCAAAAGAAATAGGAAAGGAAAGAGAGTCAAAGAAACCAACACCAAATCCACCAAAGAGATACACACCAGTCTCCGAACGGCTGCGAACCTAGCTCATGCTTGAGAAAGTCAGTTTGGTCAACGACCATGCACACGACCGAAACAGCATGACCGTAGACTGACCACCCGGAAGAGGTGACAGGAAGTGCAGAAAGCGCCTTCCACATAAGGCAACCGAAAAGACATAGGAAATAGAGACAGTAACGATCACAAGCATCAAACATCTCTACCGAAGAAAATTAAAAAGACACTGGTGATCCTCTATGTCTGAAGACGGGAGAGACTAAGCTCTCCTACATCTCAGACATGGAACACAGAACGGTGCAATAAGAAAGAGAAAAAAAAAGAGAAAAAGGAAGGACGAAGAAGAAGGCAGATACCTTCGAATCAATTGAAATAGGAAAGGAAAGAGAGTCAAAGAGACCAACACCAAATCCATCAAGGATATACACACCAGTCTCCGAACGGCTGCGAACCTAGCTCATGCTTGAGAAAGTCAGCTTGGTCAACGACCATGCACACGACCGGAACAGCATGATCGTAGGCTGACCACCCGGAAGAGGTGACAGGAAGTGCAGAAAGCGCCTTCCACAAAAGGCAACCGAAAAGACATAAGAAATAGAGACAGTAACGATCACAAGGATCAAACATCTCTAAAAACAAAGCTACTGAAGAAAATTAAAAAGACACTGGTGATCCTCTATGTCTGACGACGGGAGAGACTAAGCTCTCCTACATCTCAGACATGGAACACAGAACGGTGCAATGAGAAAGAAAAAAAAAGAAGAAGAAGAAGGCAGACACCGTCGAAATCAATAGAAATAGGAAAGGAAAGAGAGTCAAAGAGACCAACACCAAATCCACCAAAGAGATACACACCAGTCTCCGAACGGCTGCGAACCTAGCTCATGCTTGAGAAAGTCAGCTTGGTCAACGACCATGCACACGACCGAAACAGCATGACCGTAGGCGGACCACCCGGAAGAGGTGACAGGAAGTGCAGAAAGCGCCTTCCACAAAAGGCAACCGAAACGACATAGGCAATAGAGACAGTAACGATCACAAGGATCAAACATCTCTAAAAACAAAGTTACTGAAGAAAATTAATAAGACACTGGTGATCCTCTATGTCTGAAGACGGGAGAGACTAAGCTCTCCTACATCTCAGACATGGAACACAGAACGGTGCAATGAGAAAGAAAAAAAAAAAAAAGAAGAAGAAGGCAGACACCGTCCAATCAATAGAAATAGGAAAGGAAAGAGAGTCAAAGAGACCAACACCAAATCCACCAAAGAGATACACACCAGTCTCCGAACGGCTGCGAACCTAGCTCATGCTTGAGAAAGTCAGTTTGGTCAACGACCATGCACACGACCGAAACAGCATGACCGTAGACTGACCACCCGGAAGAGGTGACAGGAAGTGCAGAAAGCGCCTTCCACATAAGGCAACCGAAAAGACATAGGAAATAGAGACAGTAACGATCACAAGGATCAAACATCTCTACCGAAGAAAATTAAAAAGACACTGGTGATCCTCTATGTCTGAAGACGGGAGAGACTAAGCTCTCCTACATCTCAGACATGGAACACAGAACGGTGCAATAAGAAAGAGAAAAAAAAAAAGAGAAAAAGGAAGGACGATGAAGAAGGCAGATACCTTCGAATCAATTGAAATAGGAAAGGAAAGAGAGTCAAAGAGACCAACACCAAATCCATCAAGGATATACACACCAGTCTCCGAACGGCTGCGAACCTAGCTCATGCTTGAGAAAGTCAGCTTGGTCAACGACCATGCACACGACCGGAACAGCATGATCGTAGGCTGACCACCCGGAAGAGGTGACAGGAAGTGCAGAAAGCGCCTTCCACAAAAGGCAACCGAAAAGACATAAGAAATAGAGACAGTAACGATCACAAGGATCAAACATCTCTAAAAACAAAGCTACTGAAGAAAATTAAAAAGACACTGGTGATCCTCTATGTCTGACGACGGGAGAGACTAAGCTCTCCTACATCTCAGACATGGAACACAGAACGGTGCAATGAGAAAGAAAAAAAAAGAAGAAGAAGAAGGCAGACACCGTCGAAATCAATAGAAATAGGAAAGGAAAGAGAGTCAAAGAGACCAACACCAAATCCACCAAAGAGATACACACCAGTCTCCGAACGGCTGCGAACCTAGCTCATGCTTGAGAAAGTCAGCTTGGTCAACGACCATGCACACGACCGAAACAGCATGACCGTAGGCGGACCACCCGGAAGAGGTGACAGGAAGTGCAGAAAGCGCCTTCCACAAAAGGCAACCGAAACGACATAGGCAATAGAGACAGTAACGATCACAAGGATCAAACATCTCTAAAAACAAAGTTACTGAAGAAAATTAATAAGACACTGGTGATCCTCTATGTCTGAAGACGGGAGAGACTAAGCTCTCCTACATCTCAGACATGGAACACAGAACGGTGCAATGAGAAAGAAAAAAAAAAAAGAAGAAGAAGGCAGACACCGTCCAATCAATAGAAATAGGAAAGGAAAGAGAGTCAAAGAGACCAACACCAAATCCACCAAAGAGATACACACCAGTCTCCGAACGGCTGCGAACCTAGCTCATGCTTGAGAAAGTCAGTTTGGTCAACGACCATGCACACGACCGAAACAGCATGACCGTAGACTGACCACCCGGAAGAGGTGACAGGAAGTGCAGAAAGCGCCTTCCACATAAGGCAACCGAAAAGACATAGGAAATAGAGACAGTAACGATCACAAGGATCAAACATCTCTACCGAAGAAAATTAAAAAGACACTGGTGATCCTCTATGTCTGAAGACGGGAGAGACTAAGCTCTCCTACATCTCAGACATGGAACACAGAACGGTGCAATAAGAAAGAGAAAAAAAAAAGAGAAAAAGGAAGGACGATGAAGAAGGCAGATACCTTCGAATCAATTGAAATAGGAAAGGAAAGAGAGTCAAAGAGACCAACACCAAATCCATCAAGGATATACACACCAGTCTCCGAACGGCTGCGAACCTAGCTCATGCTTGAGAAAGTCAGCTTGGTCAACGACCATGCACACGACCGGAACAGCATGATCGTAGGCTGACCACCCGGAAGAGGTGACAGGAAGTGCAGAAAGCGCCTTCCACAAAAGGCAACCGAAAAGACATAAGAAATAGAGACAGTAACGATCACAAGGATCAAACATCTCTAAAAACAAAGCTACTGAAGAAAATTAAAAAGACACTGGTGATCCTCTATGTCTGACGACGGGAGAGACTAAGCTCTCCTACATCTCAGACATGGAACACAGAACGGTGCAATGAGAAAGAAAAAAAAAGAAGAAGAAGAAGGCAGACACCGTCGAAATCAATAGAAATAGGAAAGGAAAGAGAGTCAAAGAGACCAACACCAAATCCACCAAAGAGATACACACCAGTCTCCGAACGGCTGCGAACCTAGCTCATGCTTGAGAAAGTCAGTTTGGTCAACGACCATGCACACGACGGAAACAGCATGACCGTAGGCGGACCACCCGGAAGAGGTGACAGGAAGTGCAGAAAGCGCCTTCCACAAAAGGCAACCGAAAAGACATAGGCAATAGAGACAGTAACGATCACAAGGATCAAACATCTCTTCTGAAGAAAATTAAAAAGACACTGGTGATCCTCTATGTCTGAAGACGGGAGAGACTAAGCTCTCCTACATCTCAGACATGGAACACAGAACGGTGCAATGAGAAAGAAAAAAAAAAGAAGAAGAAGAAGGCAGACACCGTCGAAATCAATAGAAATAGGAAAGGAAAGAGAGTCAAAGAGACCAACACCAAATCCACCAAAGAGATACACACCAGTCTCCGAACGGCTGCGAACCTAGCTCATGCTTGAGAAAGTCAGCTTGGTCAACGACCATGCACACGACCGAAACAGCATGACCGTAGGCGGACCACCCGGAAGAGGTGACAGGAAGTGCAGAAAGCGCCTTCCACAAAAGGCAACCGAAAAGACATAGGCAATAGAGACAGTAACGATCACAAGGATCAAACATCTCTAAAAACAAAGTTACTGAAGAAAATTAATAAGACACTGGTGATCCTCTATGTCTGACGACGGGAGAGACTAAGCTCTCCTACATCTCAGACATGGAACACAGAACGGTGCAATGAGAAAGAAAAAAGAAGCAGATACCTTCGAATCAATTGAAATAGGTAAGGAAAGAGAGTCAAAGAGACCAACACCAAATCCACCAAAGAGATACACACCAGTCTCCGAACGGCTGCGAACCTAGCTCATGCTTGAGAAAGTCAGTTTGGTCAACGACCATGCACACGACCGAAACAGCATGACCGTAGGCTGACCACCCGGAAGAGGTGACAGGAAGTGCAGAAAGCGCCTTCCACAAAAGGCAACCGAAAAGACATAGGAAATAGAGACAGTAACGATCACAAGGATCAAACATCTCTACTGAAGAAAATTAAAAAGACACTGGTGATCCTCTATGTCTGAAGACGGGAGAGACTAAGCTCTCCTACATCTCAGACATGGAACACAGAACGGTGCAATGAGAAAGAAAAAAAAAAAAAGAAGAAGAAGGCAGACACCGTCCAATCAATAGAAATAGGAAAGGAAAGAGAGTCAAAGAGACCAACACCAAATCCACCAAAGAGATACACACCAGTCTCCGAACGGCTGCGAACCTAGCTCATGCTTGAGAAAGTCAGTTTGGTCAACGACCATGCACACGACCGAAACAGCATGACCGTAGGCTGACCACCCGGAAGAGGTGACAGGAAGTGCAGAAAGCGCCTTCCACAAAAGGCAACCGAAAAGACATAAGAAATAGAGACAGTAACGATCACAAGGATCAAACATCTCTAAAAACAAAGCTACTGAAGAAAATTAAAAAGACACTGGTGATCCTCTATGTCTGACGACGGGAGAGACTAAGCTCTCCTACATCGCAGACATGGAACACAGAACGGTGCAATGAGAAAGAAAAAAAAAAGAAGAAGAAGAAGGCAGACACCGTCGAAATCAATAGAAATAGGAAAGGAAAGAGAGTCAAAGAGACCAACACCAAATCCACCAAAGAGATACACACCAGTCTCCGAACGGCTGCGAACCTAGCTCATGCTTGAGAAAGTCAGCTTGGTCAACGACCATGCACACGACCGAAACAGCATGACCGTAGGCGGACCACCCGGAAGAGGTGACAGGAAGTGCAGAAAGCGCCTTCCACAAAAGGCAACCGAAAAGACATAGGCAATAGAGACAGTAACGATCACAAGGATCAAACATCTCTAAAAACAAAGTTACTGAAGAAAATTAATAAGACACTGGTGATCCTCTATGTCTGACGACGGGAGAGACTAAGCTCTCCTACATCTCAGACATGGAACAGAGAACGGTGCAATGAGAAAGAAAAAAAAAAGATGAAGAAGAAGGCAGACACCGTCGAAATCAATAGAAATAGGAAAGGAAAGAGAGTCAAAGAGACCAACACCAAATCCACCAAAGAGATACACACCAGTCTCCGAACGGCTGCGAACCTAGCTCATGCTTGAGAAAGTCAGTTTGGTCAACGACCATGCACACGACCGAAACAGCATGACCGTAGGCTGGCCACCCGGAAGAGGTGACAGGAAGTGCAGAAAGCGCCTTCCACAAAAGGCAACTGAAAAGACATAGGAAATAGAGACAGTAACGATCACAAGGATCAAACATCTCTAAAAACAAAGTTACTGAAGAAAATTAATAAGACACTGGTGATCCTCTATGTCTGAAGACGGGAGAGACTAAGCTCTCCTACATCTCAGACATGGAACACAGAACGGTGCAATGAGAAAGAAAAAAAAAAAAAAAAAGAAGAAGAAGGCAGACACCGTCCAATCAATAGAAATAGGAAAGGAAAGAGAGTCAAAGAGACCAACACCAAATCCATCAAGGATATACACACCAGTCTCCGAACGGCTGCGAACCTAGCTCATGCTTGAGAAAGTCAGCTTGGTCAACGACCATGCACACGACCGGAACAGCATGATCGTAGGCTGACCACCCGGAAGAGGTGACAGGAAGTGCAGAAAGCGCCTTCCACAAAAGGCAACCGAAAAGACATAAGAAATAGAGACAGTAACGATCACAAGGATCAAACATCTCTAAAAACAAAGCTACTGAAGAAAATTAAAAAGACACTGGTGATCCTCTATGTCTGACGACGGGAGAGACTAAGCTCTCCTACATCTCAGACATGGAACACAGAACGGTGCAATGAGAAAGAAAAAAAAAAGAAGAAGAAGAAGGCAGACACCGTCGAAATCAATAGAAATAGGAAAGGAAAGAGAGTCAAAGAGACCAACACCAAATCCACCAAAGAGATACACACCAGTCTCCGAACGGCTGCGAACCTAGCTCATGCTTGAGAAAGTCAGCTTGGTCAACGACCATGCACACTACCGAAACAGCATGACCGTAGGCGGACCACCCGGAAGAGGTGACAGGAAGTGCAGAAAGCGCCTTCCACAAAAGGCAACCGAAAAGACATAGGCAATAGAGACAGTAACGATCACAAGGATCAAACATCTCTAAAAACAAAGTTACTGAAGAAAATTATTAAGACAATGGTGATCCTCTATGTCTGAAGACGGGTGAGACTAAGCTCTCCTACATCTCAGACATGGAACACAGAACGGTGCAATGAGAAAGAAAAAAAAAAAAAAGAAGAAGAAGGCAGACACCGTCCAATCAATAGAAATAGGAAAGGAAAGAGAGTCAAAGAGACCAACACCAAATCCACCAAAGAGATACACACCAGTCTCCGAACGGCGGCGTATCTAGCTCATGCTTGAGAAAGTCAGTTTGGTCAACGACCATGCACACGACCGAAACAGCATGACCGTAGGCTGGCCACCCGGAAGAGGTGACAGGAAGTGCAGAAAGCGCCTTCCACAAAAGGCAACCGAAAAGACATAGGAAATAGAGACAGTAACGATCACAAGGATCAAACATCTCTACTGAAGAAAATTAAAAAGACACTGGTGATCCTCTATGTCTGAAGACGGGAGAGACTAAGCTCTCCTACATCTCAGACATGGAACACAGAACGGTGCAATGAGAAAGAAAAAAAAAAAAAAAAGAAGAAGAAGGCAGACACCGTCGAAATCAATAGAAATAGGAAAGGAAAGAGAGTCAAAGAGACCAACACCAAATCCACCAAAGAGATACACACCAGTCTCCGAACGGCTGCGAACCTAGCTCATGCTTGAGAAAGTCAGTTTGGTCAACGACCATGCACACGACCGAAACAGCATGACCGTAGGCTGACCACCCGGAAGAGGTGACAGGAAGTGCAGAAAGCGCCTTCCACAAAAGGCAACCGAAAAGACATTGGAAATAGACAGTATCGATCACAAGGATCAAACATCTCTAAAAACAAAGCTACTGAAGAAAATTAAAATGACACTGGTGATCCTCTATGTCTGACGACGGGAGAGACTAAGCTCTCCTACATTTCAGACATGGAACACAGAACGGTGCAATGAGAAAGAAAAAAAAAAAGAAGAAGAAGGCAGACACCGTCGAAATCAATAGAAATAGGAAAGGAAAGAGAGTCAAAGAGACCAACACCAAATCCACCAAAGAGATACACACCAGTCTCCGAACGGCTGCGAACCTAGCTCATGCTTGAGAAAGTCAGCTTGGTCAACGACCATGCACACGACCGAAACAGCATGACCGTAGGCGGACCACCCGGAAGAGGTGACAGGAAGTGCAGAAAGCGCCTTCCACAAAAGGCAACCGAAAAGACATAGGAAATAGAGATAGTAACGATCACAAGGATCAAACATCTCTAAAAACAAAGTTACTGAAGAAAATTAATAAGACACTGGTGATCCTCTATGTCTGACGACGGGAGAGACTAAGCTCTCCTACATCTCAGACATGGAACACAGAACGGTGCAATGAGAAAGAAAAAAAAAAAGAAGAAGGAGGCAGGCGCCGTCGAATCAATTGAAATAGGAAAGGAAAGAGAGTCAAAGAGACCAACACCAAATCCATCAAGGATATACACACCATTCTCCGAACGGCTGCGAACCTAGCTCATGCTTGAGAAAGTCAGCTTGGTCAACGACCATGCACACGACCGAAACAGCATGACCGTAGGCTGGCCACCCGGAAGAGGTGACAGGAAGTGCAGAAAGCGCCTTCCACAAAAGGCAACTGAAAAGACATAGGAAATAGAGATAGTAACGATCACAAGGATCAAACATCTCTAAAAACAAAGCTACTGAAGAAAATTAATAAGACACTGGTGATCCTCTATGTCTGAAGACGGGAGAGACTAAGCTCTCCTACATCTCAGACATGGAACACAGAACGGTGCAATGAGAAAGAAAAAAAAAAAAAAAAGAAGAAGAAGGCAGACACCGTCCAATCAATAGAAATAGGAAAGGAAAGAGAGTCAAAGAGACCAACACCAAATCCACCAAAGAGATACACACCATTCTCCGAACGGCTGCGAACCTAGCTCATGCTTGAGAAAGTCAGTTTGGTCAACGACCATGCACACGACCGAAACAGCATGACCGTAGACTGACCACCCGGAAGAGGTGACAGGAAGTGCAGAAAGCGCCTTCCACATAAGGCAACCGAAAAGACATAGGAAATAGAGACAGTAACGATCACAAGGATCAAACATCTCTACCGAAGAAAATTAAAAAGACACTGGTGATCCTCTATGTCTGAAGACGGGAGAGACTAAGCTCTCCTACATCTCAGACATGGAACACAGAACGGTGCAATAAGAAAGAGAAAAAAAAAAAAAAAGGAAGGACGATGAAGAAGGCAGATACCTTCGAATCAATTGAAATAGGAAAGGAAATAGAGTCAAAGAGACCAACACCAAATCCATCAAGGATATACACACCAGTCTCCGAACGGCTGCGAACCTAGCTCATGCTTGAGAAAGTCAGCTTGGTCAACGACCATGCACACGACCGGAACAGCATGATCGTAGGCTGACCACCCGGAAGAGGTGACAGGAAGTGCAGAAAGCGCCTTCCACAAAAGGCAACCGAAAAGACATAAGAAATAGAGACAGTAACGATCACAAGGATCAAACATCTCTAAAAACAAAGCTACTGAAGAAAATTAAAAAGACACTGGTGATCCTCTATGTCTGACGACGGGAGAGACTAAGCTCTCCTACATCGCAGACATGGAACACAGAACGGTGCAATGAGAAAGAAAAAAAAAAGAAGAAGAAGAAGGCAGACACCGTCGAAATCAATAGAAATAGGAAAGGAAAGAGAGTCAAAGAGACCAACACCAAATCCACCAAAGAGATACACACCAGTCTCCGAACGGCTGCGAACCTAGCTCATGCTTGAGAAAGTCAGCTTGGTCAACGACCATGCACACGACCGAAACAGCATGACCGTAGGCGGACCACCCGGAAGAGGTGACAGGAAGTGCAGAAAGCGCCTTCCACAAAAGGCAACCGAAAAGACATAGGCAATAGAGACAGTAACGATCACAAGGATCAAACATCTCTAAAAACAAAGTTACTGAAGAAAATTAATAAGACACTGGTGATCCTCTATGTCTGACGACGGGAGAGACTAAGCTCTCCTACATCTCAGACATGGAACAGAGAACGGTGCAATGAGAAAGAAAAAAAAAAGATGAAGAAGAAGGCAGACACCGTCGAAATCAATAGAAATAGGAAAGGAAAGAGAGTCAAAGAGACCAACACCAAATCCACCAAAGAGATACACACCAGTCTCCGAACGGCTGCGAACCTAGCTCATGCTTGAGAAAGTCAGTTTGGTCAACGACCATGCACACGACCGAAACAGCATGACCGTAGGCTGACCACCCGGAGGAGGTGACAGGAAGTGCAGAAAGCGCCTTCCACAAAAGGCAACCGAAAAGACATAGGAAATAGACAGTATCGATCACAAGGATCAAACATCTCTAAAAACAAAGCTACTGAAGAAAATTAAAATGACACTGGTGATCCTCTATGTCTGACGACGGGAGAGACTAAGCTCTCCTACATCTCAGACATGGAACACAGAACGGTGCAATGAGAAAGAAAAAAAAAAAAAAAAAGAAGAAGAAGGCAGACACCGTCCAATCAATAGAAATAGGAAAGGAAAGAGAGTCAAAGAGACCAACACCAAATCCATCAAGGATATACACACCAGTCTCCGAACGGCTGCGAACCTAGCTCATGCTTGAGAAAGTCAGCTTGGTCAACGACCATGCACACGACCGGAACAGCATGATCGTAGGCTGACCACCCGGAAGAGGTGACAGGAAGTGCAGAAAGCGCCTTCCACAAAAGGCAACCGAAAAGACATAAGAAATAGAGACAGTAACGATCACAAGGATCAAACATCTCTAAAAACAAAGCTACTGAAGAAAATTAAAAAGACACTGGTGATCCTCTATGTCTGACGACGGGAGAGACTAAGCTCTCCTACATCTCAGACATGGAACACAGAACGGTGCAATGAGAAAGAAAAAAAAAAGAAGAAGAAGAAGGCAGACACCGTCGAAATCAATAGAAATAGGAAAGGAAAGAGAGTCAAAGAGACCAACACCAAATCCACCAAAGAGATACACACCAGTCTCCGAACGGCTGCGAACCTAGCTCATGCTTGAGAAAGTCAGCTTGGTCAACGACCATGCACACTACCGAAACAGCATGACCGTAGGCGGACCACCCGGAAGAGGTGACAGGAAGTGCAGAAAGCGCCTTCCACAAAAGGCAACCGAAAAGACATAGGCAATAGAGACAGTAACGATCACAAGGATCAAACATCTCTAAAAACAAAGTTACTGAAGAAAATTAATAAGACAATGGTGATCCTCTATGTCTGAAGACGGGTGAGACTAAGCTCTCCTACATCTCAGACATGGAACACAGAACGGTGCAATGAGAAAGAAAAAAAAAAAAGAAGAAGAAGGCAGACACCGTCCAATCAATA
This sequence comes from Lasioglossum pauxillum, assembly GCA_933228785.1. Taxonomy (NCBI): domain Eukaryota; kingdom Metazoa; phylum Arthropoda; class Insecta; order Hymenoptera; family Halictidae; genus Lasioglossum; species Lasioglossum pauxillum. The sequence continues at coordinate 16,589,463 of OW121707.1, forward strand.
GAAATAGGAAAGGAAAGAGAGTCAAAGAGACCAACACCAAATCCACCAAAGAGATACACACCAGTCTCCGAACGGCGGCGTATCTAGCTCATGCTTGAGAAAGTCAGTTTGGTCAACGACCATGCACACGACCGAAACAGCATGACCGTAGGCTGGCCACCCGGAAGAGGTGACAGGAAGTGCAGAAAGCGCCTTCCACAAAAGGCAACCGAAAAGACATAGGAAATAGAGACAGTAACGATCACAAGGATCAAACATCTCTACTGAAGAAAATTAAAAAGACACTGGTGATCCTCTATGTCTGAAGACGGGAGAGACTAAGCTCTCCTACATCTCAGACATGGAACACAGAACGGTGCAATGAGAAAGAAAAAAAAAAAAAAAAGAAGAAGAAGGCAGACACCGTCCAATCAATAGAAATAGGAAAGGAAAGAGAGTCAAAGAGACCAACACCAAATCCACCAAAGAGATACACACCAGTCTCCGAACGGCTGCGAACCTAGCTCATGCTTGAGAAAGTCAGCTTGGTCAACGACCATGCACACGACCGAAACAGCATGACCGTAGGCGGACCACCCGGAAGAGGTGACAGGAAGTGCAGAAAGCGCCTTCCACAAAAGGCAACCGAAAAGACATAGGCAATAGAGACAGTAACGATCACAAGGATCAAACATCTCTAAAAACAAAGTTACTGAAGAAAATTAATAAGACACTGGTGATCCTCTATGTCTGACGACGGGAGAGACTAAGCTCTCCTACATCTCAGACATGGAACACAGAACGGTGCAATGAGAAAGAAAAAAAAAAAGAAGAAGGAGGCAGGCGCCGTCGAATCAATTGAAATAGGAAAGGAAAGAGAGTCAAAGAGACCAACACCAAATCCATCAAGGATATACACACCATTCTCCGAACGGCTGCGAACCTAGCTCATGCTTGAGAAAGTCAGCTTGGTCAACGACCATGCACACGACCGAAACAGCATGACCGTAGGCTGGCCACCCGGAAGAGGTGACAGGAAGTGCAGAAAGCGCCTTCCACAAAAGGCAACTGAAAAGACATAGGAAATAGAGATAGTAACGATCACAAGGATCAAACATCTCTAAAAACAAAGCTACTGAAGAAAATTAATAAGACACTGGTGATCCTCTATGTCTGAAGACGGGAGAGACTAAGCTCTCCTACATCTCAGACATGGAACACAGAACGGTGCAATGAGAAAGAAAAAAAAAAAAAAGAAGAAGAAGGCAGACACCGTCCAATCAATAGAAATAGGAAAGGAAAGAGAGTCAAAGAGACCAACACCAAATCCACCAAAGAGATACACACCATTCTCCGAACGGCTGCGAACCTAGCTCATGCTTGAGAAAGTCAGTTTGGTCAACGACCATGCACACGACCGAAACAGCATGACCGTAGACTGACCACCCGGAAGAGGTGACAGGAAGTGCAGAAAGCGCCTTCCACATAAGGCAACCGAAAAGACATAGGAAATAGAGACAGTAACGATCACAAGGATCAAACATCTCTACCGAAGAAAATTAAAAAGACACTGGTGATCCTCTATGTCTGAAGACGGGAGAGACTAAGCTCTCCTACATCTCAGACATGGAACACAGAACGGTGCAATAAGAAAGAGAAAAAAAAAAAAAAGGAAGGACGATGAAGAAGGCAGATACCTTCGAATCAATTGAAATAGGAAAGGAAATAGAGTCAAAGAGACCAACACCAAATCCATCAAGGATATACACACCAGTCTCCGAACGGCTGCGAACCTAGCTCATGCTTGAGAAAGTCAGCTTGGTCAACGACCATGCACACGACCGGAACAGCATGATCGTAGGCTGACCACCCGGAAGAGGTGACAGGAAGTGCAGAAAGCGCCTTCCACAAAAGGCAACCGAAAAGACATAAGAAATTGAGACAGTAACGATCACAAGGATCAAACATCTCTAAAAACAAAGCTACTGAAGAAAATTAAAAAGACACTGGTGATCCTCTATGTCTGACGACGGGAGAGACTAAGCTCTCCTACATCTCAGACATGGAACACAGAACGGTGCAATGAGAAAGAAAAAAAAAAGAAGAAGAAGAAGGCAGACACCGTCGAAATCAATAGAAATAGGAAAGGAAAGAGAGTCAAAGAGACCAACACCAAATCCACCAAAGAGATACACACCAGTCTCCGAACGGCTGCGAACCTAGCTCATGCTTGAGAAAGTCAGCTTGGTCAACGACCATGCACACGACCGAAACAGCATGACCGTAGGCGGACCACCCGGAAGAGGTGACAGGAAGTGCAGAAAGCGCCTTCCACAAAAGGCAACCGAAAAGACATAGGCAATAGAGACAGTAACGATCACAAGGATCAAACATCTCTAAAAACAAAGTTACTGAAGAAAATTAATAAGACACTGGTGATCCTCTATGTCTGACGACGGGAGAGACTAAGCTCTCCTACATCTCAGACATGGAACACAGAACGGTGCAATGAGAAAGAAAAAAAAAAGAAGAAGAAGGAGGCAGACACCGTCGAAATCAATTGAAATAGGAAAGGAAAGAGAGTCAAAGAGACCAACACCAAATCCACCAAAGAGATACACACCAGTCTCCGAACGGCTGCGAACCTATCTCATGCTTGAGAAAGTCAGTTTGGTCAACGACCATGCACACGACCGAAACAGCATGACCGTAGGCTGGTCACCCGGAAGAGGTGACAGGAAGTGCAGAAAACGCCTTCCACAAAAGGCAACTGAAAAGACATAGGAAATAGAGACAGTAACGATCACAAGGATCAAACATCTCTACTGAAGAAAATTAAAAAGACACTGGTGATCCTCTATGTCTGAAGACGGGAGAGACTAAGCTCTCCTACATCTCAGACATGGAACACAGAACGGTGCAATGAGAAAGAAAAAAAAAAAAAAGAAGAAGAAGGCAGACACCGTCCAATCAAAAGAAATAGGAAAGGAAAGAGAGTCAAAGAGACCAACACCAAATCCACCAAAGAGATACACACCAGTCTCCGAACGGCTGCGAACCTAGCTCATGCTTGAGAAAGTCAGTTTGGTCAACGACCATGCACACGACCGAAACAGCATGACCGTAGACTGACCACCCGGAAGAGGTGACAGGAAGTGCAGAAAGCGCCTTCCACATAAGGCAACCGAAAAGACATAGGAAATAGAGACAGTAACGATCACAAGGATCAAACATCTCTACCGAAGAAAATTAAAAAGACACTGGTGATCCTCTATGTCTGAAGACGGGAGAGACTAAGCTCTCCTACATCTCAGACATGGAACACAGAACGGTGCAATAAGAAAGAGAAAAAAAAAGAGAAAAAGGAAGGACGAAGAAGAAGGCAGATACCTTCGAATCAATTGAAATAGGAAAGGAAAGAGAGTCAAAGAGACCAACACCAAATCCATCAAGGATATACACACCAGTCTCCGAACGGCTGCGAACCTAGCTCATGCTTGAGAAAGTCAGCTTGGTCAACGACCATGCACACGACCGGAACAGCATGATCGTAGGCTGACCACCCGGAAGAGGTGACAGGAAGTGCAGAAAGCGCCTTCCACAAAAGGCAACCGAAAAGACATAAGAAATAGAGACAGTAACGATCACAAGGATCAAACATCTCTAAAAACAAAGCTACTGAAGAAAATTAAAAAGACACTGGTGATCCTCTATGTCTGACGACGGGAGAGACTAAGCTCTCCTACATCTCAGACATGGAACACAGAACGGTGCAATGAGAAAGAAAAAAAAAGAAGAAGAAGAAGGCAGACACCGTCGAAATCAATAGAAATAGGAAAGGAAAGAGAGTCAAAGAGACCAACACCAAATCCACCAAAGAGATACACACCAGTCTCCGAACGGCTGCGAACCTAGCTCATGCTTGAGAAAGTCAGCTTGGTCAACGACCATGCACACGACCGAAACAGCATGACCGTAGGCGGACCACCCGGAAGAGGTGACAGGAAGTGCAGAAAGCGCCTTCCACAAAAGGCAACCGAAACGACATAGGCAATAGAGACAGTAACGATCACAAGGATCAAACATCTCTAAAAACAAAGTTACTGAAGAAAATTAATAAGACACTGGTGATCCTCTATGTCTGAAGACGGGAGAGACTAAGCTCTCCTACATCTCAGACATGGAACACAGAACGGTGCAATGAGAAAGAAAAAAAAAAAAAAGAAGAAGAAGGCAGACACCGTCCAATCAATAGAAATAGGAAAGGAAAGAGAGTCAAAGAGACCAACACCAAATCCACCAAAGAGATACACACCAGTCTCCGAACGGCTGCGAACCTAGCTCATGCTTGAGAAAGTCAGTTTGGTCAACGACCATGCACACGACCGAAACAGCATGACCGTAGACTGACCACCCGGAAGAGGTGACAGGAAGTGCAGAAAGCGCCTTCCACATAAGGCAACCGAAAAGACATAGGAAATAGAGACAGTAACGATCACAAGGATCAAACATCTCTACCGAAGAAAATTAAAAAGACACTGGTGATCCTCTATGTCTGAAGACGGGAGAGACTAAGCTCTCCTACATCTCAGACATGGAACACAGAACGGTGCAATAAGAAAGAGAAAAAAAAAAAGAGAAAAAGGAAGGACGATGAAGAAGGCAGATACCTTCGAATCAATTGAAATAGGAAAGGAAAGAGAGTCAAAGAGACCAACACCAAATCCATCAAGGATATACACACCAGTCTCCGAACGGCTGCGAACCTAGCTCATGCTTGAGAAAGTCAGCTTGGTCAACGACCATGCACACGACCGGAACAGCATGATCGTAGGCTGACCACCCGGAAGAGGTGACAGGAAGTGCAGAAAGCGCCTTCCACAAAAGGCAACCGAAAAGACATAAGAAATAGAGACAGTAACGATCACAAGGATCAAACATCTCTAAAAACAAAGCTACTGAAGAAAATTAAAAAGACACTGGTGATCCTCTATGTCTGACGACGGGAGAGACTAAGCTCTCCTACATCTCAGACATGGAACACAGAACGGTGCAATGAGAAAGAAAAAAAAAGAAGAAGAAGAAGGCAGACACCGTCGAAATCAATAGAAATAGGAAAGGAAAGAGAGTCAAAGAGACCAACACCAAATCCACCAAAGAGATACACACCAGTCTCCGAACGGCTGCGAACCTAGCTCATGCTTGAGAAAGTCAGCTTGGTCAACGACCATGCACACGACCGAAACAGCATGACCGTAGGCGGACCACCCGGAAGAGGTGACAGGAAGTGCAGAAAGCGCCTTCCACAAAAGGCAACCGAAACGACATAGGCAATAGAGACAGTAACGATCACAAGGATCAAACATCTCTAAAAACAAAGTTACTGAAGAAAATTAATAAGACACTGGTGATCCTCTATGTCTGAAGACGGGAGAGACTAAGCTCTCCTACATCTCAGACATGGAACACAGAACGGTGCAATGAGAAAGAAAAAAAAAAAAGAAGAAGAAGGCAGACACCGTCCAATCAATAGAAATAGGAAAGGAAAGAGAGTCAAAGAGACCAACACCAAATCCACCAAAGAGATACACACCAGTCTCCGAACGGCTGCGAACCTAGCTCATGCTTGAGAAAGTCAGTTTGGTCAACGACCATGCACACGACCGAAACAGCATGACCGTAGACTGACCACCCGGAAGAGGTGACAGGAAGTGCAGAAAGCGCCTTCCACATAAGGCAACCGAAAAGACATAGGAAATAGAGACAGTAACGATCACAAGGATCAAACATCTCTACCGAAGAAAATTAAAAAGACACTGGTGATCCTCTATGTCTGAAGACGGGAGAGACTAAGCTCTCCTACATCTCAGACATGGAACACAGAACGGTGCAATAAGAAAGAGAAAAAAAAAAGAGAAAAAGGAAGGACGATGAAGAAGGCAGATACCTTCGAATCAATTGAAATAGGAAAGGAAAGAGAGTCAAAGAGACCAACACCAAATCCATCAAGGATATACACACCAGTCTCCGAACGGCTGCGAACCTAGCTCATGCTTGAGAAAGTCAGCTTGGTCAACGACCATGCACACGACCGGAACAGCATGATCGTAGGCTGACCACCCGGAAGAGGTGACAGGAAGTGCAGAAAGCGCCTTCCACAAAAGGCAACCGAAAAGACATAAGAAATAGAGACAGTAACGATCACAAGGATCAAACATCTCTAAAAACAAAGCTACTGAAGAAAATTAAAAAGACACTGGTGATCCTCTATGTCTGACGACGGGAGAGACTAAGCTCTCCTACATCTCAGACATGGAACACAGAACGGTGCAATGAGAAAGAAAAAAAAAGAAGAAGAAGAAGGCAGACACCGTCGAAATCAATAGAAATAGGAAAGGAAAGAGAGTCAAAGAGACCAACACCAAATCCACCAAAGAGATACACACCAGTCTCCGAACGGCTGCGAACCTAGCTCATGCTTGAGAAAGTCAGTTTGGTCAACGACCATGCACACGACGGAAACAGCATGACCGTAGGCGGACCACCCGGAAGAGGTGACAGGAAGTGCAGAAAGCGCCTTCCACAAAAGGCAACCGAAAAGACATAGGCAATAGAGACAGTAACGATCACAAGGATCAAACATCTCTTCTGAAGAAAATTAAAAAGACACTGGTGATCCTCTATGTCTGACGACGGGAGAGACTAAGCTCTCCTACATCGCAGACATGGAACACAGAACGGTGCAATGAGAAAGAAAAAAAAAAGAAGAAGAAGAAGGCAGACACCGTCGAAATCAATAGAAATAGGAAAGGAAAGAGAGTCAAAGAGACCAACACCAAATCCACCAAAGAGATACACACCAGTCTCCGAACGGCTGCGAACCTAGCTCATGCTTGAGAAAGTCAGCTTGGTCAACGACCATGCACACGACCGAAACAGCATGACCGTAGGCGGACCACCCGGAAGAGGTGACAGGAAGTGCAGAAAGCGCCTTCCACAAAAGGCAACCGCAAAGACATAGGCAATAGAGACAGTAACGATCACAAGGATCAAACATCTCTAAAAACAAAGTTACTGAAGAAAATTAATAAGACACTGGTGATCCTCTATGTCTGACGACGGGAGAGACTAAGCTCTCCTACATCTCAGACATGGAACACAGAACGGTGCAATGAGAAAGAAAAAAGAAGCAGATACCTTCGAATCAATTGAAATAGGTAAGGAAAGAGAGTCAAAGAGACCAACACCAAATCCACCAAAGAGATACACACCAGTCTCCGAACGGCTGCGAACCTAGCTCATGCTTGAGAAAGTCAGTTTGGTCAACGACCATGCACACGACCGAAACAGCATGACCGTAGGCTGACCACCCGGAAGAGGTGACAGGAAGTGCAGAAAGCGCCTTCCACAAAAGGCAACCGAAAAGACATAGGAAATAGAGACAGTAACGATCACAAGGATCAAACATCTCTACTGAAGAAAATTAAAAAGACACTGGTGATCCTCTATGTCTGAAGACGGGAGAGACTAAGCTCTCCTACATCTCAGACATGGAACACAGAACGGTGCAATGAGAAAGAAAAAAAAAAAAAGAAGAAGAAGGCAGACACCGTCCAATCAATAGAAATAGGAAAGGAAAGAGAGTCAAAGAGACCAACACCAAATCCACCAAAGAGATACACACCAGTCTCCGAACGGCTGCGAACCTAGCTCATGCTTGAGAAAGTCAGTTTGGTCAACGACCATGCACACGACCGAAACAGCATGACCGTAGGCTGACCACCCGGAGGAGGTGACAGGAAGTGCAGAAAGCGCCTTCCACAAAAGGCAACCGAAAAGACATAGGAAATAGACAGTATCGATCACAAGGATCAAACATCTCTAAAAACAAAGCTACTGAAGAAAATTAAAATGACACTGGTGATCCTCTATGTCTGACGACGGGAGAGACTAAGCTCTCCTACATTTCAGACATGGAACACAGAACGGTGCAATGAGAAAGAAAAAAAAAAAAGAAGAAGAAGGCAGACACCGTCGAAATCAATAGAAATAGGAAAGGAAAGAGAGTCAAATAGACCAACACCAAATCCACCAAAGAGATGCACACCAGTCTCCGAACGGCTGCGAACCTAGCTCATGCTTTAGAAAGTCAGCTTGGTCAACGACCATGCACACGACCGAAACAGCATGACCGTAGGCGGACCACCCGGAAGAGGTGACAGGAAGTGCAGAAAGCGCCTTCCACAAAAGGCAACTGGAAAGACATAGGAAATAGAGACAGTAACGATCACAAGGATCAAACATCTCTACTGAAGAAAATTAAAAAGACACTGGTGATCCTCTATGTCTGAAGACGGGAGAGACTAAGCTCTCCTACATCTCAGACATGGAACACAGAACGGTGCAATGAGAAAGAAAAAAAATAAAAAAAGAAGAAGAAGGCAGACACCGTCCAATCAATAGAAATAGGAAAGGAAAGAGAGTCAAAGAGACCAACACCAAATCCACCAAAGAGATACACACCAGTCTCCGAACGGCTGCGAACCTAGCTCATGCTTGAGAAAGTCAGTTTGGTCAACGACCATGCACACGACCGAAACAGCATGACCGTAGGCTGACCACCCGGAAGAGGTGACAGGAAGTGCAGAAAGCGCCTTCCACAAAAGGCAACCGAAAAGACATAGGCAATAGAGACAGTAACGATCACAAGGATCAAACATCTCTACTGAAGAAAATTAAAAAGACACTGGTGATCCTCTATGTCTGAAGACGGGAGAAACTAAGCTCTCCTACATCTCAGACATGGAACACAGAACGGTGCAATGAGAAAGAAAAAAAAAAAAAAGAAGAAGAAGGCAGACACCGTCCAATCAATAGAAATAGGAAAGGAAAGAGAGTCAAAGAGACCAACACCAAATCCACCAAAGAGATACACACCAGTCTCCGAACGGCTGCGAACCCAGCTCATGCTTGAGAAAGTCAGTTTGGTCAACGACCATGCACACGACCGAAACAGCATGACCGTAGGCTGACCACCCGGAGGAGGTGACAGGAAGTGCAGAAAGCGCCTTCCACAAAAGGCAACCGAAAAGACATAGGAAATAGACAGTATCGATCACAAGGATCAAACATCTCTAAAAACAAAGCTACTGAAGAAAATTAAAATGACACTGGTGATCCTCTATGTCTGACGACGGGAGAGACTAAGCTCTCCTACATTTCAGACATGGAACACAGAACGGTGCAATGAGAAAGAAAAAAAAAAAAGAAGAAGAAGGCAGACACCGTCGAAATCAATAGAAATAGGAAAGGAAAGAGAGTCAAATAGACCAACACCAAATCCACCAAAGAGATACACACCAGTCTCCGAACGGCTGCGAACCTAGCTCATGCTTGAGAAAGTCAGCTTGGTCAACGACCATGCACACGACCGAAACAGCATGACCGTAGGCGGACCACCCGGAAGAGGTGACAGGAAGTGCAGAAAGCGCCTTCCACAAAAGGCAACCGAAAAGACATAGGCAATAGAGACAGTAACGATCACAAGGATCAAACATCTCTAAAAACAAAGTTACTGAAGAAAATTAATAAGACACTGGTGATCCTCTATGTCTGACGACGGGAGAGACTAAGCTCTCCTACATCTCAGACATGGAACACAGAACGGTGCAATGAGAAAGAAAAAAGAAGCAGATACCTTCGAATCAATTGAAATAGGTAAGGAAAGAGAGTCAAAGAGACCAACACCAAATCCACCAAAGAGATACACACCAGTCTCCGAACGGCTGCGAACCTAGCTCATGCTTGAGAAAGTCAGTTTGGTCAACGACCATGCACACGACCGAAACAGCATGACCGTAGGCTGACCACCCGGAAGAGGTGACAGGAAGTGCAGAAAGCGCCTTCCACAAAAGGCAACCGAAAAGACATAGGAAATAGAGACAGTAACGATCACAAGGATCAAACATCTCTACTGAAGAAAATTAAAAAGACACTGGTGATCCTCTATGTCTGAAGACGGGAGAGACTAAGCTCTCCTACATCTCAGACATGGAACACAGAACGGTGCAATGAGAAAGAAAAAAAAAAAAAAAGAAGAAGAAGGCAGACACCGTCCAATCAATAGAAATAGGAAAGGAAAGAGAGTCAAAGAGACCAACACCAAATCCACCAAAGAGATACACACCAGTCTCCGAACGGCTGCGAACCTAGCTCATGCTTGAGAAAGTCAGTTTGGTCAACGACCATGCACACGACCGAAACAGCATGACCGTAGGCTGACCACCCGGAGGAGGTGACAGGAAGTGCAGAAAGCGCCTTCCACAAAAGGCAACCGAAAAGACATAGGAAATAGACAGTATCGATCACAAGGATCAAACATCTCTAAAAACAAAGCTACTGAAGAAAATTAAAATGACACTGGTGATCCTCTATGTCTGACGACGGGAGAGACTAAGCTCTCCTACATTTCAGACATGGAACACAGAACGGTGCAATGAGAAAGAAAAAAAAAAAAAAAGAAGAAGAAGGCAGACACCGTCGAAATCAATAGAAATAGGAAAGGAAAGAGAGTCAAATAGACCAACACCAAATCCACCAAAGAGATACACACCAGTCTCCGAACGGCTGCGAATCTAGCTCATGCTTGAGAAAGTCAGTTTGGTCAACGACCATGCACACGACCGAAACAGCATGACCGTAGGCTGACCACCCGGAAGAGGTGACAGGAAGTGCAGAAAGCGCCTTCCACAAAAGGCAACCGAAAAGACATAGGCAATAGAGACAGTAACGATCACAAGGATCAAACATCTCTACTGAAGAAAATTAAAAAGACACTGGTGATCCTCTATGTCTGAAGACGGGAGAGACTAAGCTCTCCTACATCTCAGACATGGAACACAGAACGGTGCAATGAGAAAGAAAAAAAAAAAAAAGAAGAAGAAGGCAGACACCGTCCAATCAATAGAAATAGGAAAGGAAAGAGAGTCAAAGAGACCAACACCAAATCCACCAAAGAGATACACACCAGTCTCCGAACGGCTGCGAACCTAGCTCATGCTTGAGAAAGTCAGTTTGGTCAACGACCATGCACACGACCGAAACAGCATGACCGTAGGCTGACCACCCGGAGGAGGTGACAGGAAGTGCAGAAAGCGCCTTCCACAAAAGGCAACCGAAAAGACATAGGAAATAGACAGTATCGATCACAAGGATCAAACATCTCTAAAAACAAAGCTACTGAAGAAAATTAAAATGACACTGGTGATCCTCTATGTCTGACGACGGGAGAGACTAAGCTCTCCTACATTTCAGACATGGAACACAGAACGGTGCAATGAGAAAGAAAAAAAAAAAAAGAAGAAGAAGGCAGACACCGTCGAAATCAATAGAAATAGGAAAGGAAAGAGAGTCAAATAGACCAACACCAAATCCACCAAAGAGATACACACCAGTCTCCGAACGGCTGCGAACCTAGCTCATGCTTGAGAAAGTCAGTTTGGTCAACGACCATGCACACGACCGAAACAGCATGACCGTAGGCTGACCACCCGGAAGAGGTGACAGGAAGTGCAGAAAGCGCCTTCCACAAAAGGCAACCGAAAAGACATAGGCAATAGAGACAGTAACGATCACAAGGATCAAACATCTCTACTGAAGAAAATTAAAAAGACACTGGTGATCCTCTATGTCTGAAGACGGGAGAGACTAAGCTCTCCTACATCTCAGACATGGAACACAGAACGGTGCAATGAGAAAGAAAAAAAAAAAAAAGAAGAAGAAGGCAGACACCGTCCAATCAATAGAAATAGGAAAGGAAAGAGAGTCAAAGAGACCAACACCAAATCCACCAAAGAGATACACACCAGTCTCCGAACGGCTGCGAACCTAGCTCATGCTTGAGAAAGTCAGTTTGGTCAACGACCATGCACACGACCGAAACAGCATGACCGTAGGCTGACCACCCGGAGGAGGTGACAGGAAGTGCAGAAAGCGCCTTCCACAAAAGGCAACCGAAAAGACATAGGAAATAGACAGTATCGATCACAAGGATCAAACATCTCTAAAAACAAAGCTACTGAAGAAAATTAAAATGACACTGGTGATCCTCTATGTCTGACGACGGGAGAGACTAAGCTCTCCTACATTTCAGACATGGAACACAGAACGGTGCAATGAGAAAGAAAAAAAAAAAAAAGAAGAAGAAGGCAGACACCGTCGAAATCAATAGAAATAGGAAAGGAAAGAGAGTCAAATAGACCAACACCAAATCCACCAAAGAGATACACACCAGTCTCCGAACGGCTGCGAACCTAGCTCATGCTTGAGAAAGTCAGCTTGGTCAACGACCATGCACACGACCGAAACAGCATGACCGTAGGCGGACCACCCGGAAGAGGTGACAGGAAGTGCAGAAAGCGCCTTCCACAAAAGGCAACCGAAAAGACATAGGCAATAGAGACAGTAACGATCACAAGGATCAAACATCTCTAAAAACAAAGTTACTGAAGAAAATTAATAAGACACTGGTGATCCTCTATGTCTGACGACGGGAGAGACTAAGCTCTCCTACATCTCAGACATGGAACACAGAACGGTGCAATGAGAAAGAAAAAAGAAGCAGATACCTTCGAATCAATTGAAATAGGTAAGGAAAGAGAGTCAAAGAGACCAACACCAAATCCACCAAAGAGATACACACCAGTCTCCGAACGGCTGCGAACCTAGCTCATGCTTGAGAAAGTCAGTTTGGTCAACGACCATGCACACGACCGAAACAGCATGACCGTAGGCTGACCACCCGGAAGAGGTGACAGGAAGTGCAGAAAGCGCCTTCCACAAAAGGCAACCGAAAAGACATAGGAAATAGAGACAGTAACGATCACAAGGATCAAACATCTCTACTGAAGAAAATTAAAAAGACACTGGTGATCCTCTATGTCTGAAGACGGGAGAGACTAAGCTCTCCTACATCTCAGACATGGAACACAGAACGGTGCAATGAGAAAGAAAAAAAAAAAAAAAGAAGAAGAAGGCAGACACCGTCCAATCAATAGAAATAGGAAAGGAAAGAGAGTCAAAGAGACCAACACCAAATCCACCAAAGAGATACACACCAGTCTCCGAACGGCTGCGAACCTAGCTCATGCTTGAGAAAGTCAGTTTGGTCAACGACCATGCACACGACCGAAACAGCATGACCGTAGGCTGACCACCCGGAGGAGGTGACAGGAAGTGCAGAAAGCGCCTTCCACAAAAGGCAACCGAAAAGACATAGGAAATAGACAGTATCGATCACAAGGATCAAACATCTCTAAAAACAAAGCTACTGAAGAAAATTAAAATGACACTGGTGATCCTCTATGTCTGACGACGGGAGAGACTAAGCTCTCCTACATTTCAGACATGGAACACAGAACGGTGCAATGAGAAAGAAAAAAAAAAAAAAAGAAGAAGAAGGCAGACACCGTCGAAATCAATAGAAATAGGAAAGGAAAGAGAGTCAAATAGACCAACACCAAATCCACCAAAGAGATACACACCAGTCTCCGAACGGCTGCGAACCTAGCTCATGCTTGAGAAAGTCAGTTTGGTCAACGACCATGCACACGACCGAAACAGCATGACCGTAGGCTGACCACCCGGAAGAGGTGACAGGAAGTGCAGAAAGCGCCTTCCACAAAAGGCAACCGAAAAGACATAGGCAATAGAGACAGTAACGATCACAAGGATCAAACATCTCTACTGAAGAAAATTAAAAAGACACTGGTGATCCTCTATGTCTGAAGACGGGAGAGACTAAGCTCTCCTACATCTCAGACATGGAACACAGAACGGTGCAATGAGAAAGAAAAAAAAAAAAAGAAGAAGAAGGCAGACACCGTCCAATCAATAGAAATAGGAAAGGAAAGAGAGTCAAAGAGACCAACACCAAATCCACCAAAGAGATACACACCAGTCTCCGAACGGCTGCGAACCTAGCTCATGCTTGAGAAAGTCAGTTTGGTCAACGACCATGCACACGACCGAAACAGCATGACCGTAGGCTGACCACCCGGAGGAGGTGACAGGAAGTGCAGAAAGCGCCTTCCACAAAAGGCAACCGAAAAGACATAGGAAATAGACAGTATCGATCACAAGGATCAAACATCTCTAAAAACAAAGCTACTGAAGAAAATTAAAATGACACTGGTGATCCTCTATGTCTGACGACGGGAGAGACTAAGCTCTCCTACATTTCAGACATGGAACACAGAACGGTGCAATGAGAAAGAAAAAAAAAAAAAAAGAAGAAGAAGGCAGACACCGTCGAAATCAATAGAAATAGGAAAGGAAAGAGAGTCAAATAGACCAACACCAAATCCACCAAAGAGATACACACCAGTCTCCGAACGGCTGCGAACCTAGCTCATGCTTGAGAAAGTCAGTTTGGTCAACGACCATGCACACGACCGAAACAGCATGACCGTAGGCTGACCACCCGGAAGAGGTGACAGGAAGTGCAGAAAGCGCCTTCCACAAAAGGCAACTGGAAAGACATAGGAAATAGAGACAGTAACGATCACAAGGATCAAACATCTCTACTGAAGAAAATTAAAAAGACACTGGTGATCCTCTATGTCTGAAGACGGGAGAGACTAAGCTCTCCTACATCTCAGACATGGAACACAGAACGGTGCAATGAGAAAGAAAAAAAATAAAAAAAGAAGAAGAAGGCAGACACCGTCCAATCAATAGAAATAGGAAAGGAAAGAGAGTCAAAGAGACCAACACCAAATCCACCAAAGAGATACACACCAGTCTCCGAACGGCTGCGAACCTAGCTCATGCTTGAGAAAGTCAGTTTGGTCAACGACCATGCACACGACCGAAACAGCATGACCGTAGGCTGACCACCCGGAAGAGGTGACAGGAAGTGCAGAAAGCGCCTTCCACAAAAGGCAACCGAAAAGACATAGGCAATAGAGACAGTAACGATCACAAGGATCAAACATCTCTACTGAAGAAAATTAAAAAGACACTGGTGATCCTCTATGTCTGAAGACGGGAGAGACTAAGCTCTCCTACATCTCAGACATGGAACACAGAACGGTGCAATGAGAAAGAAAAAAAAAAAAGAAGAAGAAGGCAGACACCGTCCAATCAATAGAAATAGGAAAGGAAAGAGAGTCAAAGAGACCAACACCAAATCCACCAAAGAGATACACACCAGTCTCCGAACGGCTGCGAACCTAGCTCATGCTTGAGAAAGTCAGTTTGGTCAACGACCATGCACACGACCGAAACAGCATGACCGTAGGCTGACCACCCGGAGGAGGTGACAGGAAGTGCAGAAAGCGCCTTCCACAAAAGGCAACCGAAAAGACATAGGAAATAGACAGTATCGATCACAAGGATCAAACATCTCTAAAAACAAAGCTACTGAAGAAAATTAAAATGACACTGGTGATCCTCTATGTCTGACGACGGGAGAGACTAAGCTCTCCTACATTTCAGACATGGAACACAGAACGGTGCAATGAGAAAGAAAAAAAAAAAAAAGAAGAAGAAGGCAGACACCGTCGAAATCAATAGAAATAGGAAAGGAAAGAGAGTCAAATAGACCAACACCAAATCCACCAAAGAGATACACACCAGTCTCCGAACGGCTGCGAACCTAGCTCATGCTTGAGAAAGTCAGTTTGGTCAACGACCATGCACACGACCGAAACAGCATGACCGTAGGCTGACCACCCGGAAGAGGTGACAGGAAGTGCAGAAAGCGCCTTCCACAAAAGGCAACCGAAAAGACATAGGCAATAGAGACAGTAACGATCACAAGGATCAAACATCTCTACTGAAGAAAATTAAAAAGACACTGGTGATCCTCTATGTCTGAAGACGGGAGAGACTAAGCTCTCCTACATCTCAGACATGGAACACAGAACGGTGCAATGAGAAAGAAAAAAAAAAAAAAGAAGAAGAAGGCAGACACCGTCCAATCAATAGAAATAGGAAAGGAAAGAGAGTCAAAGAGACCAACACCAAATCCACCAAAGAGATACACACCAGTCTCCGAACGGCTGCGAACCTAGCTCATGCTTGAGAAAGTCAGTTTGGTCAACGACCATGCACACGACCGAAACAGCATGACCGTAGGCTGACCACCCGGAGGAGGTGACAGGAAGTGCAGAAAGCGCCTTCCACAAAAGGCAACCGAAAAGACATAGGAAATAGACAGTATCGATCACAAGGATCAAACATCTCTAAAAACAAAGCTACTGAAGAAAATTAAAATGACACTGGTGATCCTCTATGTCTGACGACGGGAGAGACTAAGCTCTCCTACATTTCAGACATGGAACACAGAACGGTGCAATGAGAAAGAAAAAAAAAAAAGAAGAAGAAGGCAGACACCGTCGAAATCAATAGAAATAGGAAAGGAAAGAGAGTCAAATAGACCAACACCAAATCCACCAAAGAGATACACACCAGTCTCCGAACGGCTGCGAACCTAGCTCATGCTTGAGAAAGTCAGCTTGGTCAACGACCATGCACACGACCGAAACAGCATGACCGTAGGCGGACCACCCGGAAGAGGTGACAGGAAGTGCAGAAAGCGCCTTCCACAAAAGGCAACCGAAAAGACATAGGCAATAGAGACAGTAACGATCACAAGGATCAAACATCTCTAAAAACAAAGTTACTGAAGAAAATTAATAAGACACTGGTGATCCTCTATGTCTGACGACGGGAGAGACTAAGCTCTCCTACATCTCAGACATGGAACACAGAACGGTGCAATGAGAAAGAAAAAAGAAGCAGATACCTTCGAATCAATTGAAATAGGTAAGGAAAGAGAGTCAAAGAGACCAACACCAAATCCACCAAAGAGATACACACCAGTCTCCGAACGGCTGCGAACCTAGCTCATGCTTGAGAAAGTCAGTTTGGTCAACGACCATGCACACGACCGAAACAGCATGACCGTAGGCTGACCACCCGGAAGAGGTGACAGGAAGTGCAGAAAGCGCCTTCCACAAAAGGCAACCGAAAAGACATAGGAAATAGAGACAGTAACGATCACAAGGATCAAACATCTCTACTGAAGAAAATTAAAAAGACACTGGTGATCCTCTATGTCTGAAGACGGGAGAGACTAAGCTCTCCTACATCTCAGACATGGAACACAGAACGGTGCAATGAGAAAGAAAAAAAAAAAAAAAGAAGAAGAAGGCAGACACCGTCCAATCAATAGAAATAGGAAAGGAAAGAGAGTCAAAGAGACCAACACCAAATCCACCAAAGAGATACACACCAGTCTCCGAACGGCTGCGAACCTAGCTCATGCTTGAGAAAGTCAGTTTGGTCAACGACCATGCACACGACCGAAACAGCATGACCGTAGGCTGACCACCCGGAGGAGGTGACAGGAAGTGCAGAAAGCGCCTTCCACAAAAGGCAACCGAAAAGACATAGGAAATAGACAGTATCGATCACAAGGATCAAACATCTCTAAAAACAAAGCTACTGAAGAAAATTAAAATGACACTGGTGATCCTCTATGTCTGACGACGGGAGAGACTAAGCTCTCCTACATTTCAGACATGGAACACAGAACGGTGCAATGAGAAAGAAAAAAAAAAAAAGAAGAAGAAGGCAGACACCGTCGAAATCAATAGAAATAGGAAAGGAAAGAGAGTCAAATAGACCAACACCAAATCCACCAAAGAGATACACACCAGTCTCCGAACGGCTGCGAACCTAGCTCATGCTTGAGAAAGTCAGTTTGGTCAACGACCATGCACACGACCGAAACAGCATGACCGTAGGCTGACCACCCGGAAGAGGTGACAGGAAGTGCAGAAAGCGCCTTCCACAAAAGGCAACCGAAAAGACATAGGCAATAGAGACAGTAACGATCACAAGGATCAAACATCTCTACTGAAGAAAATTAAAAAGACACTGGTGATCCTCTATGTCTGAAGACGGGAGAGACTAAGCTCTCCTACATCTCAGACATGGAACACAGAACGGTGCAATGAGAAAGAAAAAAAAAAAAAGAAGAAGAAGGCAGACACCGTCCAATCAATAGAAATAGGAAAGGAAAGAGAGTCAAAGAGACCAACACCAAATCCACCAAAGAGATACACACCAGTCTCCGAACGGCTGCGAACCTAGCTCATGCTTGAGAAAGTCAGTTTGGTCAACGACCATGCACACGACCGAAACAGCATGACCGTAGGCTGACCACCCGGAGGAGGTGACAGGAAGTGCAGAAAGCGCCTTCCACAAAAGGCAACCGAAAAGACATAGGAAATAGACAGTATCGATCACAAGGATCAAACATCTCTAAAAACAAAGCTACTGAAGAAAATTAAAATGACACTGGTGATCCTCTATGTCTGACGACGGGAGAGACTAAGCTCTCCTACATTTCAGACATGGAACACAGAACGGTGCAATGAGAAAGAAAAAAAAAAAGAAGAAGAAGG
Organism: Lasioglossum pauxillum; assembly: GCA_933228785.1. NCBI lineage: Eukaryota > Metazoa > Arthropoda > Insecta > Hymenoptera > Halictidae > Lasioglossum > Lasioglossum pauxillum. The sequence continues at coordinate 16,607,915 of OW121707.1, forward strand.
CAGACACCGTCGAAATCAATAGAAATAGGAAAGGAAAGAGAGTCAAATAGACCAACACCAAATCCACCAAAGAGATGCACACCAGTCTCCGAACGGCTGCGAACCTAGCTCATGCTTTAGAAAGTCAGCTTGGTCAACGACCATGCACACGACCGAAACAGCATGACCGTAGGCGGACCACCCGGAAGAGGTGACAGGAAGTGCAGAAAGCGCCTTCCACAAAAGGCAACTGGAAAGACATAGGAAATAGAGACAGTAACGATCACAAGGATCAAACATCTCTACTGAAGAAAATTAAAAAGACACTGGTGATCCTCTATGTCTGAAGACGGGAGAGACTAAGCTCTCCTACATCTCAGACATGGAACACAGAACGGTGCAATGAGAAAGAAAAAAAATAAAAAAAGAAGAAGAAGGCAGACACCGTCCAATCAATAGAAATAGGAAAGGAAAGAGAGTCAAAGAGACCAACACCAAATCCACCAAAGAGATACACACCAGTCTCCGAACGGCTGCGAACCTAGCTCATGCTTGAGAAAGTCAGTTTGGTCAACGACCATGCACACGACCGAAACAGCATGACCGTAGGCTGACCACCCGGAAGAGGTGACAGGAAGTGCAGAAAGCGCCTTCCACAAAAGGCAACCGAAAAGACATAGGCAATAGAGACAGTAACGATCACAAGGATCAAACATCTCTACTGAAGAAAATTAAAAAGACACTGGTGATCCTCTATGTCTGAAGACGGGAGAGACTAAGCTCTCCTACATCTCAGACATGGAACACAGAACGGTGCAATGAGAAAGAAAAAAAAAAAAAAAGAAGAAGAAGGCAGACACCGTCCAATCAATAGAAATAGGAAAGGAAAGAGAGTCAAAGAGACCAACACCAAATCCACCAAAGAGATACACACCAGTCTCCGAACGGCTGCGAACCTAGCTCATGCTTGAGAAAGTCAGTTTGGTCAACGACCATGCACACGACCGAAACAGCATGACCGTAGGCTGACCACCCGGAGGAGGTGACAGGAAGTGCAGAAAGCGCCTTCCACAAAAGGCAACCGAAAAGACATAGGAAATAGACAGGATCGATCACAAGGATCAAACATCTCTAAAAACAAAGCTACTGAAGAAAATTAAAATGACACTGGTGATCCTCTATGTCTGACGACGGGAGAGACTAAGCTCTCCTACATTTCAGACATGGAACACAGAACGGTGCAATGAGAAAGAAAAAAAAAAAAAAAGAAGAAGAAGGCAGACACCGTCGAAATCAATAGAAATAGGAAAGGAAAGAGAGTCAAATAGACCAACACCAAATCCACCAAAGAGATACACACCAGTCTCCGAACGGCTGCGAACCTAGCTCATGCTTGAGAAAGTCAGTTTGGTCAACGACCATGCACACGACCGAAACAGCATGACCGTAGGCTGACCACCCGGAAGAGGTGACAGGAAGTGCAGAAAGCGCCTTCCACAAAAGGCAACCGAAAAGACATAGGCAATAGAGACAGTAACGATCACAAGGATCAAACATCTCTACTGAAGAAAATTAAAAAGACACTGGTGATCCTCTATGTCTGAAGACGGGAGAGACTAAGCTCTCCTACATCTCAGACATGGAACACAGAACGCTGCAATGAGAAAGAAAAAAAAAAAAGAAGAAGAAGGCAGACACCGTCCAATCAATAGAAATAGGAAAGGAAAGAGAGTCAAAGAGACCAACACCAAATCCACCAAAGAGATACACACCAGTCTCCGAACGGCTGCGAACCTAGCTCATGCTTGAGAAAGTCAGTTTGGTCAACGACCATGCACACGACCGAAACAGCATGACCGTAGGCTGACCACCCGGAGGAGGTGACAGGAAGTGCAGAAAGCGCCTTCCACAAAAGGCAACCGAAAAGACATAGGAAATAGACAGTATCGATCACAAGGATCAAACATCTCTAAAAACAAAGCTACTGAAGAAAATTAAAATGACACTGGTGATCCTCTATGTCTGACGACGGGAGAGACTAAGCTCTCCTACATTTCAGACATGGAACACAGAACGGTGCAATGAGAAAGAAAAAAAAAAAAGAAGAAGAAGGCAGACACCGTCGAAATCAATAGAAATAGGAAAGGAAAGAGAGTCAAATAGACCAACACCAAATCCACCAAAGAGATACACACCAGTCTCCGAACGGCTGCGAACCTAGCTCATGCTTGAGAAAGTCAGTTTGGTCAACGACCATGCACACGACCGAAACAGCATGACCGTAGGCTGACCACCCGGAAGAGGTGACAGGAAGTGCAGAAAGCGCCTTCCACAAAAGGCAACCGAAAAGACATAGGCAATAGAGACAGTAACGATCACAAGGATCAAACATCTCTACTGAAGAAAATTAAAAAGACACTGGTGATCCTCTATGTCTGAAGACGGGAGAGACTAAGCTCTCCTACATCTCAGACATGGAACACAGAACGGTGCAATGAGAAAGAAAAAAAATAAAAAAAGAAGAAGAAGGCAGACACCGTCCAATCAATAGAAATAGGAAAGGAAAGAGAGTCAAAGAGACCAACACCAAATCCACCAAAGAGATACACACCAGTCTCCGAACGGCTGCGAACCTAGCTCATGCTTGAGAAAGTCAGTTTGGTCAACGACCATGCACACGACCGAAACAGCATGACCGTAGGCTGACCACCCGGAAGAGGTGACAGGAAGTGCAGAAAGCGCCTTCCACAAAAGGCAACCGAAAAGACATAGGCAATAGAGACAGTAACGATCACAAGGATCAAACATCTCTACTGAAGAAAATTAAAAAGACACTGGTGATCCTCTATGTCTGAAGACGGGAGAGACTAAGCTCTCCTACATCTCAGACATGGAACACAGAACGCTGCAATGAGAAAGAAAAAAAAAAAAGAAGAAGAAGGCAGACACCGTCCAATCAATAGAAATAGGAAAGGAAAGAGAGTCAAAGAGACCAACACCAAATCCACCAAAGAGATACACACCAGTCTCCGAACGGCTGCGAACCTAGCTCATGCTTGAGAAAGTCAGTTTGGTCAACGACCATGCACACGACCGAAACAGCATGACCGTAGGCTGACCACCCGGAGGAGGTGACAGGAAGTGCAGAAAGCGCCTTCCACAAAAGGCAACCGAAAAGACATAGGAAATAGACAGTATCGATCACAAGGATCAAACATCTCTAAAAACAAAGCTACTGAAGAAAATTAAAATGACACTGGTGATCCTCTATGTCTGACGACGGGAGAGACTAAGCTCTCCTACATTTCAGACATGGAACACAGAACGGTGCAATGAGAAAGAAAAAAAAAAAAAGAAGAAGAAGGCAGACACCGTCGAAATCAATAGAAATAGGAAAGGAAAGAGAGTCAAATAGACCAACACCAAATCCACCAAAGAGATACACACCAGTCTCCGAACGGCTGCGAACCTAGCTCATGCTTGAGAAAGTCAGTTTGGTCAACGACCATGCACACGACCGAAACAGCATGACCGTAGGCTGACCACCCGGAAGAGGTGACAGGAAGTGCAGAAAGCGCCTTCCACAAAAGGCAACCGAAAAGACATAGGCAATAGAGACAGTAACGATCACAAGGATCAAACATCTCTACTGAAGAAAATTAAAAAGACACTGGTGATCCTCTATGTCTGAAGACGGGAGAGACTAAGCTCTCCTACATCTCAGACATGGAACACAGAACGGTGCAATGAGAAAGAAAAAAAATAAAAAAAGAAGAAGAAGGCAGACACCGTCCAATCAATAGAAATAGGAAAGGAAAGAGAGTCAAAGAGACCAACACCAAATCCACCAAAGAGATACACACCAGTCTCCGAACGGCTGCGAACCTAGCTCATGCTTGAGAAAGTCAGTTTGGTCAACGACCATGCACACGACCGAAACAGCATGACCGTAGGCTGACCACCCGGAAGAGGTGACAGGAAGTGCAGAAAGCGCCTTCCACAAAAGGCAACCGAAAAGACATAGGAAATAGACAGTATCGATCACAAGGATCAAACATCTCTAAAAACAAAGCTACTGAAGAAAATTAAAATGACACTGGTGATCCTCTATGTCTGACGACGGGAGAGACTAAGCTCTCCTACATTTCAGACATGGAACACAGAACGGTGCAATGAGAAAGAAAAAAAAAAAAGAAGAAGAAGGCAGACACCGTCGAAATCAATAGAAATAGGAAAGGAAAGAGAGTCAAATAGACCAACACCAAATCCACCAAAGAGATACACACCAGTCTCCGAACGGCTGCGAACCTAGCTCATGCTTGAGAAAGTCAGCTTGGTCAACGACCATGCACACGACCGAAACAGCATGACCGTAGGCGGACCACCCGGAAGAGGTGACAGGAAGTGCAGAAAGCGCCTTCCACAAAAGGCAACCGAAAAGACATAGGCAATAGAGACAGTAACGATCACAAGGATCAAACATCTCTAAAAACAAAGTTACTGAAGAAAATTAATAAGACACTGGTGATCCTCTATGTCTGACGACGGGAGAGACTAAGCTCTCCTACATCTCAGACATGGAACACAGAACGGTGCAATGAGAAAGAAAAAAGAAGCAGATACCTTCGAATCAATTGAAATAGGTAAGGAAAGAGAGTCAAAGAGACCAACACCAAATCCACCAAAGAGATACACACCAGTCTCCGAACGGCTGCGAACCTAGCTCATGCTTGAGAAAGTCAGTTTGGTCAACGACCATGCACACGACCGAAACAGCATGACCGTAGGCTGACCACCCGGAAGAGGTGACAGGAAGTGCAGAAAGCGCCTTCCACAAAAGGCAACCGAAAAGACATAGGAAATAGAGACAGTAACGATCACAAGGATCAAACATCTCTACTGAAGAAAATTAAAAAGACACTGGTGATCCTCTATGTCTGAAGACGGGAGAGACTAAGCTCTCCTACATCTCAGACATGGAACACAGAACGGTGCAATGAGAAAGAAAAAAAAAAAAAAAGAAGAAGAAGGCAGACACCGTCCAATCAATAGAAATAGGAAAGGAAAGAGAGTCAAAGAGACCAACACCAAATCCACCAAAGAGATACACACCAGTCTCCGAACGGCTGCGAACCTAGCTCATGCTTGAGAAAGTCAGTTTGGTCAACGACCATGCACACGACCGAAACAGCATGACCGTAGGCTGACCACCCGGAGGAGGTGACAGGAAGTGCAGAAAGCGCCTTCCACAAAAGGCAACCGAAAAGACATAGGAAATAGACAGTATCGATCACAAGGATCAAACATCTCTAAAAACAAAGTTACTGAAGAAAATTAATAAGACACTGGTGATCCTCTATGTCTGACGACGGGAGAGACTAAGCTCTCCTACATCTCAGACATGGAACACAGAACGGTGCAATGAGAAAGAAAAAAGAAGCAGATACCTTCGAATCAATTGAAATAGGTAAGGAAAGAGAGTCAAATAGACCAACACCAAATCCACCAAAGAGATACACACCAGTCTCCGAACGGCTGCGAACCTAGCTCATGCTTGAGAAAGTCAGTTTGGTCAACGACCATGCACACGACCGAAACAGCATGACCGTAGGCTGACCACCCGGAAGAGGTGACAGGAAGTGCAGAAAGCGCCTTCCACAAAAGGCAACCGAAAAGACATAGGCAATAGAGACAGTAACGATCACAAGGATCAAACATCTCTACTGAAGAAAATTAAAAAGACACTGGTGATCCTCTATGTCTGAAGACGGGAGAGACTAAGCTCTCCTACATCTCAGACATGGAACACAGAACGGTGCAATGAGAAAGAAAAAAAATAAAAAAAGAAGAAGAAGGCAGACACCGTCCAATCAATAGAAATAGGAAAGGAAAGAGAGTCAAAGAGACCAACACCAAATCCACCAAAGAGATACACACCAGTCTCCGAACGGCTGCGAACCTAGCTCATGCTTGAGAAAGTCAGTTTGGTCAACGACCATGCACACGACCGAAACAGCATGACCGTAGGCTGACCACCCGGAAGAGGTGACAGGAAGTGCAGAAAGCGCCTTCCACAAAAGGCAACCGAAAAGACATAGGAAATAGACAGTATCGATCACAAGGATCAAACATCTCTAAAAACAAAGCTACTGAAGAAAATTAAAATGACACTGGTGATCCTCTATGTCTGACGACGGGAGAGACTAAGCTCTCCTACATTTCAGACATGGAACACAGAACGGTGCAATGAGAAAGAAAAAAAAAAAAGAAGAAGAAGGCAGACACCGTCGAAATCAATAGAAATAGGAAAGGAAAGAGAGTCAAATAGACCAACACCAAATCCACCAAAGAGATGCACACCAGTCTCCGAACGGCTGCGAACCTAGCTCATGCTTTAGAAAGTCAGCTTGGTCAACGACCATGCACACGACCGAAACAGCATGACCGTAGGCGGACCACCCGGAAGAGGTGACAGGAAGTGCAGAAAGCGCCTTCCACAAAAGGCAACTGGAAAGACATAGGCAATAGAGACAGTAACGATCACAAGGATCAAACATCTCTACTGAAGAAAATTAAAAAGACACTGGTGATCCTCTATGTCTGAAGACGGGAGAGACTAAGCTCTCCTACATCTCAGACATGGAACACAGAACGGTGCAATGAGAAAGAAAAAAAAAAAAAAAGAAGAAGAAGGCAGACACCGTCCAATCAATAGAAATAGGAAAGGAAAGAGAGTCAAAGAGACCAACACCAAATCCACCAAAGAGATACACACCAGTCTCCGAACGGCTGCGAACCTAGCTCATGCTTGAGAAAGTCAGTTTGGTCAACGACCATGCACACGACCGAAACAGCATGACCGTAGGCTGACCACCCGGAGGAGGTGACAGGAAGTGCAGAAAGCGCCTTCCACAAAAGGCAACCGAAAAGACATAGGAAATAGACAGTATCGATCACAAGGATCAAACATCTCTAAAAACAAAGCTACTGAAGAAAATTAAAATGACACTGGTGATCCTCTATGTCTGACGACGGGAGAGACTAAGCTCTCCTACATTTCAGACATGGAACACAGAACGGTGCAATGAGAAAGAAAAAAAAAAAGAAGAAGAAGGCAGACACCGTCGAAATCAATAGAAATAGGAAAGGAAAGAGAGTCAAATAGACCAACACCAAATCCACCAAAGAGATGCACACCAGTCTCCGAACGGCTGCGAACCTAGCTCATGCTTTAGAAAGTCAGCTTGGTCAACGACCATGCACACGACCGAAACAGCATGACCGTAGGCGGACCACCCGGAAGAGGTGACAGGAAGTGCAGAAAGCGCCTTCCACAAAAGGCAACTGGAAAGACATAGGAAATAGAGACAGTAACGATCACAAGGATCAAACATCTCTACTGAAGAAAATTAAAAAGACACTGGTGATCCTCTATGTCTGAAGACGGGAGAGACTAAGCTCTCCTACATCTCAGACATGGAACACAGAACGGTGCAATGAGAAAGAAAAAAAATAAAAAAAGAAGAAGAAGGCAGACACCGTCCAATCAATAGAAATAGGAAAGGAAAGAGAGTCAAAGAGACCAACACCAAATCCACCAAAGAGATACACACCAGTCTCCGAACGGCTGCGAACCTAGCTCATGCTTGAGAAAGTCAGTTTGGTCAACGACCATGCACACGACCGAAACAGCATGACCGTAGGCTGACCACCCGGAAGAGGTGACAGGAAGTGCAGAAAGCGCCTTCCACAAAAGGCAACCGAAAAGACATAGGCAATAGAGACAGTAACGATCACAAGGATCAAACATCTCTACTGAAGAAAATTAAAAAGACACTGGTGATCCTCTATGTCTGAAGACGGGAGAGACTAAGCTCTCCTACATCTCAGACATGGAACACAGAACGGTGCAATGAGAAAGAAAAAAAAAAAAAAGAAGAAGAAGGCAAACACCGTCCAATCAATAGAAATAGGAAAGGAAAGAGAGTCAAAGAGACCAACACCAAATCCACCAAAGAGATACACACCAGTCTCCGAACGGCTGCGAACCTAGCTCATGCTTGAGAAAGTCAGTTTGGTCAACGACCATGCACACGACCGAAACAGCATGACCGTAGGCTGACCACCCGGAGGAGGTGACAGGAAGTGCAGAAAGCGCCTTCCACAAAAGGCAACCGAAAAGACATAGGAAATAGACAGTATCGATCACAAGGATCAAACATCTCTAAAAACAAAGCTACTGAAGAAAATTAAAATGACACTGGTGATCCTCTATGTCTGACGACGGGAGAGACTAAGCTCTCCTACATTTCAGACATGGAACACAGAACGGTGCAATGAGAAAGAAAAAAAAAAAAAAGAAGAAGAAGGCAGACACCGTCGAAATCAATAGAAATAGGAAAGGAAAGAGAGTCAAATAGACCAACACCAAATCCACCAAAGAGATACACACCAGTCTCCGAACGGCTGCGAACCTAGCTCATGCTTGAGAAAGTCAGTTTGGTCAACGACCATGCACACGACCGAAACAGCATGACCGTAGGCTGACCACCCGGAAGAGGTGACAGGAAGTGCAGAAAGCGCCTTCCACAAAAGGCAACCGAAAAGACATAGGCAATAGAGACAGTAACGATCACAAGGATCAAACATCTCTACTGAAGAAAATTAAAAAGACACTGGTGATCCTCTATGTCTGAAGACGGGAGAGACTAAGCTCTCCTACATCTCAGACATGGAACACAGAACGGTGCAATGAGAAAGAAAAAAAAAAAAAAGAAGAAGAAGGCAGACACCGTCCAATCAATAGAAATAGGAAAGGAAAGAGAGTCAAAGAGACCAACACCAAATCCACCAAAGAGATACACACCAGTCTCCGAACGGCTGCGAACCTAGCTCATGCTTGAGAAAGTCAGTTTGGTCAACGACCATGCACACGACCGAAACAGCATGACCGTAGGCTGACCACCCGGAGGAGGTGACAGGAAGTGCAGAAAGCGCCTTCCACAAAAGGCAACCGAAAAGACATAGGAAATAGACAGTATCGATCACAAGGATCAAACATCTCTAAAAACAAAGCTACTGAAGAAAATTAAAAAGACACTGGTGATCCTCTATGTCTGAAGACGGGAGAGACTAAGCTCTCCTACATCTCAGACATGGAACACAGAACGGTGCAATGAGAAAGAAAAAAAAAAAAAAAGAAGAAGAAGGCAAACACCGTCCAATCAATAGAAATAGGAAAGGAAAGAGAGTCAAAGAGACCAACACCAAATCCACCAAAGAGATACACACCAGTCTCCGAACGGCTGCGAACCTAGCTCATGCTTGAGAAAGTCAGTTTGGTCAACGACCATGCACACGACCGAAACAGCATGACCGTAGGCTGACCACCCGGAGGAGGTGACAGGAAGTGCAGAAAGCGCCTTCCACAAAAGGCAACCGAAAAGACATAGGAAATAGACAGTATCGATCACAAGGATCAAACATCTCTAAAAACAAAGCTACTGAAGAAAATTAAAATGACACTGGTGATCCTCTATGTCTGACGACGGGAGAGACTAAGCTCTCCTACATTTCAGACATGGAACACAGAACGGTGCAATGAGAAAGAAAAAAAAAAAAAGAAGAAGAAGGCAGACATCGTCGAAATCAATAGAAATAGGAAAGGAAAGAGAGTCAAATAGACCAACACCAAATCCACCAAAGAGATACACACCAGTCTCCGAACGGCTGCGAACCTAGCTCATGCTTGAGAAAGTCAGTTTGGTCAACGACCATGCACACGACCGAAACAGCATGACCGTAGGCTGACCACCCGGAGGAGGTGACAGGAAGTGCAGAAAGCGCCTTCCACAAAAGGCAACCGAAAAGACATAGGAAATAGACAGTATCGATCACAAGGATCAAACATCTCTAAAAACAAAGCTACTGAAGAAAATTAAAATGACACTGGTGATCCTCTATGTCTGACGACGGGAGAGACTAAGCTCTCCTACATTTCAGACATGGAACACAGAACGGTGCAATGAGAAAGAAAAAAAAAAAAAAGAAGAAGAAGGCAGACACCGTCGAAATCAATAGAAATAGGAAAGGAAAGAGAGTCAAATAGACCAACACCAAATCCACCAAAGAGATACACACCAGTCTCCGAACGGCTGCGAACCTAGCTCATGCTTGAGAAAGTCAGTTTGGTCAACGACCATGCACACGACCGAAACAGCATGACCGTAGGCTGACCACCCGGAAGAGGTGACAGGAAGTGCAGAAAGCGCCTTCCACAAAAGGCAACCGAAAAGACATAGGCAATAGAGACAGTAACGATCACAAGGATCAAACATCTCTACTGAAGAAAATTAAAAAGACACTGGTGATCCTCTATGTCTGAAGACGGGAGAGACTAAGCTCTCCTACATCTCAGACATGGAACACAGAACGGTGCAATGAGAAAGAAAAAAAAAAAAAAGAAGAAGAAGGCAGACACCGTCCAATCAATAGAAATAGGAAAGGAAAGAGAGTCAAAGAGACCAACACCAAATCCACCAAAGAGATACACACCAGTCTCCGAACGGCTGCGAACCTAGCTCATGCTTGAGAAAGTCAGTTTGGTCAACGACCATGCACACGACCGAAACAGCATGACCGTAGGCTGACCACCCGGAGGAGGTGACAGGAAGTGCAGAAAGCGCCTTCCACAAAAGGCAACCGAAAAGACATAGGAAATAGACAGTATCGATCACAAGGATCAAACATCTCTAAAAACAAAGCTACTGAAGAAAATTAAAATGACACTGGTGATCCTCTATGTCTGACGACGGGAGAGACTAAGCTCTCCTACATTTCAGACATGGAACACAGAACGGTGCAATGAGAAAGAAAAAAAAAAAAAGAAGAAGAAGGCAGACACCGTCGAAATCAATAGAAATAGGAAAGGAAAGAGAGTCAAATAGACCAACACCAAATCCACCAAAGAGATACACACCAGTCTCCGAACGGCTGCGAACCTAGCTCATGCTTGAGAAAGTCAGTTTGGTCAACGACCATGCACACGACCGAAACAGCATGACCGTAGGCTGACCACCCGGAAGAGGTGACAGGAAGTGCAGAAAGCGCCTTCCACAAAAGGCAACCGAAAAGACATAGGCAATAGAGACAGTAACGATCACAAGGATCAAACATCTCTACTGAAGAAAATTAAAAAGACACTGGTGATCCTCTATGTCTGAAGACGGGAGAGACTAAGCTCTCCTACATCTCAGACATGGAACACAGAACGGTGCAATGAGAAAGAAAAAAAATAAAAAAAGAAGAAGAAGGCAGACACCGTCCAATCAATAGAAATAGGAAAAGAAAGAGAGTCAAAGAGACCAACACCAAATCCACCAAAGAGATACACACCAGTCTCCGAACGGCTGCGAACCTAGCTCATGCTTGAGAAAGTCAGTTTGGTCAACGACCATGCACACGACCGAAACAGCATGACCGTAGGCTGACCACCCGGAAGAGGTGACAGGAAGTGCAGAAAGCGCCTTCCACAAAAGGCAACCGAAAAGACATAGGAAATAGACAGTATCGATCACAAGGATCAAACATCTCTAAAAACAAAGCTACTGAAGAAAATTAAAATGACACTGGTGATCCTCTATGTCTGACGACGGGAGACACTAAGCTCTCCTACATTTCAGACATGGAACACAGAACGGTGCAATGAGAAAGAAAAAAAAAAAAAGAAGAAGAAGGCAGACACCGTCGAAATCAATAGAAATAGGAAAGGAAAGAGAGTCAAATAGACCAACACCAAATCCACCAAAGAGATACACACCAGTCTCCGAACGGCTGCGAACCTAGCTCATGCTTGAGAAAGTCAGCTTGGTCAACGACCATGCACACGACCGAAACAGCATGACCGTAGGCGGACCACCCGGAAGAGGTGACAGGAAGTGCAGAAAGCGCCTTCCACAAAAGGCAACCGAAAAGACATAGGCAATAGAGACAGTAACGATCACAAGGATCAAACATCTCTAAAAACAAAGTTACTGAAGAAAATTAATAAGACACTGGTGATCCTCTATGTCTGACGACGGGAGAGACTAAGCTCTCCTACATCTCAGACATGGAACACAGAACGGTGCAATGAGAAAGAAAAAAGAAGCAGATACCTTCGAATCAATTGAAATAGGTAAGGAAAGAGAGTCAAAGAGACCAACACCAAATCCACCAAAGAGATACACACCAGTCTCCGAACGGCTGCGAACCTAGCTCATGCTTGAGAAAGTCAGTTTGGTCAACGACCATGCACACGACCGAAACAGCATGACCGTAGGCTGACCACCCGGAAGAGGTGACAGGAAGTGCAGAAAGCGCCTTCCACAAAAGGCAACCGAAAAGACATAGGAAATAGAGACAGTAACGATCACAAGGATCAAACATCTCTACTGAAGAAAATTAAAAAGACACTGGTGATCCTCTATGTCTGAAGACGGGAGAGACTAAGCTCTCCTACATCTCAGACATGGAACACAGAACGGTGCAATGAGAAAGAAAAAAAAAAAAAAGAAGAAGAAGGCAGACACCGTCCAATCAATAGAAATAGGAAAGGAAAGAGAGTCAAAGAGACCAACACCAAATCCACCAAAGAGATACACACCAGTCTCCGAACGGCTGCGAACCTAGCTCATGCTTGAGAAAGTCAGTTTGGTCAACGACCATGCACACGACCGAAACAGCATGACCGTAGGCTGACCACCCGGAGGAGGTGACAGGAAGTGCAGAAAGCGCCTTCCACAAAAGGCAACCGAAAAGACATAGGAAATAGACAGTATCGATCACAAGGATCAAACATCTCTAAAAACAAAGCTACTGAAGAAAATTAAAATGACACTGGTGATCCTCTATGTCTGACGACGGGAGAGACTAAGCTCTCCTACATTTCAGACATGGAACACAGAACGGTGCAATGAGAAAGAAAAAAAAAAAAAAAGAAGAAGAAGGCAGACACCGTCGAAATCAATAGAAATAGGAAAGGAAAGAGAGTCAAATAGACCAACACCAAATCCACCAAAGAGATGCACACCAGTCTCCGAACGGCTGCGAACCTAGCTCATGCTTTAGAAAGTCAGCTTGGTCAACGACCATGCACACGACCGAAACAGCATGACCGTAGGCGGACCACCCGGAAGAGGTGACAGGAAGTGCAGAAAGCGCCTTCCACAAAAGGCAACTGGAAAGACATAGGAAATAGAGACAGTAACGATCACAAGGATCAAACATCTCTACTGAAGAAAATTAAAAAGACACTGGTGATCCTCTATGTCTGAAGACGGGAGAGACTAAGCTCTCCTACATCTCAGACATGGAACACAGAACGGTGCAATGAGAAAGAAAAAAAAAAAAAAAGAAGAAGAAGGCAGACACCGTCGAAATCAATAGAAATAGGAAAGGAAAGAGAGTCAAATAGACCAACACCAAATCCACCAAAGAGATACACACCAGTCTCCGAACGGCTGCGAAGCTAGCTCATGCTTGAGAAAGTCAGTTTGGTCAACGACCATGCACACGACCGAAACAGCATGACCGTAGGCTGACCACCCGGAAGAGGTGACAGGAAGTGCAGAAAGCGCCTTCCACAAAAGGCAACCGAAAAGACATAGGCAATAGAGACAGTAACGATCACAAGGATCAAACATCTCTACTGAAGAAAATTAAAAAGACACTGGTGATCCTCTATGTCTGAAGACGGGAGAGACTAAGCTCTCCTACATCTCAGACATGGAACACAGAACGGTGCAATGAGAAAGAAAAAAAAAAAAAAGAAGAAGAAGGCAGACACCGTCCAATCAATAGAAATAGGAAAGGAAAGAGAGTCAAAGAGACCAACACCAAATCCACCAAAGAGATACACACCAGTCTCCGAACGGCTGCGAACCTAGCTCATGCTTGAGAAAGTCAGTTTGGTCAACGACCATGCACACGACCGAAACAGCATGACCGTAGGCTGACCACCCGGAGGAGGTGACAGGAAGTGCAGAAAGCGCCTTCCACAAAAGGCAACCGAAAAGACATAGGAAATAGACAGTATCGATCACAAGGATCAAACATCTCTAAAAACAAAGCTACTGAAGAAAATTAAAATGACACTGGTGATCCTCTATGTCTGACGACGGGAGAGACTAAGCTCTCCTACATTTCAGACATGGAACACAGAACGGTGCAATGAGAAAGAAAAAAAAAAAAAAAGAAGAAGAAGGCAGACACCGTCGAAATCAATAGAAATAGGAAAGGAAAGAGAGTCAAATAGACCAACACCAAATCCACCAAAGAGATACACACCAGTCTCCGAACGGCTGCGAACCTAGCTCATGCTTGAGAAAGTCAGTTTGGTCAACGACCATGCACACGACCGAAACAGCATGACCGTAGGCTGACCACCCGGAAGAGGTGACAGGAAGTGCAGAAAGCGCCTTCCACAAAAGGCAACCGAAAAGACATAGGCAATAGAGACAGTAACGATCACAAGGATCAAACATCTCTACTGAAGAAAATTAAAAAGACACTGGTGATCCTCTATGTCTGAAGACGGGAGAGACTAAGCTCTCCTACATCTCAGACATGGAACACAGAACGGTGCAATGAGAAAGAAAAAAAAAAAAAGAAGAAGAAGGCAGACACCGTCCAATCAATAGAAATAGGAAAGGAAAGAGAGTCAAAGAGACCAACACCAAATCCACCAAAGAGATACACACCAGTCTCCGAACGGCTGCGAACCTAGCTCATGCTTGAGAAAGTCAGCTTGGTCAACGACCATGCACACGACCGAAACAGCATGACCGTAGGCGGACCACCCGGAAGAGGTGACAGGAAGTGCAGAAAGCGCCTTCCACAAAAGGCAACCGAAAAGACATAGGCAATAGAGACAGTAACGATCACAAGGATCAAACATCTCTAAAAACAAAGTTACTGAAGAAAATTAATAAGACACTGGTGATCCTCTATGTCTGACGACGGGAGAGACTAAGCTCTCCTACATCTCAGACATGGAACACAGAACGGTGCAATGAGAAAGAAAAAAGAAGCAGATACCTTCGAATCAATTGAAATAGGTAAGGAAAGAGAGTCAAAGAGACCAACACCAAATCCACCAAAGAGATACACACCAGTCTCCGAACGGCTGCGAACCTAGCTCATGCTTGAGAAAGTCAGTTTGGTCAACGACCATGCACACGACCGAAACAGCATGACCGTAGGCTGACCACCCGGAAGAGGTGACAGGAAGTGCAGAAAGCGCCTTCCACAAAAGGCAACCGAAAAGACATAGGAAATAGAGACAGTAACGATCACAAGGATCAAACATCTCTACTGAAGAAAATTAAAAAGACACTGGTGATCCTCTATGTCTGAAGACGGGAGAGACTAAGCTCTCCTACATCTCAGACATGGAACACAGAACGGTGCAATGAGAAAGAAAAAAAAAAAAAAAGAAGAAGAAGGCAGACACCGTCCAATCAATAGAAATAGGAAAGGAAAGAGAGTCAAAGAGACCAACACCAAATCCACCAAAGAGATACACACCAGTCTCCGAACGGCTGCGAACCTAGCTCATGCTTGAGAAAGTCAGTTTGGTCAACGACCATGCACACGACCGAAACAGCATGACCGTAGGCTGACCACCCGGAGGAGGTGACAGGAAGTGCAGAAAGCGCCTTCCACAAAAGGCAACCGAAAAGACATAGGAAATAGACAGTATCGATCACAAGGATCAAACATCTCTAAAAACAAAGCTACTGAAGAAAATTAAAATGACACTGGTGATCCTCTATGTCTGACGACGGGAGAGACTAAGCTCTCCTACATTTCAGACATGGAACACAGAACGGTGCAATGAGAAAGAAAAAAAAAAAAAAAGAAGAAGAAGGCAGACACCGTCGAAATCAATAGAAATAGGAAAGGAAAGAGAGTCAAATAGACCAACACCAAATCCACCAAAGAGATACACACCAGTCTCCGAACGGCTGCGAACCTAGCTCATGCTTGAGAAAGTCAGTTTGGTCAACGACCATGCACACGACCGAAACAGCATGACCGTAGGCTGACCACCCGGAAGAGGTGACAGGAAGTGCAGAAAGCGCCTTCCACAAAAGGCAACCGAAAAGACATAGGCAATAGAGACAGTAACGATCACAAGGATCAAACATCTCTACTGAAGAAAATTAAAAAGACACTGGTGATCCTCTATGTCTGAAGACGGGAGAGACTAAGCTCTCCTACATCTCAGACATGGAACACAGAACGGTGCAATGAGAAAGAAAAAAAAAAAAAAGAAGAAGAAGGCAGACACCGTCCAATCAATAGAAATAGGAAAGGAAAGAGAGTCAAAGAGACCAACACCAAATCCACCAAAGAGATACACACCAGTCTCCGAACGGCTGCGAACCTAGCTCATGCTTGAGAAAGTCAGTTTGGTCAACGACCATGCACACGACCGAAACAGCATGACCGTAGGCTGACCACCCGGAGGAGGTGACAGGAAGTGCAGAAAGCGCCTTCCACAAAAGGCAACCGAAAAGACATAGGAAATAGACAGTATCGATCACAAGGATCAAACATCTCTAAAAACAAAGCTACTGAAGAAAATTAAAATGACACTGGTGATCCTCTATGTCTGACGACGGGAGAGACTAAGCTCTCCTACATTTCAGACATGGAACACAGAACGGTGCAATGAGAAAGAAAAAAAAAAAAGAAGAAGAAGGCAGACACCGTCGAAATCAATAGAAATAGGAAAGGAAAGAGAGTCAAATAGACCAACACCAAATCCACCAAAGAGATGCACACCAGTCTCCGAACGGCTGCGAACCTAGCTCATGCTTTAGAAAGTCAGCTTGGTCAACGACCATGCACACGACCGAAACAGCATGACCGTAGGCGGACCACCCGGAAGAGGTGACAGGAAGTGCAGAAAGCGCCTTCCACAAAAGGCAACTGGAAAGACATAGGAAATAGAGACAGTAACGATCACAAGGATCAAACATCTCTACTGAAGAAAATTAAAAAGACACTGGTGATCCTCTATGTCTGAAGACGGGAGAGACTAAGCTCTCCTACATCTCAGACATGGAACACAGAACGGTGCAATGAGAAAGAAAAAAAATAAAAAAAGAAGAAGAAGGCAGACACCGTCCAATCAATAGAAATAGGAAAGGAAAGAGAGTCAAAGAGACCAACACCAAATCCACCAAAGAGATACACACCAGTCTCCGAACGGCTGCGAACCTAGCTCATGCTTGAGAAAGTCAGTTTGGTCAACGACCATGCACACGACCGAAACAGCATGACCGTAGGCTGACCACCCGGAAGAGGTGACAGGAAGTGCAGAAAGCGCCTTCCACAAAAGGCAACCGAAAAGACATAGGCAATAGAGACAGTAACGATCACAAGGATCAAACATCTCTACTGAAGAAAATTAAAAAGACACTGGTGATCCTCTATGTCTGAAGACGGGAGAGACTAAGCTCTCCTACATCTCAGACATGGAACACAGAACGGTGCAATGAGAAAGAAAAAAAAAAAAAAAGAAGAAGAAGGCAGACACCGTCCAATCAATAGAAATAGGAAAGGAAAGAGAGTCAAAGAGACCAACACCAAATCCACCAAAGAGATACACACCAGTCTCCGAACGGCTGCGAACCTAGCTCATGCTTGAGAAAGTCAGTTTGGTCAACGACCATGCACACGACCGAAACAGCATGACCGTAGGCTGACCACCCGGAGGAGGTGACAGGAAGTGCAGAAAGCGCCTTCCACAAAAGGCAACCGAAAAGACATAGGAAATAGACAGTATCGATCACAAGGATCAAACATCTCTAAAAACAAAGCTACTGAAGAAAATTAAAATGACACTGGTGATCCTCTATGTCTGACGACGGGAGAGACTAAGCTCTCCTACATTTCAGACATGGAACACAGAACGGTGCAATGAGAAAGAAAAAAAAAAAAAAAGAAGAAGAAGGCAGACACCGTCGAAATCAATAGAAATAGGAAAGGAAAGAGAGTCAAATAGACCAACACCAAATCCACCAAAGAGATACACACCAGTCTCCGAACGGCTGCGAACCTAGCTCATGCTTGAGAAAGTCAGTTTGGTCAACGACCATGCACACGACCGAAACAGCATGACCGTAGGCTGACCACCCGGAAGAGGTGACAGGAAGTGCAGAAAGCGCCTTCCACAAAAGGCAACCGAAAAGACATAGGCAATAGAGACAGTAACGATCACAAGGATCAAACATCTCTACTGAAGAAAATTAAAAAGACACTGGTGATCCTCTATGTCTGAAGACGGGAGAGACTAAGCTCTCCTACATCTCAGACATGGAACACAGAACGGTGCAATGAGAAAGAAAAAAAAAAAAAAGAAGAAGAAGGCAGACACCGTCCAATCAATAGAAATAGGAAAGGAAAGAGAGTCAAAGAGACCAACACCAAATCCACCAAAGAGATACACACCAGTCTCCGAACGGCTGCGAACCTAGCTCATGCTTGAGAAAGTCAGTTTGGTCAACGACCATGCACACGACCGAAACAGCATGACCGTAGGCTGACCACCCGGAGGAGGTGACAGGAAGTGCAGAAAGCGCCTTCCACAAAAGGCAACCGAAAAGACATAGGAAATAGACAGTATCGATCACAAGGATCAAACATCTCTAAAAACAAAGCTACTGAAGAAAATTAAAATGACACTGGTGATCCTCTATGTCTGACGACGGGAGAGACTAAGCTCTCCTACATTTCAGACATGGAACACAGAACGGTGCAATGAGAAAGAAAAAAAAAAAAAGAGGAAGAAGGCAGACACCGTCGAAATCAATAGAAATAGGAAAGGAAAGAGAGTCAAATAGACCAACACCAAATCCACCAAAGAGATACACACCAGTCTCCGAACGGCTGCGAACCTAGCTCATGCTTGAGAAAGTCAGCTTGGTCAACGACCATGCACACGACCGAAACAGCATGACCGTAGGCGGACCACCCGGAAGAGGTGACAGGAAGTGCAGAAAGCGCCTTCCACAAAAGGCAACCGAAAAGACATAGGCAATAGAGACAGTAACGATCACAAGGATCAAACATCTCTAAAAACAAAGTTACTGAAGAAAATTAATAAGACACTGGTGATCCTCTATGTCTGACGACGGGAGAGACTAAGCTCTCCTACATCTCAGACATGGAACACAGAACGGTGCAATGAGAAAGAAAAAAGAAGCAGATACCTTCGAATCAATTGAAATAGGTAAGGAAAGAGAGTCAAAGAGACCAACACCAAATCCACCAAAGAGATACACACCAGTCTCCGAACGGCTGCGAACCTAGCTCATGCTTGAGAAAGTCAGTTTGGTCAACGACCATGCACACGACCGAAACAGCATGACCGTAGGCTGACCACCCGGAAGAGGTGACAGGAAGTGCAGAAAGCGCCTTCCACAAAAGGCAACCGAAAAGACATAGGCAATAGAGACAGTAACGATCACAAGGATCAAACATCTCTACTGAAGAAAATTAAAAAGACACTGGTGATCCTCTATGTCTGAAGACGGGAGAGACTAAGCTCTCCTACATCTCAGACATGGAACACAGAACGGTGCAATGAGAAAGAAAAAAAAAAAAAAGAAGAAGAAGGCAGACACCGTCCAATCAATAGAAATAGGAAAGGAAAGAGAGTCAAAGAGACCAACACCAAATCCACCAAAGAGATACACACCAGTCTCCGAACGGCTGCGAACCTAGCTCATGCTTGAGAAAGTCAGTTTGGTCAACGACCATGCACACGACCGAAACAGCATGACCGTAGGCTGACCACCCGGAGGAGGTGACAGGAAGTGCAGAAAGCGCCTTCCACAAAAGGCAACCGAAAAGACATAGGAAATAGACAGTATCGATCACAAGGATCAAACATCTCTAAAAACAAAGCTACTGAAGAAAATTAAAATGACACTGGTGATCCTCTATGTCTGACGACGGGAGAGACTAAGCTCTCCTACATTTCAGACATGGAACACAGAACGGTGCAATGAGAAAGAAAAAAAAAAAAAGAAGAAGAAGGCAGACACCGTCGAAATCAATAGAAATAGGAAAGGAAAGAGAGTCAAATAGACCAACACCAAATCCACCAAAGAGATACACACCAGTCTCCGAACGGCTGCGAACCTAGCTCATGCTTGAGAAAGTCAGTTTGGTCAACGACCATGCACACGACCGAAACAGCATGACCGTAGGCTGACCACCCGGAAGAGGTGACAGGAAGTGCAGAAAGCGCCTTCCACAAAAGGCAACCGAAAAGACATAGGAAATAGAGACAGTAACGATCACAAGGATCAAACATCTCTACTGAAGAAAATTAAAAAGACACTGGTGATCCTCTATGTCTGAAGACGGGAGAGACTAAGCTCTCCTACATCTCAGACATGGAACACAGAACGGTGCAATGAGAAAGAAAAAAAAAAAAGAAGAAGAAGGCAGACACCGTCCAATCAATAGAAATAGGAAAGGAAAGAGAGTCAAAGAGACCAACACCAAATCCACCAAAGAGATACACACCAGTCTCCGAACGGCTGCGAACCTAGCTCATGCTTGAGAAAGTCAGTTTGGTCAACGACCATGCACACGACCGAAACAGCATGACCGTAGGCTGACCACCCGGAAGAGGTGACAGGAAGTGCAGAAAGCGCCTTCCACAAAAGGCAACCGAAAAGACATAGGAAATAGACAGTATCGATCACAAGGATCAAACATCTCTAAAAACAAAGCTACTGAAGAAAATTAAAATGACACTGGTGATCCTCTATGTCTGACGACGGGAGAGACTAAGCTCTCCTACATTTCAGACATGGAACACAGAACGGTGCAATGAGAAAGAAAAAAAAAAAGAAGAAGAAGGCAGACACCGTCGAAATCAATAGAAATAGGAAAGGAAAGAGAGTCAAATAGACCAACACCAAATCCACCAAAGAGATACACACCAGTCTCCGAACGGCTGCGAACCTAGCTCATGCTTGAGAAAGTCAGTTTGGTCAACGACCATGCACACGACCGAAACAGCATGACCGTAGGCTGACCACCCGGAAGAGGTGACAGGAAGTGCAGAAAGCGCCTTCCACAAAAGGCAACCGAAAAGACATAGGCAATAGAGACAGTAACGATCACAAGGATCAAACATCTCTACTGAAGAAAATTAAAAAGACACTGGTGATCCTCTATGTCTGAAGACGGGAGAGACTAAGCTCTCCTACATCTCAGACATGGAACACAGAACGGTGCAATGAGAAAGAAAAAAAATAAAAAAAGAAGAAGAAGGCAGACACCGTCCAATCAATAGAAATAGGAAAGGAAAGAGAGTCAAAGAGACCAACACCAAATCCACCAAAGAGATACACACCAGTCTCCGAACGGCTGCGAACCTAGCTCATGCTTGAGAAAGTCAGTTTGGTCAACGACCATGCACACGACCGAAACAGCATGACCGTAGGCTGACCACCCGGAAGAGGTGACAGGAAGTGCAGAAAGCGCCTTCCACAAAAGGCAACCGAAAAGACATAGGAAATAGACAGTATCGATCACAAGGATCAAACATCTCTAAAAACAAAGCTACTGAAGAAAATTAAAATGACACTGGTGATCCTCTATGTCTGACGACGGGAGAGACTAAGCTCTCCTACATTTCAGACATGGAACACAGAACGGTGCAATGAGAAAGAAAAAAAAAAAAAGAAGAAGAAGGCAGACACCGTCGAAATCAATAGAAATAGGAAAGGAAAGAGAGTCAAATAGACCAACACCAAATCCACCAAAGAGATGCACACCAGTCTCCGAACGGCTGCGAACCTAGCTCATGCTTTAGAAAGTCAGCTTGGTCAACGACCATGCACACGACCGAAACAGCATGACCGTAGGCGGACCACCCGGAAGAGGTGACAGGAAGTGCAGAAAGCGCCTTCCACAAAAGGCAACTGGAAAGACATAGGAAATAGAGACAGTAACGATCACAAGGATCAAACATCTCTACTGAAGAAAATTAAAAAGACACTGGTGATCCTCTATGTCTGAAGACGGGAGAGACTAAGCTCTCCTACATCTCAGACATGGAACACAGAACGGTGCAATGAGAAAGAAAAAAAAAAGAAGAAGAAGGCAGACACCGTCCAATCAATAGAAATAGGAAAGGAAAGAGAGTCAAAGAGACCAACACCAAATCCACCAAAGAGATACACACCAGTCTCCGAACGGCTGCGAACCTAGCTCATGCTTGAGAAAGTCAGTTTGGTCAACGACCATGCACACGACCGAAACAGCATGACCGTAGACTGACCACCCGGAAGAGGTGACAGGAAGTGCAGAAAGCGCCTTCCACATAAGGCAACCGAAAAGACATAGGAAATAGAGACAGTAACGATCACAAGGATCAAACATCTCTACCGAAGAAAATTAAAAAGACACTGGTGATCCTCTATGTCTGAAGACGGGAGAGACTAAGCTCTCCCACATCTCAGACATGGAACACAGAACAGTGCAATAAGAAAGAAAAAAAAAAAAGAAAGAAGAGAAAAAGGGAGGAAGATGAAGAAGCAGATACCTTCGAATCAATTGAAATAGGTAAGGAAAGAGAGTCAAAGAGACCAACACCAAATCCACCAAAGAGATACACACCAGTCTCCGAACGGCTGCGAACCTAGCTCATGCTTGAGAAAGTCAGTTTGGTCAACGACCATGCACACGACCGAAACAGCATGACCGTAGGCTGACCACCCGGAAGAGGTGACAGGAAGTGCAGAAAGCGCCTTCCACAAAAGGCAACCGAAAAGACATAGGCAATAGAGACAGTAACGATCACAAGGATCAAACATCTCTACTGAAGAAAATGAAAAAGACACTGGTGATCCTCTATGTCTGAAGACGGGAGAGACTAAGCTCTCCTACATCTCAGACATGGAACACAGAACGGTGCAATGAGAAAGAAAAAAAAAAAAAAAAAGAAGAAGAAGGCAGACACCGTCCAATCAATAGAAATAGGAAAGGAAATAGAGTCAAAGAGACCAACACCAAATCCACCAAAGAGATACACACCAGTCTCCGAACGGCTGCGAACCTAGCTCATGCTTGAGAAAGTCAGTTTGGTCAACGACCATGCACACGACCGAAACAGCATGACCGTAGGCTGACCTCCCGGAAGAGGTGACAGGAAGTGCAGAAAGCGCCTTCCACAAAAGGCAACCGAAAAGACATAGGCAATAGAGACAGTAACGATCACAAGGATCAAACATCTCTTCTGAAGAAAATTAAAAAGACACTGGTGATCCTCTATGTCTGAAGACGGGAGAGACTAAGCTCTCCTACATCTCAGACATGGAACACAGAACGGTGCAATGAGAAAGAAAAAAAAAGAAGAAGAAGAAGGCAGACACCGTCGAAATCAATAGAAATAGGAAAGGAAAGAGAGTCAAAGAGACCAACACCAAATCCACCAAAGAGATACACACCAGTCTCCGAACGGCTGCGAACCTAGCTCATGCTTGAGAAAGTCAGTTTGGTCAACGACCATGCACACGACGGAAACAGCATGACCGTAGGCGGACCACCCGGAAGAGGTGACAGGAAGTGCAGAAAGCGCCTTCCACAAAAGGCAACCGAAAAGACATAGGCAATAGAGACAGTAACGATCACAAGGATCAAACATCTCTTCTGAAGAAAATTAAAAAGACACTGGTCATCCTCTATGTCTGAAGACGGGAGAGACTAAGCTCTCCTACATCTCAGACATGGAACACAGAACGGTGCAATGAGAAAGAAAAAAAAAAGAAGAAGAAGAAGGCAGACACCGTCGAAATCAATAGAAATAGGAAAGGAAAGAGAGTCAAAGAGACCAACACCAAATCCACCAAAGAGATACACACCAGTCTCCGAACGGCTGCGAACCTAGCTCATGCTTGAGAAAGTCAGCTTGGTCAACGACCATGCACACGACCGAAACAGCATGACCGTAGGCGGACCACCCGGAAGAGGTGACAGGAAGTGCAGAAAGCGCCTTCCACAAAAGGCAACCGAAAAGACATAGGCAATAGAGACAGTAACGATCACAAGGATCAAACATCTCTAAAAACAAAGTTACTGAAGAAAATTAATAAGACACTGGTGATCCTCTATGTCTGACGACGGGAGAGACTAAGCTCTCCTACATCTCAGACATGGAACACAGAACGGTGCAATGAGAAAGAAAAAAGAAGCAGATACCTTCGAATCAATTGAAATAGGTAAGGAAAGAGAGTCAAAGAGACCAACACCAAATCCACCAAAGAGATACACACCAGTCTCCGAACGGCTGCGAACCTAGCTCATGCTTGAGAAAGTCAGTTTGGTCAACGACCATGCACACGACCGAAACAGCATGACCGTAGGCTGACCACCCGGAAGAGGTGACAGGAAGTGCAGAAAGCGCCTTCCACAAAAGGCAACCGAAAAGACATAGGAAATAGAGACAGTAACGATCACAAGGATCAAACATCTCTACTGAAGAAAATTAAAAAGACACTGGTGATCCTCTATGTCTGAAGACGGGAGAGACTAAGCTCTCCTACATCTCAGACATGGAACACAGAACGGTGCAATGAGAAAGAAAAAAAAAAAAAAGAAGAAGAAGGCAGACACCGTCCAATCAATAGAAATAGGAAAGGAAAGAGAGTCAAAGAGACCAACACCAAATCCACCAAAGAGATACACACCAGTCTCCGAACGGCTGCGAACCTAGCTCATGCTTGAGAAAGTCAGTTTGGTCAACGACCATGCACACGACCGAAACAGCATGACCGTAGGCTGACCACCCGGAGGAGGTGACAGGAAGTGCAGAAAGCGCCTTCCACAAAAGGCAACCGAAAAGACATAGGAAATAGACAGTATCGATCACAAGGATCAAACATCTCTAAAAACAAAGCTACTGAAGAAAATTAAAATGACGCTGGTGATCCTCTATGTCTGACGACGGGAGAGACTAAGCTCTCCTACATTTCAGACATGGAACACAGAACGGTGCAATGAGAAAGAAAAAAAAAAAAAGAAGAAGAAGGCAGACACCGTCGAAATCAATAGAAATAGGAAAGGAAAGAGAGTCAAATAGACCAACACCAAATCCACCAAAGAGATACACACCAGTCTCCGAACGGCTGCGAACCTAGCTCATGCTTGAGAAAGTCAGTTTGGTCAACGACCATGCACACGACCGAAACAGCATGACCGTAGGCTGACCACCCGGAAGAGGTGACAGGAAGTGCAGAAAGCGCCTTCCACAAAAGGCAACCGAAAAGACATAGGCAATAGAGACAGTAACGATCACAAGGATCAAACATCTCTACTGAAGAAAATTAAAAAGACACTGGTGATCCTCTATGTCTGAAGACGGGAGAGACTAAGCTCTCCTACATCTCAGACATGGAACACAGAACGGTGCAATGAGAAAGAAAAAAAATAAAAAAAGAAGAAGAAGGCAGACACCGTCCAATCAATAGAAATAGGAAAGGAAAGAGAGTCAAAGAGACCAACACCAAATCCACCAAAGAGATACACACCAGTCTCCGAACGGCTGCGAACCTAGCTCATGCTTGAGAAAGTCAGTTTGGTCAACGACCATGCACACGACCGAAACAGCATGACCGTAGGCTGACCACCCGGAAGAGGTGACAGGAAGTGCAGAAAGCGCCTTCCACAAAAGGCAACCGAAAAGACATAGGAAATAGACAGTATCGATCACAAGGATCAAACATCTCTAAAAACAAAGCTACTGAAGAAAATTAAAATGACACTGGTGATCCTCTATGTCTGACGACGGGAGAGACTAAGCTCTCCTACATTTCAGACATGGAACACAGAACGGTGCAATGAGAAAGAAAAAAAAAAAAAGAAGAAGAAGGCAGACACCGTCGAAATCAATAGAAATAGGAAAGGAAAGAGAGTCAAATAGACCAACACCAAATCCACCAAAGAGATGCACACCAGTCTCCGAACGGCTGCGAACCTAGCTCATGCTTTAGAAAGTCAGCTTGGTCAACGACCATGCACACGACCGAAACAGCATGACCGTAGGCGGACCACCCGGAAGAGGTGACAGGAAGTGCAGAAAGCGCCTTCCACAAAAGGCAACTGGAAAGACATAGGAAATAGAGACAGTAACGATCACAAGGATCAAACATCTCTACTGAAGAAAATTAAAAAGACACTGGTGATCCTCTATGTCTGAAGACGGGAGAGACTAAGCTCTCCTACATCTCAGACATGGAACACAGAACGGTGCAATGAGAAAGAAAAAAAAAAGAAGAAGAAGGCAGACACCGTCCAATCAATAGAAATAGGAAAGGAAAGAGAGTCAAAGAGACCAACACCAAATCCACCAAAGAGATACACACCAGTCTCCGAACGGCTGCGAACCTAGCTCATGCTTGAGAAAGTCAGTTTGGTCAACGACCATGCACACGACCGAAACAGCATGACCGTAGACTGACCACCCGGAAGAGGTGACAGGAAGTGCAGAAAGCGCCTTCCACATAAGGCAACCGAAAAGACATAGGAAATAGAGACAGTAACGATCACAAGGATCAAACATCTCTACCGAAGAAAATTAAAAAGACACTGGTGATCCTCTATGTCTGAAGACGGGAGAGACTAAGCTCTCCCACATCTCAGACATGGAACACAGAACAGTGCAATAAGAAAGAAAAAAAAAAAAGAAAGAAGAGAAAAAGGGAGGAAGATGAAGAAGCAGATACCTTCGAATCAATTGAAATAGGTAAGGAAAGAGAGTCAAAGAGACCAACACCAAATCCACCAAAGAGATACACACCAGTCTCCGAACGGCTGCGAACCTAGCTCATGCTTGAGAAAGTCAGTTTGGTCAACGACCATGCACACGACCGAAACAGCATGACCGTAGGCTGACCACCCGGAAGAGGTGACAGGAAGTGCAGAAAGCGCCTTCCACAAAAGGCAACCGAAAAGACATAGGCAATAGAGACAGTAACGATCACAAGGATCAAACATCTCTACTGAAGAAAATGAAAAAGACACTGGTGATCCTCTATGTCTGAAGACGGGAGAGACTAAGCTCTCCTACATCTCAGACATGGAACACAGAACGGTGCAATGAGAAAGAAAAAAAAAAAAAAAAAGAAGAAGAAGGCAGACACCGTCCAATCAATAGAAATAGGAAAGGAAATAGAGTCAAAGAGACCAACACCAAATCCACCAAAGAGATACACACCAGTCTCCGAACGGCTGCGAACCTAGCTCATGCTTGAGAAAGTCAGTTTGGTCAACGACCATGCACACGACCGAAACAGCATGACCGTAGGCTGACCTCCCGGAAGAGGTGACAGGAAGTGCAGAAAGCGCCTTCCACAAAAGGCAACCGAAAAGACATAGGCAATAGAGACAGTAACGATCACAAGGATCAAACATCTCTTCTGAAGAAAATTAAAAAGACACTGGTGATCCTCTATGTCTGAAGACGGGAGAGACTAAGCTCTCCTACATCTCAGACATGGAACACAGAACGGTGCAATGAGAAAGAAAAAAAAAGAAGAAGAAGAAGGCAGACACCGTCGAAATCAATAGAAATAGGAAAGGAAAGAGAGTCAAAGAGACCAACACCAAATCCACCAAAGAGATACACACCAGTCTCCGAACGGCTGCGAACCTAGCTCATGCTTGAGAAAGTCAGTTTGGTCAACGACCATGCACACGACGGAAACAGCATGACCGTAGGCGGACCACCCGGAAGAGGTGACAGGAAGTGCAGAAAGCGCCTTCCACAAAAGGCAACCGAAAAGACATAGGCAATAGAGACAGTAACGATCACAAGGATCAAACATCTCTTCTGAAGAAAATTAAAAAGACACTGGTCATCCTCTATGTCTGAAGACGGGAGAGACTAAGCTCTCCTACATCTCAGACATGGAACACAGAACGGTGCAATGAGAAAGAAAAAAAAAAGAAGAAGAAGAAGGCAGACACCGTCGAAATCAATAGAAATAGGAAAGGAAAGAGAGTCAAAGAGACCAACACCAAATCCACCAAAGAGATACACACCAGTCTCCGAACGGCTGCGAACCTAGCTCATGCTTGAGAAAGTCAGCTTGGTCAACGACCATGCACACGACCGAAACAGCATGACCGTAGGCGGACCACCCGGAAGAGGTGACAGGAAGTGCAGAAAGCGCCTTCCACAAAAGGCAACCGAAAAGACATAGGCAATAGAGACAGTAACGATCACAAGGATCAAACATCTCTAAAAACAAAGTTACTGAAGAAAATTAATAAGACACTGGTGATCCTCTATGTCTGACGACGGGAGAGACTAAGCTCTCCTACATCTCAGACATGGAACACAGAACGGTGCAATGAGAAAGAAAAAAGAAGCAGATACCTTCGAATCAATTGAAATAGGTAAGGAAAGAGAGTCAAAGAGACCAACACCAAATCCACCAAAGAGATACACACCAGTCTCCGAACGGCTGCGAACCTAGCTCATGCTTGAGAAAGTCAGTTTGGTCAACGACCATGCACACGACCGAAACAGCATGACCGTAGGCTGACCACCCGGAAGAGGTGACAGGAAGTGCAGAAAGCGCCTTCCACAAAAGGCAACCGAAAAGACATAGGAAATAGAGACAGTAACGATCACAAGGATCAAACATCTCTACTGAAGAAAATTAAAAAGACACTGGTGATCCTCTATGTCTGAAGACGGGAGAGACTAAGCTCTCCTACATCTCAGACATGGAACACAGAACGGTGCAATGAGAAAGAAAAAAAAAAAAAAGAAGAAGAAGGCAGACACCGTCCAATCAATAGAAATAGGAAAGGAAAGAGAGTCAAAGAGACCAACACCAAATCCACCAAAGAGATACACACCAGTCTCCGAACGGCTGCGAACCTAGCTCATGCTTGAGAAAGTCAGTTTGGTCAACGACCATGCACACGACCGAAACAGCATGACCGTAGGCTGACCACCCGGAGGAGGTGACAGGAAGTGCAGAAAGCGCCTTCCACAAAAGGCAACCGAAAAGACATAGGAAATAGACAGTATCGATCACAAGGATCAAACATCTCTAAAAACAAAGCTACTGAAGAAAATTAAAATGACGCTGGTGATCCTCTATGTCTGACGACGGGAGAGACTAAGCTCTCCTACATTTCAGACATGGAACACAGAACGGTGCAATGAGAAAGAAAAAAAAAAAAAGAAGAAGAAGGCAGACACCGTCGAAATCAATAGAAATAGGAAAGGAAAGAGAGTCAAATAGACCAACACCAAATCCACCAAAGAGATACACACCAGTCTCCGAACGGCTGCGAACCTAGCTCATGCTTGAGAAAGTCAGTTTGGTCAACGACCATGCACACGACCGAAACAGCATGACCGTAGGCTGACCACCCGGAAGAGGTGACAGGAAGTGCAGAAAGCGCCTTCCACAAAAGGCAACCGAAAAGACATAGGCAATAGAGACAGTAACGATCACAAGGATCAAACATCTCTACTGAAGAAAATTAAAAAGACACTGGTGATCCTCTATGTCTGAAGACGGGAGAGACTAAGCTCTCCTACATCTCAGACATGGAACACAGAACGGTGCAATGAGAAAGAAAAAAAATAAAAAAAGAAGAAGAAGGCAGACACCGTCCAATCAATAGAAATAGGAAAGGAAAGAGAGTCAAAGAGACCAACACCAAATCCACCAAAGAGATACACACCAGTCTCCGAACGGCTGCGAACCTAGCTCATGCTTGAGAAAGTCAGTTTGGTCAACGACCATGCACACGACCGAAACAGCATGACCGTAGGCTGACCACCCGGAAGAGGTGACAGGAAGTGCAGAAAGCGCCTTCCACAAAAGGCAACCGAAAAGACATAGGAAATAGACAGTATCGATCACAAGGATCAAACATCTCTAAAAACAAAGCTACTGAAGAAAATTAAAATGACACTGGTGATCCTCTATGTCTGACGACGGGAGAGACTAAGCTCTCCTACATTTCAGACATGGAACACAGAACGGTGCAATGAGAAAGAAAAAAAAAAAAAGAAGAAGAAGGCAGACACCGTCGAAATCAATAGAAATAGGAAAGGAAAGAGAGTCAAATAGACCAACACCAAATCCACCAAAGAGATGCACACCAGTCTCCGAACGGCTGCGAACCTAGCTCATGCTTTAGAAAGTCAGCTTGGTCAACGACCATGCACACGACCGAAACAGCATGACCGTAGGCGGACCACCCGGAAGAGGTGACAGGAAGTGCAGAAAGCGCCTTCCACAAAAGGCAACTGGAAAGACATAGGAAATAGAGACAGTAACGATCACAAGGATCAAACATCTCTACTGAAGAAAATTAAAAAGACACTGGTGATCCTCTATGTCTGAAGACGGGAGAGACTAAGCTCTCCTACATCTCAGACATGGAACACAGAACGGTGCAATGAGAAAGAAAAAAAAAAAGAAGAAGAAGGCAGACACCGTCCAATCAATAGAAATAGGAAAGGAAAGAGAGTCAAAGAGACCAACACCAAATCCACCAAAGAGATACACACCAGTCTCCGAACGGCTGCGAACCTAGCTCATGCTTGAGAAAGTCAGTTTGGTCAACGACCATGCACACGACCGAAACAGCATGACCGTAGACTGACCACCCGGAAGAGGTGACAGGAAGTGCAGAAAGCGCCTTCCACATAAGGCAACCGAAAAGACATAGGAAATAGAGACAGTAACGATCACAAGGATCAAACATCTCTACCGAAGAAAATTAAAAAGACACTGGTGATCCTCTATGTCTGAAGACGGGAGAGACTAAGCTCTCCCACATCTCAGACATGGAACACAGAACAGTGCAATAAGAAAGAAAAAAAAAAGAAAGAAGAGAAAAAGGGAGGAAGATGAAGAAGCAGATACCTTCGAATCAATTGAAATAGGTAAGGAAAGAGAGTCAAAGAGACCAACACCAAATCCACCAAAGAGATACACACCAGTCTCCGAACGGCTGCGAACCTAGCTCATGCTTGAGAAAGTCAGTTTGGTCAACGACCATGCCCACGACCGAAACAGCATGACCGTAGGCTGACCACCCGGAAGAGGTGACAGGAAGTGCAGAAAGCGCCTTCCACAAAAGGCAACCGAAAAGACATAGGAAATAGAGACAGTAACGATCACAAGGATCAAACATCTCTACTGAAGAAAATTAAAAAGACACTGGTGATCCTCTATGTCTGAAGACGGGAGAGACTAAGCTCTCCTACATCTCAGACATGGAACACAGAACGGTGCAATGAGAAAGAAAAAAAAAAAGAAGAAGAAGGCAGACACCGTCCAATCAATAGAAATAGGAAAGGAAAGAGAGTCAAAGAGACCAACACCAAATCCACCAAAGAGATACACACCAGTCTCCGAACGGCTGCGAACCTAGCTCATGCTTGAGAAAGTCAGTTTGGTCAACGACCATGCACACGACCGAAACAGCATGACCGTAGGCTGACCACCCGGAAGAGGTGACAGGAAGTGCAGAAAGCGCCTTCCACAAAAGGCAACCGAAAAGACATAGGCAATAGAGACAGTAACGATCACAAGGATCAAACATCTCTACTGAAGAAAATTAAAAAGACACTGGTGATCCTCTATGTCTGAAGACGGGAGAGACTAAGCTCTCCTACATCTCAGACATGGAACACAGAACGGTGCAATGAGAAAGAAAAAAAAAAAAAGAAGAAGAAGGCAGACACCGTCCAATCAATAGAAATAGGAAAGGAAAGAGAGTCAAAGAGACCAACACCAAATCCACCAAAGAGATACACACCAGTCTCCGAACGGCTGCGAACCTAGCTCATGCTTGAGAAAGTCAGTTTGGTCAACGACCATGCACACGACCGAAACAGCATGACCGTAGGCTGACCACCCGGAGGAGGTGACAGGAAGTGCAGAAAGCGCCTTCCACAAAAGGCAACCGAAAAGACATAGGAAATAGACAGTATCGATCACAAGGATCAAACATCTCTAAAAACAAAGCTACTGAAGAAAATTAAAATGACACTGGTGATCCTCTATGTCTGACGACGGGAGAGACTAAGCTCTCCTACATTTCAGACATGGAACACAGAACGGTGCAATGAGAAAGAAAAAAAAAAAAAGAAGAAGAAGGCAGACACCGTCGAAATCAATAGAAATAGGAAAGGAAAGAGAGTCAAATAGACCAACACCAAATCCACCAAAGAGATACACACCAGTCTCCGAACGGCTGCGAACCTAGCTCATGCTTGAGAAAGTCAGTTTGGTCAACGACCATGCACACGACCGAAACAGCATGACCGTAGGCTGACCACCCGGAAGAGGTGACAGGAAGTGCAGAAAGCGCCTTCCACAAAAGGCAACCGAAAAGACATAGGCAATAGAGACAGTAACGATCACAAGGATCAAACATCTCTACTGAAGAAAATTAAAAAGACACTGGTGATCCTCTATGTCTGAAGACGGGAGAGACTAAGCTCTCCTACATCTCTGACATGGAACACAGAACGGTGCAATGAGAAAGAAAAAAAATAAAAAAAGAAGAAGAAGGCAGACACCGTCCAATCAATAGAAATAGGAAAGGAAAGAGAGTCAAAGAGACCAACACCAAATCCACCAAAGAGATACACACCAGTCTCCGAACGGCTGCGAACCTAGCTCATGCTTGAGAAAGTCAGTTTGGTCAACGACCATGCACACGACCGAAACAGCATGACCGTAGGCTGACCACCCGGAAGAGGTGACAGGAAGTGCAGAAAGCGCCTTCCACAAAAGGCAACCGAAAAGACATAGGAAATAGACAGTATCGATCACAAGGATCAAACATCTCTAAAAACAAAGCTACTGAAGAAAATTAAAATGACACTGGTGATCCTCTATGTCTGACGACGGGAGAGACTAAGCTCTCCTACATTTCAGACATGGAACACAGAACGGTGCAATGAGAAAGAAAAAAAAAAAAAGAAGAAGAAGGCAGACACCGTCGAAATCAATAGAAATAGGAAAGGAAAGAGAGTCAAATAGACCAACACCAAATCCACCAAAGAGATGCACACCAGTCTCCGAACGGCTGCGAACCTAGCTCATGCTTTAGAAAGTCAGCTTGGTCAACGACCATGCACACGACCGAAACAGCATGACCGTAGGCGGACCACCCGGAAGAGGTGACAGGAAGTGCAGAAAGCGCCTTCCACAAAAGGCAACTGGAAAGACATAGGAAATAGAGACAGTAACGATCACAAGGATCAAACATCTCTACTGAAGAAAATTAAAAAGACACTGGTGATCCTCTATGTCTGAAGACGGGAGAGACTAAGCTCTCCTACATCTCAGACATGGAACACAGAACGGTGCAATGAGAAAGAAAAAAAAAAAAGAAGAAGAAGGCAGACACCGTCCAATCAATAGAAATAGGAAAGGAAAGAGAGTCAAAGAGACCAACACCAAATCCACCAAAGAGATACACACCAGTCTCCGAACGGCTGCGAACCTAGCTCATGCTTGAGAAAGTCAGTTTGGTCAACGACCATGCACACGACCGAAACAGCATGACCGTAGACTGACCACCCGGAAGAGGTGACAGGAAGTGCAGAAAGCGCCTTCCACATAAGGCAACCGAAAAGACATAGGAAATAGAGACAGTAACGATCACAAGGATCAAACATCTCTACCGAAGAAAATTAAAAAGACACTGGTGATCCTCTATGTCTGAAGACGGGAGAGACTAAGCTCTCCCACATCTCAGACATGGAACACAGAACAGTGCAATAAGAAAGAAAAAAAAAAAAAGAAAGAAGAGAAAAAGGGAGGAAGATGAAGAAGCAGATACCTTCGAATCAATTGAAATAGGTAAGGAAAGAGAGTCAAAGAGACCAACACCAAATCCACCAAAGAGATACACACCAGTCTCCGAACGGCTGCGAACCTAGCTCATGCTTGAGAAAGTCAGTTTGGTCAACGACCATGCCCACGACCGAAACAGCATGACCGTAGGCTGACCACCCGGAAGAGGTGACAGGAAGTGCAGAAAGCGCCTTCCACAAAAGGCAACCGAAAAGACATAGGAAATAGAGACAGTAACGATCACAAGGATCAAACATCTCTACTGAAGAAAATTAAAAAGACACTGGTGATCCTCTATGTCTGAAGACGGGAGAGACTAAGCTCTCCTACATCTCAGACATGGAACACAGAACGGTGCAATGAGAAAGAAAAAAAAAAAGAAGAAGAAGGCAGACACCGTCCAATCAATAGAAATAGGAAAGGAAAGAGAGTCAAAGAGACCAACACCAAATCCACCAAAGAGATACACACCAGTCTCCGAACGGCTGCGAACCTAGCTCATGCTTGAGAAAGTCAGTTTGGTCAACGACCATGCACACGACCGAAACAGCATGACCGTAGGCTGACCACCCGGAAGAGGTGACAGGAAGTGCAGAAAGCGCCTTCCACAAAAGGCAACCGAAAAGACATAGGCAATAGAGACAGTAACGATCACAAGGATCAAACATCTCTACTGAAGAAAATTAAAAAGACACTGGTGATCCTCTATGTCTGAAGACGGGAGAGACTAAGCTCTCCTACATCTCAGACATGGAACACAGAACGGTGCAATGAGAAAGAAAAAAAAAAAAAAAAAGAAGAAGAAGGCAGACACCGTCCAATCAATAGAAATAGGAAAGGAAAGAGAGTCAAAGAGACCAACACCAAATCCACCAAAGAGATACACACCAGTCTCCGAACGGCTGCGAACCTAGCTCATGCTTGAGAAAGTCAGTTTGGTCAACGACCATGCACACGACCGAAACAGCATGACCGTAGGCTGACCACCCGGAAGAGGTGACAGGAAGTGCAGAAAGCGCCTTCCACAAAAGGCAACCGAAAAGACATAGGAAATAGAGACAGTAACGATCACAAGGATCAAACATCTCTACTGAAGAAAATTAAAAAGACACTGGTGATCCTCTATGTCTGAAGACGGGAGAGACTAAGCTCTCCTACATCTCAGACATGGAACACAGAACGGTGCAATGAGAAAGAAAAAAGAAGCAGATACCTTCGAATCAATTGAAATAGGTAAGGAAAGAGAGTCAAAGAGACCAACACCAAATCCACCAAAGAGATACACACCAGTCTCCGAACGGCTGCGAACCTAGCTCATGCTTGAGAAAGTCAGTTTGGTCAACGACCATGCACACGACCGAAACAGCATGACCGTAGGCTGACCACCCGGAAGAGGTGACAGGAAGTGCAGAAAGCGCCTTCCACAAAAGGCAACCGAAAAGACATAGGAAATAGAGACAGTAACGATCACAAGGATCAAACATCTCTACTGAAGAAAATTAAAAAGACACTGGTGATCCTCTATGTCTGAAGACGGGAGAGACTAAGCTCTCCTACATCTCAGACATGGAACACAGAACGGTGCAATGAGAAAGAAAAAAAAAAAAAAAGAAGAAGAAGGCAGACACCGTCCAATCAATAGAAATAGGAAAGGAAAGAGAGTCAAAGAGACCAACACCAAATCCACCAAAGAGATACACACCAGTCTCCGAACGGCTGCGAACCTAGCTCATGCTTGAGAAAGTCAGTTTGGTCAACGACCATGCACACGACCGAAACAGCATGACCGTAGGCTGACCACCCGGAGGAGGTGACAGGAAGTGCAGAAAGCGCCTTCCACAAAAGGCAACCGAAAAGACATAGGAAATAGACAGTATCGATCACAAGGATCAAACATCTCTAAAAACAAAGCTACTGAAGAAAATTAAAATGACACTGGTGATCCTCTATGTCTGACGACGGGAGAGACTAAGCTCTCCTACATTTCAGACATGGAACACAGAACGGTGCAATGAGAAAGAAAAAAAAAAAAAGAAGAAGAAGGCAGACACCGTCGAAATCAATAGAAATAGGAAAGGAAAGAGAGTCAAATAGACCAACACCAAATCCATCAAGGATATACACACCAGTCTCCGAACGGCTGCGAACCTAGCTCATGCTTGAGAAAGTCAGCTTGGTCAACGACCATGCACACGACCGGAACAGCATGATCGTAGGCTGACCACCCGGAAGAGGTGACAGGAAGTGCAGAAAGCGCCTTCCACAAAAGGCAACCGAAAAGACATAAGAAATAGAGACAGTAACGATCACAAGGGTCAAACATCTCTAAAAACAAAGCTACTGAAGAAAATTAAAAAGACACTGGTGATCCTCTATGTCTGAAGACGGGAGAGACTAAGCTCTCCTACATCTCAGACATGGAACACAGAACGGTGCAATGAGAAAGAAAAAAAAAAAAGAAGAAGAAGGCAGACACCGTCCAATCAATAGAAATAGGAAAGGAAAGAGAGTCAAAGAGACCAACACCAAATCCACCAAAGAGATACACACCAGTCTCCGAACGGCTGCGAACCTAGCTCATGCTTGAGAAAGTCAGTTTGGTCAACGACCATGCACACGACCGAAACAGCATGACCGTAGGCTGACCTCCCGGAAGAGGTGACAGGAAGTGCAGAAAGCGCCTTCCACAAAAGGCAACCGAAAAGACATAGGAAATAGACAGTATCGATCACAAGGATCAAACATCTCTAAAAACAAAGCTACTGAAGAAAATTAAAATGACACTGGTGATCCTCTATGTCTGACGACGGGAGAGACTAAGCTCTCCTACATTTCAGACATGGAACACAGAACGGTGCAATGAGAAAGAAAAAAAAAAAAAAAGAAGAAGAAGGCAGACACCGTCGAAATCAATAGAAATAGGAAAGGAAAGAGAGTCAAATAGACCAACACCAAATCCACCAAAGAGATACACACCAGTCTCCGAACGGCTGCGAACCTAGCTCATGCTTTAGAAAGTCAGCTTGGTCAACGACCATGCACACGACCGAAACAGCATGACCGTAGGCGGACCACCCGGAAGAGGTGACAGGAAGTGCAGAAAGCGCCTTCCACAAAAGGCAACCGAAAAGACATAGGAAATAGAGACAGTAACGATCACAAGGATCAAACATCTCCACCGAAGAAAATTAAAAAGACACTGGTGATCCTCTATGTCTGAAGACGGGAGAGACTAAGCTCTCCCACATCTCAGACATGGAACACAGAACAGTGCAATAAGAAAGAAAAAAAAAAAAGAAAGAAGAGAAAAAGGGAGGAAGATGAAGAAGCAGATACCTTCGAATCAATTGAAATAGGTAAGGAAAGAGAGTCAAAGAGACCAACACCAAATCCACCAAAGAGATACACACCAGTCTCCGAACGGCTGCGAACCTAGCTCATGCTTGAGAAAGTCAGTTTGGTCAACGACCATGCACACGACCGAAACAGCATGACCGTAGGCTGACCTCCCGGAAGAGGTGACAGGAAGTGCAGAAAGCGCCTTCCACAAAAGGCAACCGAAAAGACATAAGAAATAGAGACAGTAACGATCACAAGGATCAAACATCTCTAAAAACAAAGCTACTGAAGAAAATTAAAGAGACACTGGTGATCCTCTATGTCTGACGACAGGAGAGACTAAGCTCTCCTACATCTCAGACATGGAACACAGAACGGTGCAATGAGAAAGAAAAAAAAAAGAACAAGAAGAAGGCAGACACCGTCGAAATCAATAGAAATAGGAAAGGAAAGAGAGTCAAAGAGACCAACACCAAATCCACCAAAGAGATACACACCAGTCTCCGAACGGCTGCGAACCTAGCTCATGCTTGAGAAAGTCAGCTTGGTCAACGACCATGCACACGACCGAAACAGCATGACCGTAGGCGGACCACCCGGAAGAGGTGACAGGAAGTGCAGAAAGCGCCTTCCACAAAAGGCAACCGAAAAGACATAGGCAATAGAGACAGTAACGATCACAAGGATCAAACATCTCTAAAAACAAAGTTACTGAAGAAAATTAATAAGACACTGGTGATCCTCTATGTCTGACGACGGGAGAGACTAAGCTCTCCTACATCTCAGACATGGAACACAGAACGGTGCAATGAGAAAGAAAAAAAAAAGAAGAAGAACAAGGCAGACACCGTCGAAATCAATAGAAATAGGAAAGGAAAGAGAGTCAAAGAGACCAACACCAAATCCACCAAAGAGATACACACCAGTCTCCGAACGGCTGCGAACCTAGCTCATGCTTGAGAAAGTCAGTTTGGTCAACGACCATGCACACGACCAAAACAGCATGACCGTAGGCTGACCACCCGGAAGAGGTGACAGGAAGTGCAGAAAGCGCCTTCCACAAAAGGCAACCGAAAAGACATAGGCAATAGAGACAGTAACGATCACAAGGATCAAACATCTCTACTGAAGAAAATTAAAAAGACACTGGTGATCCTCTATGTCTGAAGACGGGAGAGACTAAGCTCTCCTACATCTCAGACATGGAACACAGAACGGTGCAATGAGAAAGAAAAAAAAAAAAGAAGAAGAAGGCAGACACCGTCCAATCAATAGAAATAGGAAAGGAAAGAGAGTCAAAGAGACCAACACCAAATCCACCAAAGAGATACACACCAGTCTCCGAACGGCTGCGAACCTAGCTCATGCTTGAGAAAGTCAGTTTGGTCAACGACCATGCACACGACCGAAACAGCATGACCGTAGGCTGACCACCCGGAAGAGGTGACAGGAAGTGCAGAAAGCGCCTTCCACAAAAGGCAACCGAAAAGACATAGGAAATAGACAGTATCGATCACAAGGATCAAACATCTCTAAAAACAAAGCTACTGAAGAAAATTAAAATGACACTGGTGATCCTCTATGTCTGACGACGGGAGAGACTAAGCTCTCCTACATTTCAGACATGGAACACAGAACGGTGCAATGAGAAAGAAAAAAAAAAAAAGAAGAAGAAGGCAGACACCGTCGAAATCAATAGAAATAGGAAAGGAAAGAGAGTCAAATAGACCAACACCAAATCCACCAAAGAGATACACACCAGTCTCCGAACGGCTGCGAACCTAGCTCATGCTTTAGAAAGTCAGCTTGGTCAACGACCATGCACACGACCGAAACAGCATGACCGTAGGCGGACCACCCGGAAGAGGTGACAGGAAGTGCAGAAAGCGCCTTCCACAAAAGGCAACCGAAAAGACATAGGAAATAGAGACAGTAACGATCACAAGGATCAAACATCTCCACCGAAGAAAATTAAAAAGACA
This sequence comes from Lasioglossum pauxillum, assembly GCA_933228785.1. Lineage (NCBI taxonomy): Eukaryota > Metazoa > Arthropoda > Insecta > Hymenoptera > Halictidae > Lasioglossum > Lasioglossum pauxillum. The sequence goes on from OW121707.1 coordinate 16,647,132, forward strand.
CTGGTGATCCTCTATGTCTGAAGACGGGAGAGACTAAGCTCTCCCACATCTCAGACATGGAACACAGAACAGTGCAATAAGAAAGAAAAAAAAAAAAGAAAGAAGAGAAAAAGGGAGGAAGATGAAGAAGCAGATACCTTCGAATCAATTGAAATAGGTAAGGAAAGAGAGTCAAAGAGACCAACACCAAATCCACCAAAGAGATACACACCAGTCTCCGAACGGCTGCGAACCTAGCTCATGCTTGAGAAAGTCAGTTTGGTCAACGACCATGCACACGACCGAAACAGCATGACCGTAGGCTGACCTCCCGGAAGAGGTGACAGGAAGTGCAGAAAGCGCCTTCCACAAAAGGCAACCGAAAAGACATAAGAAATAGAGACAGTAACGATCACAAGGATCAAACATCTCTAAAAACAAAGCTACTGAAGAAAATTAAAGAGACACTGGTGATCCTCTATGTCTGACGACAGGAGAGACTAAGCTCTCCTACATCTCAGACATGGAACACAGAACGGTGCAATGAGAAAGAAAAAAAAAAGAACAAGAAGAAGGCAGACACCGTCGAAATCAATAGAAATAGGAAAGGAAAGAGAGTCAAAGAGACCAACACCAAATCCACCAAAGAGATACACACCAGTCTCCGAACGGCTGCGAACCTAGCTCATGCTTGAGAAAGTCAGCTTGGTCAACGACCATGCACACGACCGAAACAGCATGACCGTAGGCGGACCACCCGGAAGAGGTGACAGGAAGTGCAGAAAGCGCCTTCCACAAAAGGCAACCGAAAAGACATAGGCAATAGAGACAGTAACGATCACAAGGATCAAACATCTCTAAAAACAAAGTTACTGAAGAAAATTAATAAGACACTGGTGATCCTCTATGTCTGACGACGGGAGAGACTAAGCTCTCCTACATCTCAGACATGGAACACAGAACGGTGCAATGAGAAAGAAAAAAAAAAGAAGAAGAACAAGGCAGACACCGTCGAAATCAATAGAAATAGGAAAGGAAAGAGAGTCAAAGAGACCAACACCAAATCCACCAAAGAGATACACACCAGTCTCCGAACGGCTGCGAACCTAGCTCATGCTTGAGAAAGTCAGTTTGGTCAACGACCATGCACACGACCGAAACAGCATGACCGTAGGCTGGCCACCCGGAAGAGGTGACAGGAAGTGCAGAAAGCGCCTTCCACAAAAGGCAACTGAAAAGACATAGGAAATAGAGACAGTAACGATCACAAGGATCAAACATCTCTAAAAACAAAGTTATTGAAGAAAATTAATAAGACACTGGTGATCCTCTATGTCTGAAGACGGGAGAGACTAAGCTCTCCTACATCTCAGACATGGAACACAGAAACGTGCAATGAGAAAGAAAAAAAAAAAAAGAAGAAGAAGGCAGACACCGTCCAATCAATAGAAATAGGAAAGGAAAGAGAGTCAAAGAGACCAACACCAAATCCACCAAAGAGATACACACCAGTCTCCGAACGGCTGCGAACCTAGCTCATGCTTGAGAAAGTCAGTTTGGTCAACGACCATGCACACGACCGAAACAGCATGACCGTAGACTGACCACCCGGAAGAGGTGACAGGAAGTGCAGAAAGCGCCTTCCACATAAGGCAACCGAAAAGACATAGGAAATAGAGACAGTAACGATCACAAGGATCAAACATCTCTACCGAAGAAAATTAAAAAGACACTGGTGATCCTCTATGTCTGAAGACGGGAGAGACTAAGCTCTCCTACATCTCAGACATGGAACACAGAACGGTGCAATAAGAAAGAGAAAAAAAAAAGAGAAAAAGGAAGGACGATGAAGAAGGCAGATACCTTCGAATCAATTGAAATAGGAAAGGAAAGAGAGTCAAAGAGACCAACACCAAATCCATCAAGGATATACACACCAGTCTCCGAACGGCTGCGAACCTAGCTCATGCTTGAGAAAGTCAGCTTGGTCAACGACCATGCACACGACCGGAACAGCATGATCGTAGGCTGACCACCCGGAAGAGGTGACAGGAAGTGCAGAAAGCGCCTTCCACAAAAGGCAACCGAAAAGACATAAGAAATAGAGACAGTAACGATCACAAGGATCAAACATCTCTAAAAACAAAGCTACTGAAGAAAATTAAAAAGACACTGGTGATCCTCTATGTCTGACGACGGGAGAGACTAAGGTCTCCTACATCTCAGACATGGAACACAGAACGGTGCAATGAGAAAGAAAAAAAAAGAAGAAGAAGAAGGCAGACACCGTCGAAATCAATAGAAATAGGAAAGGAAAGAGAGTCAAAGAGACCAACACCAAATCCACCAAAGAGATACACACCAGTCTCCGAACGGCTGCGAACCTAGCTCATGCTTGAGAAAGTCAGTTTGGTCAACGACCATGCACACGACCGAAACAGCATGACCGTAGACTGACCACCCGGAAGAGGTGACAGGAAGTGCAGAAAGCGCCTTCCACATAAGGCAACCGAAAAGACATAGGAAATAGAGATAGTAACGATCACAAGGATCAAACATCTCTACCGAAGAAAATTAAAAAGACACTGGTGATCCTCTATGTCTGAAGACGGGAGAGACTAAGCTCTCCTACATCTCAGACATGGAACACAGAACGGTGCAATAAGAAAGAGAAAAAAAAAAGAGAAAAAGGAAGGACGATGAAGAAGGCAGATACCTTCGAATCAATTGAAATAGGAAAGGAAAGAGAGTCAAAGAAACCAACACCAAATCCATCAAGGATATACACACCAGTCTCCGAACGGCTGCGAACCTAGCTCATGCTTGAGAAAGTCAGCTTGGTCAACGACCATGCACACGACCGGAACAGCATGATCGTAGGCTGACCACCCGGAAGAGGTGACAGGAAGTGCAGAAAGCGCCTTCCACAAAAGGCAACCGAAAAGACATAAGAAATAGAGACAGTAACGATCACAAGGATCAAACATCTCTAAAAACAAAGCTACTGAAGAAAATTAAAAAGACACTGGTGATCCTCTATGTCTGACGACGGGAGAGACTAAGCTCTCCTACATCTCAGACATGGAACACAGAACGGTGCAATGAGAAAGAAAAAAAAAAAGAAGAAGAAGAAGGCAGACACCGTCGAAATCAATAGAAATAGGAAAGGAAAGAGAGTCAAAGAGACCAACACCAAATCCACCAAAGAGATACACACCAGTCTCCGAACGGCTGCGAACCTAGCTCATGCTTGAGAAAGTCAGCTTGGTCAACGACCATGCACACGACCGAAACAGCATGACCGTAGGCTGACCACCCGGAAGAGGTGACAGGAAGTGCAGAAAGCGCCTTCCACAAAAGGCAACCGAAAAGACATAGGAAATAGACAGTATCGATCACAAGGATCAAACATCTCTAAAAACAAAGTTACTGAAGAAAATTAATAAGACACTGGTGATCCTCTATGTCTGAAGACGGGAGAGACTAAGCTCTCCTACATCTCAGACATGGAACACAGAACGGTGCAATGAGAAAGAAAAAAAAAAGAAGAAGAAGGCAGACACCGTCCAATCAATAGAAATAGGAAAGGAAAGAGAGTCAAAGAGACCAACACCAAATCCACCAAAGAGATACACACCAGTCTCCGAACGGCTGCGAACCTAGCTCATGCTTGAGAAAGTCAGTTTGGTCAACGACCATGCACACGACCGAAACAGCATGACCGTAGGCTGACCACCCGGAAGAGGTGACAGGAAGTGCAGAAAGCGCCTTCCACAAAAGGCAACCGAAAAGACATAGGAAATAGACAGTATCGATCACAAGGATCAAACATCTCTAAAAACAAAGCTACTGAAGAAAATTAAAATGACACTGGTGATCCTCTATGTCTGAAGACGGGAGAGACTAAGCTCTCCTACATCTCAGACATGGAACACAGAACGGTGCAATGAGAAAGAAAAAAAAAAGAAGAAGAAGAAGGCAGACACCGTCGAAATCAATAGAAATAGGAAAGGAAAGATAGTCAAAGAGACCAACACCAAATCCACCAAAGAGATACACACCAGTCTCCGAACGGCTGCGAACCTAGCTCATGCTTGAGAAAGTCAGTTTGGTCAACGACCATGCACACGACCGAAACAGCATGACCGTAGGCTGGCCACCCGGAAGAGGTGACAGGAAGTGCAGAAAGCGCCTTCCACAAAAGGCAACTGAAAAGACATAGGAAATAGAGACAGTAACGATCACAAGGATCGAACATCTCTAAAAACAAAGTTACTGAAGAAAATTAATAAGACACTGGTGATCCTCTATGTCTGAAGACGGGAGAGACTAAGCTCTCCTACATCTCAGACATGGAACACAGAACGGTGCAATGAGAAAGAAAAAAAAAAAAAAGAAGAAGAAGGCAGACACCGTCCAATCAATAGAAATAGGAAAGGAAAGAGAGTCAAAGAGACCAACACCAAATCCACCAAAGAGATACACACCAGTCTCCGAACGGCTGCGAACCTAGCTCATGCTTGAGAAAGTCAGTTTGGTCAACGACCATGCACACGACCGAAACAGCATGACCGTAGACTGACCACCCGGAAGAGGTGACAGGAAGTGCAGAAAGCGCCTTCCACATAAGGCAACCGAAAAGACATAGGAAATAGAGATAGTAACGATCACAAGGATCAAACATCTCTACCGAAGAAAATTAAAAAGACACTGGTGATCCTCTATGTCTGAAGACGGGAGAGACTAAGCTCTCCTACATCTCAGACATGGAACACAGAACGGTGCAATAAGAAAGAGAAAAAAAAAAGAGAAAAAGGAAGGACGATGAAGAAGGCAGATACCTTCGAATCAATTGAAATAGGAAAGGAAAGAGAGTCAAAGAGACCAACACCAAATCCATCAAGGATATACACACCAGTCTCCGAACGGCTGCGAACCTAGCTCATGCTTGAGAAAGTCAGTTTGGTCAACGACCATGCACACGACCGAAACAGCATGACCGTAGGCTGACCACCCGGAAGAGGTGACAGGAAGTGCAGAAAGCGCCTTCCACAAAAGGCAACCGAAAAGACATAGGCAATAGAGACAGTAACGATCACAAGGATCAAACATCTCTAAAAACAAAGCTACTGAAGAAAATTAAAAAGACACTGGTGATCCTCTATGTCTGACGACGGGAGAGACTAAGCTCTCCTACATCTCAGACATGGAACACAGAACGGTGCAATGAGAAAGAAAAAAAAAAAGAAGAAGAAGAAGGCAGACACCGTCGAAATCAATAGAAATAGGAAAGGAAAGAGAGTCAAAGAGACCAACACCAAATCCACCAAAGAGATACACACCAGTCTCCGAACGGCTGCGAACCTAGCTCATGCTTGAGAAAGTCAGCTTGGTCAACGACCATGCACACGACCGAAACAGCATGACCGTAGGCGGACCACCCGGAAGAGGTGACATGAAGTGCAGAAAGCGCCTTCCACAAATGGCAACCGAAAAGACATAGGCAATAGAGACAGTAACGATCACAAGGATCAAACATCTCTAAAAACAAAGTTACTGAAGAAAATTAATAAGACACTGGTGATCCTCTATGTCTGAAGACGGGAGAGACTAAGCTCTCCTACATCTCAGACATGGAACACAGAACGGTGCAATGAGAAAGAAAAAAAAAAAGAAGAAGAAGGCAGACACCGTCCAATCAATAGAAATAGGAAAGGAAAGAGAGTCAAAGAGACCAACACCAAATCCACCAAAGAGATACACACCAGTCTCCGAACGGCTGCGAACCTAGCTCATGCTTGAGAAAGTCAGTTTGGTCAACGACCATGCACACGACCGAAACAGCATGACCGTAGGCTGACCACCCGGAAGAGGTGACAGGAAGTGCAGAAAGCGCCTTCCACAAAAGGCAACCGAAAAGACATAGGAAATAGACAGTATCGATCACAAGGATCAAACATCTCTAAAAACAAAGCTACTGAAGAAAATTAAAATGACACTGGTGATCCTCTATGTCTGAAGACGGGAGAGACTAAGCTCTCCTACATCTCAGACATGGAACACAGAACGGTGCAATGAGAAAGAAAAAAAAAAGAAGAAGAAGAAGGCAGACACCGTCGAAATCAATAGAAATAGGAAAGGAAAGAGAGTCAAAGAGACCAACACCAAATCCACCAAAGAGATACACACCAGTCTCCGAACGGCTGCGAACCTAGCTCATGCTTGAGAAAGTCAGCTTGGTCAACGACCATGCACACGACCGAAACAGCATGACCGTAGGCGGACCACCCGGAAGAGGTGACAGGAAGTGCAGAAAGCGCCTTCCACAAAAGGCAACCGAAAAGACATAGGCAATAGAGACAGTAACGATCACAAGGATCAAACATCTCTAAAAACAAAGTTACTGAAGAAAATTAATAAGTCACTGGTGATCCTCTATGTCTGAAGACGGGAAAGACTAAGCTCTCCTACATCTCAGACATGGAACACAGAACGGTGCAATGAGAAAGAAAAAAAAAAAGAAGAAGAAGGCAGACACCGTCCAATCAATAGAAATAGGAAAGGAAAGAGAGTCAAAGAGACCAACACCAAATCCACCAAAGAGATACACACCAGTCTCCGAACGGCTGCGAACCTAGCTCATGCTTGAGAAAGTCAGCTTGGTCAACGACCATGCACACGACCGAAACAGCATGACCGTAGGCGGACCACCCGGAAGAGGTGACAGGAAGTGCAGAAAGCGCCTTCCACATAAGGCAACCGAAAAGACATAGGAAATAGAGACAGTAACGATCACAAGGATCAAACATCTCTACTGAAGAAAATTAAAAAGACACTGGTGATCCTCTATGTCTGAAGACGGGAGAGACTAAGCTCTCCTACATCTCAGACATGGAACACAGAACGGTGCAATAAGAAAGAGAAAAAAAAAAGAGAAAAAGGAAGGACGATGAAGAAGGCAGATACCTTCGAATCAATTGAAATAGAAAAGGAAAGAGAGTCAAAGAGACCAACTCCAAATCCATCAAGGATATACACACCAGTCTCCGAACGGCTGCGAACCTAGCTCATGCTTGAGAAAGTCAGTTTGGTCAACGACCATACACACGACCGAAACAGCATGACCGTAGGCGGACCACCCGGAAGAGGTGACAGGAAGTGCAGAAAGCGCCTTCCACAAAAGGCAACCGAAAAGACATAGGCAATAGAGACAGTAACGATCACAAGGATCAAACATCTCTAAAAACAAAGTTACTGAAGAAAATTAATAAGTCACTGGTGATCCTCTATGTCTGAAGACGGGAAAGACTAAGCTCTCCTACATCTCAGACATGGAACACAGAACGGTGCAATGAGAAAGAAAAAAAAAGAAGAAGAAGAAGGCAGACACCGTCGAAATCAATAGAAATAGGAAAGGAAAGAGAGTCAAAGAGACCAACACCAAATCCACCAAAGAGATACACACCAGTCTCCGAACGGCTGCGAACCTAGCTCATGCTTGAGAAAGTCAGCTTGGTCAACGACCATGCACACGACCGAAACAGCATGACCGTAGGCGGACCACCCGGAAGAGGTGACAGGAAGTGCAGAAAGCGCCTTCCACAAAAGGCAACCGAAAAGACATAGGCAATAGAGACAGTAACGATCACAAGGATCAAACATCTCTAAAAACAAAGTTACTGAAGAAAATTAATAAGTCACTGGTGATCCTCTATGTCTGAAGACGGGAAAGACTAAGCTCTCCTACATCTCAGACATGGAACACAGAACGGTGCAATGAGAAAGAAAAAAAAAAAAGAAGAAGAAGGCAGACACCGTCCAATCAATAGAAATAGGAAAGGAAAGAGAGTCAAAGAGACCAACACCAAATCCACCAAAGAGATACACACCAGTCTCCGAACGGCTGCGAACCTAGCTCATGCTTGAGAAAGTCAGCTTGGTCAACGACCATGCACACGACCGAAACAGCATGACCGTAGGCGGACCACCCGGAAGAGGTGACAGGAAGTGCAGAAAGCGCCTTCCACATAAGGCAACCGAAAAGACATAGGAAATAGAGACAGTAACGATCACAAGGATCAAACATCTCTACTGAAGAAAATTAAAAAGACACTGGTGATCCTCTATGTCTGAAGACGGGAGAGACTAAGCTCTCCTACATCTCAGACATGGAACACAGAACGGTGCAATAAGAAAGAGAAAAAAAAAAAGAGAAAAAGGAAGGACGATGAAGAAGGCAGATACCTTCGAATCAATTGAAATAGAAAAGGAAAGAGAGTCAAAGAGACCAACTCCAAATCCATCAAGGATATACACACCAGTCTCCGAACGGCTGCGAACCTAGCTCATGCTTGAGAAAGTCAGCTTGGTCAACGACCATGCACACGACCGGAACAGCATGATCGTAGGCTGACCACCCGGAAGAGGTGACAGGAAGTGCAGAAAGCGCCTTCCACAAAAGGCAACCGAAAAGACATAAGAAATAGAGACAGTAACGATCACAAGGATCAAACATCTCTAAAAACAAAGCTACTGAAGAAAATTAAAAAGACACTGGTGATCCTGTATGTCTGACGACGGGAGAGACTAAGCTCTCCTACATCTCAGACATGGAACACAGAACGGTGCAATGAGAAAGAAAAAAAAAAGAAGAAGAAGAAGGCAGACACCGTCGAAATCAATAGAAATAGGAAAGGAAAGAGAGTCAAAGAGACCAACACCAAATCCACCAAAGAGATACACACCAGTCTCCGAACGGCTGCGAACCTAGCTCATGCTTGAGAAAGTCAGCTTGGTCAACGACCATGCACACGACCGAAACAGCATGACCGTAGGCGGACCACCCGGAAGAGGTGACAGGAAGTGCAGAAAGCGCCTTCCACAAAAGGCAACCGAAAAGACATAGGCAATAGAGACAGTAACGATCACAAGGATCAAACATCTCTAAAAACAAAGTTACTGAAGAAAATTAATAAGACACTGGTGATCCTCTATGTCTGAAGACGGGAAAGACTAAGCTCTCCTACATCTCAGACATGGAACACAGAACGGTGCAATGAGAAAGAAAAAAAAAAAGAAGAAGAAGGCAGACACCGTCCAATCAATAGAAATAGGAAAGGAAAGAGAGTCAAAGAGACCAACACCAAATCCACCATAGAGATACACACCAGTCTCCGAACGGCTGCGAACCTAGCTCATGCTTGAGAAAGTCAGTTTGGTCAACGACCATGCACACGACCGAAACAGCATGACCGTAGGCTGGCCACCCGGAAGAGGTGACAGGAAGTGCAGAAAGCGCCTTCCACAAAAGGCAACTGAAAAGACATAGGAAATAGAGACAGTAACGATCACAAGGATCAAACATCTCTACTGAAGAAAATTAAAAAGACACTGGTGATCCTCTATGTCTGAAGACGGGAGAGACTAAGCTCTCCTACATCTCAGACATGGAACACAGAACGGTGCAATGAGAAAGAAAAAAAAAAGAAGAAGAAGGCAGACACCGTCCAATCAATAGAAATAGGAAAGGAAAGAGAGTCAAAGAGACCAACACCAAATCCACCAAAGAGATACACACCAGTCTCCGAACGGCTGCGAACCTAGCTCATGCTTGAGAAAGTCAGTTTGGTCAACGACCATACACACGACCGAAACAGCATGACCGTAGGCTGACCACCCGGAAGAGGTGACAGGAAGTGCAGAAAGCGCCTTCCACAAAAGGCAACCGAAAAGACAGGAAATAGACAGTATCGATCACAAGGATCAAACATCTCTAAAAACAAAGCTACTGAAGAAAATTAAAATGACACTGGTGATCCTCTATGTCTGAAGACGGGAGAGACTAAGCTCTCCTACATCTCAGACATGGAACACAGAACGGTGCAATGAGTAAGAAAAAAAAAGAAGAAGAAGAAGGCAGACACCGTCGAAATCAATAGAAATAGGAAAGGAAAGAGAGTCAAAGAGACCAACACCAAATCCACCAAAGAGATACACACCAGTCTCCGAACGGCTGCGAACCTAGCTCATGCTTGAGAAAGTCAGTTTGGTCAACGACCATGCACACGACCGAAACAGCATGACCGTAGACTGACCACCCGGAAGAGGTGACAGGAAGTGCAGAAAGCGCCTTCCACATAAGGCAACCGAAAAGACATAGGAAATAGAGATAGTAACGATCACAAGGATCAAACATCTCTACCGAAGAAAATTAAAAAGACACTGGTGATCCTCTATGTCTGAAGACGGGAGAGACTAAGCTCTCCTACATCTCAGACATGGAACACAGAACGGTGCAATAAGAAAGAGAAAAAAAAAAGAGAAAAAGGAAGGACGATGAAGAAGGCAGATACCTTCGAATCAATTGAAATAGGAAAGGAAAGAGAGTCAAAGAGACCAACACCAAATCCATCAAGGATATACACACCAGTCTCCGAACGGCTGCGAACCTAGCTCATGCTTGAGAAAGTCAGCTTGGTCAACGACCATGCACACGACCGGAACAGCATGATCGTAGGCTGACCACCCGGAAGAGGTGACAGGAAGTGCAGAAAGCGCCTTCCACAAAAGGCAACCGAAAAGACATAAGAAATAGAGACAGTAACGATCACAAGGATCAAACATCTCTAAAAACAAAGCTACTGAAGAAAATTAAAAAGACACTGGTGATCCTCTATGTCTGACGACGGGAGAGACTAAGCTCTCCTACATCTCAGACATGGAACACAGAACGGTGCAATGAGAAAGAAAAAAAAAAGAAGAAGAAGAAGGCAGACACCGTCGAAATCAATAGAAATAGGAAAGGAAAGAGAGTCAAAGAGACCAACACCAAATCCACCAAAGAGATACACACCAGTCTCCGAACGGCTGCGAACCTAGCTCATGCTTGAGAAAGTCAGCTTGGTCAACGACCATGCACACGACCGAAACAGCATGACCGTAGGCGGACCACCCGGAAGAGGTGACATGAAGTGCAGAAAGCGCCTTCCACAAATGGCAACCGAAAAGACATAGGCAATAGAGACAGTAACGATCACAAGGATCAAACATCTCTAAAAACAAAGTTACTGAAGAAAATTAATAAGACACTGGTGATCCTCTATGTCTGAAGACGGGAGAGACTAAGCTCTCCTACATCTCAGACATGGAACACAGAACGGTGCAATGAGAAAGAAAAAAAAAAGAAGAAGAAGGCAGACACCGTCCAATCAATAGAAATAGGAAAGGAAAGAGAGTCAAAGAGACCAACACCAAATCCACCAAAGAGATACACACCAGTCTCCGAACGGCTGCGAACCTAGCTCATGCTTGAGAAAGTCAGTTTGGTCAACGACCATGCACACGACCGAAACAGCATGACCGTAGGCTGACCACCCGGAAGAGGTGACAGGAAGTGCAGAAAGCGCCTTCCACAAAAGGCAACCGAAAAGACATAGGAAATAGACAGTATCGATCACAAGGATCAAACATCTCTAAAAACAAAGCTACTGAAGAAAATTAAAATGACACTGGTGATCCTCTATGTCTGAAGACGGGAGAGACTAAGCTCTCCTACATCTCAGACATGGAACACAGAACGGTGCAATGAGAAAGAAAAAAAAAAGAAGAAGAAGAAGGCAGACACCGTCGAAATCAATAGAAATAGGAAAGGAAAGAGAGTCAAAGAGACCAACACCAAATCCACCAAAGAGATACACACCAGTCTCCGAACGGCTGCGAACCTAGCTCATGCTTGAGAAAGTCAGCTTGGTCAACGACCATGCACACGACCGAAACAGCATGACCGTAGGCGGACCACCCGGAAGAGGTGACAGGAAGTGCAGAAAGCGCCTTCCACAAAAGGCAACTGGAAATACATAGGAAATAGAGACAGTAACGATCACAAGGATCAAACATCTCTACTGAAGAAAATTAAAATGACACTGGTGATCCTCTATGTCTGAAGACGGGAGAGACTAAGCTCTCCTACATCTCAGACATGGAACACAGAACGGTGCAATGAGAAAGAAAAAAAAAAAAGAAAGAAGAGAAAAAGGGAGGAAGATGAAGAAGCAGATACCTTCGAATCAATTGAAATAGGTAAGGAAAGAGAGTCAAAGAGACCAACACCAAATCCACCAAAGAGATACACACCAGTCTCCGAACGGCTGCGAACCTAGCTCATGCTTGAGAAAGTCAGTTTGGTCAACGACCATGCACACGACCGAAACAGCATGACCGTAGGCTGACCACCCGGAAGAGGTGACAGGAAGTGCAGAAAGCGCCTTCCACAAAAGGCAACCGAAAAGACATAGGCAATAGAGACAGTAACGATCACAAGGATCAAACATCTCTAAAAACAAAGCTACTGAAGAAAATTAAAGAGACACTGGTGATCCTCTATGTCTGACGACGGGAGAGACTAAGCTCTCCTACATCTCAGACATGGAACACAGAACGGTGCAATGAGAAAGAAAAAAAGAAGAAGAAGAAGAAGGCAGACACCGTCGAAATCAATAGAAATAGGAAAGGAAAGAGAGTCAAAGAGACCAACACCAAATCCACCAAAGAGATACACACCAGTCTCCGAACGGCTGCGAACCTAGCTCATGCTTGAGAAAGTCAGCTTGGTCAACGACCATGCACACGACTGAAACAGCATGACCGTAGGCGGACCACCCGGAAGAGGTGACAGGAAGTGCAGAAAGTGCCTTCCACAAAAGGCAACCGAGAAGACATAGGCAATAGAGACAGTAACGATCACAAGGATCAAACATCTCTAAAAACAAAGTTACTGAAGAAAATTAATAAGACACTGGTGATCCTCTATGTCTGACGACGGGAGAGACTAAGCTCTCCTACATCTCAGACATGGAACACAGAACGGTGCAATGAGAAAGAAAAAAAAAAGAAGACGAAGAAGGCAGACACCGTCGAAATCAATAGAAATAGGAAAGGAAAGAGAGTCAAAGAGACCAACACCAAATCCACCCAAGAGATACACACCAGTCTCCGAACGGCTGCGAACCTAGCTCATGCTTGAGAAAGTCAGTTTGGTCAACGACCATGCACACGACCGAAACAGCATGACCGTAGGCTGGCCACCCGGAAGAGGTGACAGGAAGTGCAGAAAGCGCCTTCCACAAAAGGCAACCGAAAAGACATAGGCAATAGAGACAGTAACGATCACAAGGATCAAACATCTCTAAAAACAAAGTTACTGAAGAAAATTAATAAGACACTGGTGATCCTCTATGTCTGAAGACGGGAGAGACTAAGCTCTCCTACATCTCAGACATGGAACACAGAACGGTGCAATGAGAAAGAAAAAAAAAAAGAAGAAGAAGGCAGACACCGTCCAATCAATAGAAATAGGAAAGGAAAGAGAGTCAAAGAGACCAACACCAAATCCACCAAAGAGATACACACCAGTCTCCGAACGGCTGCGAACCTAGCTCATGCTTGAGAAAGTCAGTTTGGTCAACGACCATGCACACGACCGAAACAGCATGACCGTAGGCTGACCACCCGGAAGAGGTGACAGGAAGTGCAGAAAGCGCCTTCCACAAAAGGCAACCGAAAAGACATAGGAAATAGACAGTATCGATCACAAGGATCAAACATCTCTAAAAACAAAGCTACTGAAGAAAATTAAAATGACACTGGTGATCCTCTATGTCTGAAGACGGGAGAGACTAAGCTCTCCTACATCTCAGACATGGAACACAGAACGGTGCAATGAGAAAGAAAAAAAAAAGAAGAAGAAGAAGGCAGACACCGTCGAAATCAATAGAAATAGGAAAGGAAAGAGAGTCAAAGAGACCAACACCAAATCCACCAAAGAGATACACACCAGTCTCCGAACGGCTGCGAACCTAGCTCATGCTTGAGAAAGTCAGCTTGGTCAACGACCATGCACACGACCGAAACAGCATGACCGTAGGCGGACCACCCGGAAGAGGTGACAGGAAGTGCAGAAAGCGCCTTCCACAAAAGGCAACCGAAAAGACATAGGCAATAGAGACAGTAACGATCACAAGGATCAAACATCTCTAAAAACAAAGTTACTGAAGAAAATTAATAAGTCACTGGTGATCCTCTATGTCTGAAGACGGGAGAGACTAAGCTCTCCTACATCTCAGACATGGAACACAGAACGGTGCAATGAGAAAGAAAAAAAAAAGAAGAAGAAGAAGGCAGACACCGTCGAAATCAATAGAAATAGGAAAGGAAAGAGAGTCAAAGAGACCAACACCAAATCCACCAAAGAGATACACACCAGTCTCCGAACGGCTGCGAACCTAGCTCATGCTTGAGAAAGTCAGCTTGGTCAACGACCATGCACACGACCGAAACAGCATGACCGTAGGCGGACCACCCGGAAGAGGTGACAGGAAGTGCAGAAAGCGCCTTCCACAAAAGGCAACTGGAAAGACATAGGAAATAGAGACAGTAACGATCACAAGGATCAAACATCTCTACTGAAGAAAATTAAAAAGACACTCGTGATCCTCTATGTCTGAAGACGGGAGAGACTAAGCTCTCCTACATCTCAGACATGGAACACAGAACGGTGCAATGAGAAAGAAAAAAAAAAGAAGAAGAAGAAGGCAGACACCGTCGAAATCAATAGAAATAGGAAAGGAAAGAGAGTCAAAGAGACCAACACCAAATCCACCAAAGAGATACACACCAGTCTCCGAACGGCTGCGAACCTAGCTCATGCTTGAGAAAGTCAGCTTGGTCAACGACCATGCACACGACCGAAACAGCATGACCGTAGGCGGACCACCCGGAAGAGGTGACAGGAAGTGCAGAAAGCGCCTTCCACAAAAGGCAACCGAAAAGACATAGGCAATAGAGACAGTAACGATCACAAGGATCAAACATCTCTAAAAACAAAGTTACTGAAGAAAATTAATAAGTCACTGGTGATCCTCTATGTCTGAAGACGGGAAAGACTAAGCTCTCCTACATCTCAGACATGGAACACAGAACGGTGCAATGAGACAGAAAAAAAAAAGAAGAAGAAGGCAGACACCGTCCAATCAATAGAAATAGGAAAGGAAAGAGAGTCAAAGAGACCAACACCAAATCCACCAAAGAGATACACACCAGTCTCCGAACGGCTGCGAACCTAGCTCATGCTTGAGAAAGTCAGTTTGGTCAACGACCATACACACGACCGAAACAGCATGACCGTAGGCGGACCACCCGGAAGAGGTGACAGGAAGTGCAGAAAGCGCCTTCCACAAAAGGCAACCGAAAAGACATAGGCAATAGAGACAGTAACGATCACAAGGATCAAACATCTCTAAAAACAAAGTTACTGAAGAAAATTAATAAGTCACTGGTGATCCTCTATGTCTGAAGACGGGAAAGACTAAGCTCTCCTACATCTCAGACATGGAACACAGAACGGTGCAATGAGAAAGAAAAAAAAAAGAAGAAGAAGAAGGCAGACAACGTCGAAATCAATAGAAATAGGAAAGGAAAGAGAGTCAAAGAGACCAACACCAAATCCACCAAAGAGATACACACCAGTCTCCGAACGGCTGCGAACCTAGCTCATGCTTGAGAAAGTCAGCTTGGTCAACGACCATGCACACGACCGAAACAGCATGACCGTAGGCGGACCACCCGGAAGAGGTGACAGGAAGTGCAGAAAGCGCCTTCCACAAAAGGCAACCGAAAAGACATAGGCAATAGAGACAGTAACGATCACAAGGATCAAACATCTCTAAAAACAAAGTTACTGAAGAAAATTAATAAGTCACTGGTGATCCTCTATGTCTGAAGACGGGAAAGACTAAGCTCTCCTACATCTCAGACATGGAACACAGAACGGTGCAATGAGAAAGAAAAAAAAAAAAGAAGAAGAAGGCAGACACCGTCCAATCAATAGAAATAGGAAAGGAAAGAGAGTCAAAGAGACCAACACCAAATCCACCAAAGAGATACACACCAGTCTCCGAACGGCTGCGAACCTAGCTCATGCTTGAGAAAGTCAGTTTGGTCAACGACCATACACACGACCGAAACAGCATGACCGTAGGCTGACCACCCGGAAGAGGTGACAGGAAGTGCAGAAAGCGCCTTCCACAAAAGGCAACCGAAAAGACATAGGAAATAGACAGTATCGATCACAAGGATCAAACATCTCTAAAAACAAAGCTACTGAAGAAAATTAAAATGACACTGGTGATCCTCTATGTCTGAAGACGGGAGAGACTAAGCTCTCCTACATCTCAGACATGGAACACAGAACGGTGCAATGAGAAAGAAAAAAAAAGAAGAAGAAGAAGGCAGACACCGTCGAAATCAATAGAAATAGGAAAGGAAAGAGAGTCAAAGAGACCAACACCAAATCCACCAAAGAGATACACACCAGTCTCCGAACGGCTGCGAACCTAGCTCATGCTTGAGAAAGTCAGCTTGGTCAACGACCATGCACACGACCGAAACAGCATGACCGTAGGCGGACCACCCGGAAGAGGTGACAGGAAGTGCAGAAAGCGCCTTCCACAAAAGGCAACTGGAAATACATAGGAAATAGAGACAGTAACGATCACAAGGATCAAACATCTCTACTGAAGAAAATTAAAATGACACTGGTGATCCTCTATGTCTGAAGACGGGAGAGACTAAGCTCTCCTACATCTCAGACATGGAACACAGAACGGTGCAATGAGAAAGAAAAAAAAAAAGAAGAAGAAGGCAGACACCGTCCAATCAATAGAAATAGGAAAGGAAAGAGAGTCAAAGAGACTAACACCAAATCCACCATAGAGATACACACCAGTCTCCGAACGGCTGCGAACCTAGCTCATGCTTGAGAAAGTCAGTTTGGTCAACGACCATGCACACGACCGAAACAGCATGTCCGTAGGCTGGCCACCCGGAAGAGGTGACAGGAAGTGCAGAAAGCGCCTTCCACAAAAGGCAACCGAAAAGACATAGGCAATAGAGACAGTAACGATCACAAGGATCAAACATCTCTAAAAACAAAGTTACTGAAGAAAATTAATAAGTCACTGGTGATCCTCTATGTCTGAAGACGGGAAAGACTAAGCTCTCCTACATCTCAGACATGGAACACAGAACGGTGCAATGAGAAAGAAAAAAAAAAAGAAGAAGAAGGCAGACACCGTCCAATCAATAGAAATAGGAAAGGAAAGAGAGTCAAAGAGACTAACACCAAATCCACCATAGAGATACACACCAGTCTCCGAACGGCTGCGAACCTAGCTCATGCTTGAGAAAGTCAGTTTGGTCAACGACCATGCACACGACCGAAACAGCATGTCCGTAGGCTGGCCACCCGGAAGAGGTGACAGGAAGTGCAGAAAGCGCCTTCCACAAAAGGCAACTGAAAAGACATAGGAAATAGAGACAGTAACGATCACAAGGATCAAACATCTCTACTGAAGAAAATTAAAAAGACACTGGTGATCCTCTATGTCTGAAGACGGGAGAGACTAAGCTCTCCTACATCTCAGACATGGAACACAGACCGGTGCAATGAGAAAGAAAAAAAAAAGAAGAAGAAGGCAGACACCGTCCAATCAATAGAAATAGGAAAGGAAAGAGAGTCAAAGAGACCAACACCAAATCCACCAAAGAGATACACACCAGTCTCCGAACGGCTGCGAACCTAGCTCATGCTTGAGAAAGTCAGTTTGGTCAACGACCATGCACACGACCGAAACAGCATGACCGTAGGCTGACCACCCGGAAGAGGTGACAGGAAGTGCAGAAAGCGCCTTCCACAAAAGGCAACCGAAAAGACATAGGAAATAGACAGTATCGATCACAAGGATCAAACATCTCTAAAAACAAAGCTACTGAAGAAAATTAAAATGACACTGGTGATCCTCTATGTCTGAAGACGGGAGAGACTAAGCTCTCCTACATCTCAGACATGGAACACAGAACGGTGCAATGAGAAAGAAAAAAAAAAGAAGAAGAAGAAGGCAGACACCGTCGAAATCAATAGAAATAGGAAAGGAAAGAGAGTCAAAGAGACCAACACCAAATCCACCAAAGAGATACACACCAGTCTCCGAACGGCTGCGAACCTAGCTCATGCTTGAGAAAGTCAGCTTGGTCAACGACCATGCACACGACCGAAACAGCATGACCGTAGGCGGACCACCCGGAAGAGGTGACAGGAAGTGCAGAAAGCGCCTTCCACAAAAGGCAACTGGAAAGACATAGGAAATAGAGACAGTAACGATCACAAGGATCAAACATCTCTAAAAACAAAGTTACTGAAGAAAATTAATAAGTCACTGGTGATCCTCTATGTCTGAAGACGGGAAAGACTAAGCTCTCCTACATCTCAGACATGGAACACAGAACGGTGCAATGAGAAAGAAAAAAAAAAAGAAGAAGAAGGCAGACACCGTCCAATCAATAGAAATAGGAAAGGAAAGAGAGTCAAAGAGACCAACACCAAATCCACCAAAGAGATACACACCAGTCTCCGAACGGCTGCGAACCTAGCTCATGCTTGAGAAAGTCAGTTTGGTCAACGACCATACACACGACCGAAACAGCATGACCGTAGGCGGACCACCCGGAAGAGGTGACAGGAAGTGCAGAAAGCGCCTTCCACAAAAGGCAACCGAAAAGACATAGGCAATAGAGACAGTAACGATCACAAGGATCAAACATCTCTAAAAACAAAGTTACCGAAGAAAATTAATAAGTCACTGGTGATCCTCTATGTCTGCAGACGGGAAAGACTAAGCTCTCCTACATCTCAGACATGGAACACAGAACGGTGCAATGAGAAAGAAAAAAAAAAGAAGAAGAAGAAGGCAGACACCGTCGAAATCAATAGAAATAGGAAAGGAAAGAGAGTCAAAGAGACCAACACCAAATCCACCAAAGAGATACACACCAGTCTCCGAACGGCTGCGAACCTAGCTCATGCTTGAGAAAGTCAGCTTGGTCAACGACCATGCACACGACCGAAACAGCATGACCGTAGGCGGACCACCCGGAAGAGGTGACAGGAAGTGCAGAAAGCGCCTTCCACAAAAGGCAACCGAAAAGACATAGGCAATAGAGACAGTAACGATCACAAGGATCAAACATCTCTACTGAAGAAAATTAAAATGACACTGGTGATCCTCTATGTCTGAAGACGGGAGAGACTAAGCTCTCCTACATCTCAGACATGGAACACAGAACGGTGCAATGAGAAAGAAAAAAAAAAAAGAAAGAAGAGAAAAAGGGAGGAAGATGAAGAAGCAGATACCTTCGAATCAATTGAAATAGGTAAGGAAAGAGAGTCAAAGAGACCAACACCAAATCCACCAAAGAGATACACACCAGTCTCCGAACGGCTGCGAACCTAGCTCATGCTTGAGAAAGTCAGTTTGGTCAACGACCATGCACACGACCGAAACAGCATGACCGTAGGCTGACCACCCGGAAGAGGTGACAGGAAGTGCAGAAAGCGCCTTCCACAAAAGGCAACCGAAAAGACATAGGCAATAGAGACAGTAACGATCACAAGGATCAAACATCTCTAAAAACAAAGCTACTGAAGAAAATTAAAGAGACACTGGTGATCCTCTATGTCTGACGACGGGAGAGACTAAGCTCTCCTACATCTCAGACATGGAACACAGAACGGTGCAATGAGAAAGAAAAAAAGAAGAAGAAGAAGAAGGCAGACACCGTCGAAATCAATAGAAATAGGAAAGGAAAGAGAGTCAAAGAGACCAACACCAAATCCACCAAAGAGATACACACCAGTCTCCGAACGGCTGCGAACCTAGCTCATGCTTGAGAAAGTCAGCTTGGTCAACGACCATGCACACGACTGAAACAGCATGACCGTAGGCGGACCACCCGGAAGAGGTGACAGGAAGTGCAGAAAGTGCCTTCCACAAAAGGCAACCGAGAAGACATAGGCAATAGAGACAGTAACGATCACAAGGATCAAACATCTCTAAAAACAAAGTTACTGAAGAAAATTAATAAGACACTGGTGATCCTCTATGTCTGACGACGGGAGAGACTAAGCTCTCCTACATCTCAGACATGGAACACAGAACGGTGCAATGAGAAAGAAAAAAAAAAGAAGACGAAGAAGGCAGACACCGTCGAAATCAATAGAAATAGGAAAGGAAAGAGAGTCAAAGAGACCAACACCAAATCCACCCAAGAGATACACACCAGTCTCCGAACGGCTGCGAACCTAGCTCATGCTTGAGAAAGTCAGTTTGGTCAACGACCATGCACACGACCGAAACAGCATGACCGTAGGCTGGCCACCCGGAAGAGGTGACAGGAAGTGCAGAAAGCGCCTTCCACAAAAGGCAACCGAAAAGACATAGGCAATAGAGACAGTAACGATCACAAGGATCAAACATCTCTAAAAACAAAGTTACTGAAGAAAATTAATAAGACACTGGTGATCCTCTATGTCTGAAGACGGGAGAGACTAAGCTCTCCTACATCTCAGACATGGAACACAGAACGGTGCAATGAGAAAGAAAAAAAAAAAGAAGAAGAAGGCAGACACCGTCCAATCAATAGAAATAGGAAAGGAAAGAGAGTCAAAGAGACCAACACCAAATCCACCAAAGAGATACACACCAGTCTCCGAACGGCTGCGAACCTAGCTCATGCTTGAGAAAGTCAGTTTGGTCAACGACCATGCACACGACCGAAACAGCATGACCGTAGGCTGACCACCCGGAAGAGGTGACAGGAAGTGCAGAAAGCGCCTTCCACAAAAGGCAACCGAAAAGACATAGGAAATAGACAGTATCGATCACAAGGATCAAACATCTCTAAAAACAAAGCTACTGAAGAAAATTAAAATGACACTGGTGATCCTCTATGTCTGAAGACGGGAGAGACTAAGCTCTCCTACATCTCAGACATGGAACACAGAACGGTGCAATGAGAAAGAAAAAAAAAAGAAGAAGAAGAAGGCAGACACCGTCGAAATCAATAGAAATAGGAAAGGAAAGAGAGTCAAAGAGACCAACACCAAATCCACCAAAGAGATACACACCAGTCTCCGAACGGCTGCGAACCTAGCTCATGCTTGAGAAAGTCAGCTTGGTCAACGACCATGCACACGACCGAAACAGCATGACCGTAGGCGGACCACCCGGAAGAGGTGACAGGAAGTGCAGAAAGCGCCTTCCACAAAAGGCAACCGAAAAGACATAGGCAATAGAGACAGTAACGATCACAAGGATCAAACATCTCTAAAAACAAAGTTACTGAAGAAAATTAATAAGTCACTGGTGATCCTCTATGTCTGAAGACGGGAGAGACTAAGCTCTCCTACATCTCAGACATGGAACACAGAACGGTGCAATGAGAAAGAAAAAAAAAAGAAGAAGAAGAAGGCAGACACCGTCGAAATCAATAGAAATAGGAAAGGAAAGAGAGTCAAAGAGACCAACACCAAATCCACCAAAGAGATACACACCAGTCTCCGAACGGCTGCGAACCTAGCTCATGCTTGAGAAAGTCAGCTTGGTCAACGACCATGCACACGACCGAAACAGCATGACCGTAGGCGGACCACCCGGAAGAGGTGACAGGAAGTGCAGAAAGCGCCTTCCACAAAAGGCAACTGGAAAGACATAGGAAATAGAGACAGTAACGATCACAAGGATCAAACATCTCTACTGAAGAAAATTAAAAAGACACTCGTGATCCTCTATGTCTGAAGACGGGAGAGACTAAGCTCTCCTACATCTCAGACATGGAACACAGAACGGTGCAATGAGAAAGAAAAAAAAAAGAAGAAGAAGAAGGCAGACACCGTCGAAATCAATAGAAATAGGAAAGGAAAGAGAGTCAAAGAGACCAACACCAAATCCACCAAAGAGATACACACCAGTCTCCGAACGGCTGCGAACCTAGCTCATGCTTGAGAAAGTCAGCTTGGTCAACGACCATGCACACGACCGAAACAGCATGACCGTAGGCGGACCACCCGGAAGAGGTGACAGGAAGTGCAGAAAGCGCCTTCCACAAAAGGCAACCGAAAAGACATAGGCAATAGAGACAGTAACGATCACAAGGATCAAACATCTCTAAAAACAAAGTTACTGAAGAAAATTAATAAGTCACTGGTGATCCTCTATGTCTGAAGACGGGAAAGACTAAGCTCTCCTACATCTCAGACATGGAACACAGAACGGTGCAATGAGACAGAAAAAAAAAAAGAAGAAGAAGGCAGACACCGTCCAATCAATAGAAATAGGAAAGGAAAGAGAGTCAAAGAGACCAACACCAAATCCACCAAAGAGATACACACCAGTCTCCGAACGGCTGCGAACCTAGCTCATGCTTGAGAAAGTCAGTTTGGTCAACGACCATACACACGACCGAAACAGCATGACCGTAGGCGGACCACCCGGAAGAGGTGACAGGAAGTGCAGAAAGCGCCTTCCACAAAAGGCAACCGAAAAGACATAGGCAATAGAGACAGTAACGATCACAAGGATCAAACATCTCTAAAAACAAAGTTACTGAAGAAAATTAATAAGTCACTGGTGATCCTCTATGTCTGAAGACGGGAAAGACTAAGCTCTCCTACATCTCAGACATGGAACACAGAACGGTGCAATGAGAAAGAAAAAAAAAAGAAGAAGAAGAAGGCAGACAACGTCGAAATCAATAGAAATAGGAAAGGAAAGAGAGTCAAAGAGACCAACACCAAATCCACCAAAGAGATACACACCAGTCTCCGAACGGCTGCGAACCTAGCTCATGCTTGAGAAAGTCAGCTTGGTCAACGACCATGCACACGACCGAAACAGCATGACCGTAGGCGGACCACCCGGAAGAGGTGACAGGAAGTGCAGAAAGCGCCTTCCACAAAAGGCAACCGAAAAGACATAGGCAATAGAGACAGTAACGATCACAAGGATCAAACATCTCTAAAAACAAAGTTACTGAAGAAAATTAATAAGTCACTGGTGATCCTCTATGTCTGAAGACGGGAAAGACTAAGCTCTCCTACATCTCAGACATGGAACACAGAACGGTGCAATGAGAAAGAAAAAAAAAAAAGAAGAAGAAGGCAGACACCGTCCAATCAATAGAAATAGGAAAGGAAAGAGAGTCAAAGAGACCAACACCAAATCCACCAAAGAGATACACACCAGTCTCCGAACGGCTGCGAACCTAGCTCATGCTTGAGAAAGTCAGTTTGGTCAACGACCATACACACGACCGAAACAGCATGACCGTAGGCTGACCACCCGGAAGAGGTGACAGGAAGTGCAGAAAGCGCCTTCCACAAAAGGCAACCGAAAAGACATAGGAAATAGACAGTATCGATCACAAGGATCAAACATCTCTAAAAACAAAGCTACTGAAGAAAATTAAAATGACACTGGTGATCCTCTATGTCTGAAGACGGGAGAGACTAAGCTCTCCTACATCTCAGACATGGAACACAGAACGGTGCAATGAGAAAGAAAAAAAAAGAAGAAGAAGAAGGCAGACACCGTCGAAATCAATAGAAATAGGAAAGGAAAGAGAGTCAAAGAGACCAACACCAAATCCACCAAAGAGATACACACCAGTCTCCGAACGGCTGCGAACCTAGCTCATGCTTGAGAAAGTCAGCTTGGTCAACGACCATGCACACGACCGAAACAGCATGACCGTAGGCGGACCACCCGGAAGAGGTGACAGGAAGTGCAGAAAGCGCCTTCCACAAAAGGCAACTGGAAATACATAGGAAATAGAGACAGTAACGATCACAAGGATCAAACATCTCTACTGAAGAAAATTAAAATGACACTGGTGATCCTCTATGTCTGAAGACGGGAGAGACTAAGCTCTCCTACATCTCAGACATGGAACACAGAACGGTGCAATGAGAAAGAAAAAAAAAAAGAAGAAGAAGGCAGACACCGTCCAATCAATAGAAATAGGAAAGGAAAGAGAGTCAAAGAGACTAACACCAAATCCACCATAGAGATACACACCAGTCTCCGAACGGCTGCGAACCTAGCTCATGCTTGAGAAAGTCAGTTTGGTCAACGACCATGCACACGACCGAAACAGCATGTCCGTAGGCTGGCCACCCGGAAGAGGTGACAGGAAGTGCAGAAAGCGCCTTCCACAAAAGGCAACCGAAAAGACATAGGCAATAGAGACAGTAACGATCACAAGGATCAAACATCTCTAAAAACAAAGTTACTGAAGAAAATTAATAAGTCACTGGTGATCCTCTATGTCTGAAGACGGGAAAGACTAAGCTCTCCTACATCTCAGACATGGAACACAGAACGGTGCAATGAGAAAGAAAAAAAAAAAGAAGAAGAAGGCAGACACCGTCCAATCAATAGAAATAGGAAAGGAAAGAGAGTCAAAGAGACTAACACCAAATCCACCATAGAGATACACACCAGTCTCCGAACGGCTGCGAACCTAGCTCATGCTTGAGAAAGTCAGTTTGGTCAACGACCATGCACACGACCGAAACAGCATGTCCGTAGGCTGGCCACCCGGAAGAGGTGACAGGAAGTGCAGAAAGCGCCTTCCACAAAAGGCAACTGAAAAGACATAGGAAATAGAGACAGTAACGATCACAAGGATCAAACATCTCTACTGAAGAAAATTAAAAAGACACTGGTGATCCTCTATGTCTGAAGACGGGAGAGACTAAGCTCTCCTACATCTCAGACATGGAACACAGACCGGTGCAATGAGAAAGAAAAAAAAAAGAAGAAGAAGGCAGACACCGTCCAATCAATAGAAATAGGAAAGGAAAGAGAGTCAAAGAGACCAACACCAAATCCACCAAAGAGATACACACCAGTCTCCGAACGGCTGCGAACCTAGCTCATGCTTGAGAAAGTCAGTTTGGTCAACGACCATGCACACGACCGAAACAGCATGACCGTAGGCTGACCACCCGGAAGAGGTGACAGGAAGTGCAGAAAGCGCCTTCCACAAAAGGCAACCGAAAAGACATAGGAAATAGACAGTATCGATCACAAGGATCAAACATCTCTAAAAACAAAGCTACTGAAGAAAATTAAAATGACACTGGTGATCCTCTATGTCTGAAGACGGGAGAGACTAAGCTCTCCTACATCTCAGACATGGAACACAGAACGGTGCAATGAGAAAGAAAAAAAAAAGAAGAAGAAGAAGGCAGACACCGTCGAAATCAATAGAAATAGGAAAGGAAAGAGAGTCAAAGAGACCAACACCAAATCCACCAAAGAGATACACACCAGTCTCCGAACGGCTGCGAACCTAGCTCATGCTTGAGAAAGTCAGCTTGGTCAACGACCATGCACACGACCGAAACAGCATGACCGTAGGCGGACCACCCGGAAGAGGTGACAGGAAGTGCAGAAAGCGCCTTCCACAAAAGGCAACTGGAAAGACATAGGAAATAGAGACAGTAACGATCACAAGGATCAAACATCTCTAAAAACAAAGTTACTGAAGAAAATTAATAAGTCACTGGTGATCCTCTATGTCTGAAGACGGGAAAGACTAAGCTCTCCTACATCTCAGACATGGAACACAGAACGGTGCAATGAGAAAGAAAAAAAAAAAGAAGAAGAAGGCAGACACCGTCCAATCAATAGAAATAGGAAAGGAAAGAGAGTCAAAGAGACCAACACCAAATCCACCAAAGAGATACACACCAGTCTCCGAACGGCTGCGAACCTAGCTCATGCTTGAGAAAGTCAGTTTGGTCAACGACCATACACACGACCGAAACAGCATGACCGTAGGCGGACCACCCGGAAGAGGTGACAGGAAGTGCAGAAAGCGCCTTCCACAAAAGGCAACCGAAAAGACATAGGCAATAGAGACAGTAACGATCACAAGGATCAAACATCTCTAAAAACAAAGTTACCGAAGAAAATTAATAAGTCACTGGTGATCCTCTATGTCTGCAGACGGGAAAGACTAAGCTCTCCTACATCTCAGACATGGAACACAGAACGGTGCAATGAGAAAGAAAAAAAAAAGAAGAAGAAGAAGGCAGACACCGTCGAAATCAATAGAAATAGGAAAGGAAAGAGAGTCAAAGAGACCAACACCAAATCCACCAAAGAGATACACACCAGTCTCCGAACGGCTGCGAACCTAGCTCATGCTTGAGAAAGTCAGCTTGGTCAACGACCATGCACACGACCGAAACAGCATGACCGTAGGCGGACCACCCGGAAGAGGTGACAGGAAGTGCAGAAAGCGCCTTCCACAAAAGGCAACCGAAAAGACATAGGCAATAGAGACAGTAACGATCACAAGGATCAAACATCTCTAAAAACAAAGTTACTGAAGAAAATTAATAAGTCACTGGTGATCTTCTATGTCTGAAGACGGGAAAGACTAAGCTCTCCTACATCTCAGACATGGAACACAGAACGGTGCAATGAGAAAGAAAAAAAAAAAGAAGAAGAAGGCAGACACCGTCCAATCAATAGAAATAGGAAAGGAAAGAGAGTCAAATAGACCAACACCAAATCCACCAAAGAGATACACACCAGTCTCCGAACGGCTGCGAACCTAGCTCATGCTTGAGAAAGTCAGTTTGGTCAACGACCATGCACACGACCGAAACAGCATGACCGTAGGCTGACCACCCGGAAGAGGTGACAGGAAGTGCAGAAAGCGCCTTCCACAAAAGGCAACCGAAAAGACATAGGAAATAGACAGTATCGATCACAAGGATCAAACATCTCTAAAAACAAAGCTACTGAAGAAAATTAAAATGACACTGGTGATCCTCTATGTCTGAAGACGGGAGAGACTAAGCTCTCCTACATCTCAGACATGGAACACAGAACGGTGCAATGAGAAAGAAAAAAAAAAAGAAGAAGAAGGCAGACACCGTCCAATCAATAGAAATAGGAAAGGAAAGAGAGTCAAAGAGACCAACACCAAATCCACCAAAGAGATACACACCAGTCTCCGAACGGCTGCGAACCTAGCTCATGCTTGAGAAAGTCAGTTTGGTCAACGACCATACACACGACCGAAACAGCATGACCGTAGGCTGACCACCCGGAAGAGGTGACAGGAAGTGCAGAAAGCGCCTTCCACAAAAGGCAACCGAAAAGACATAGGAAATAGACAGTATCGATCACAAGGATCAAACATCTCTAAAAACAAAGCTACTGAAGAAAATTAAAATGACACTGGTGATCCTCTATGTCTGAAGACGGCAGAGACTAAGCTCTCCTACATCTCAGACATGGAACACAGAACGGTGCAATGAGAAAGAAAAAAAAAGAAGAAGAAGAAGGCAGACACCGTCGAAATCAATAGAAATAGGAAAGGAAAGAGAGTCAAAGAGACCAACACCAAATCCACCAAAGAGATACACACCAGTCTCCGAACGGCTGCGAACCTAGCTCATGCTTGAGAAAGTCAGCTTGGTCAACGACCATGCACACGACCGAAACAGCATGACCGTAGGCGGACCACCCGGAAGAGGTGACAGGAAGTGCAGAAAGCGCCTTCCACAAAAGGCAACTGGAAAGACATAGGAAATAGAGACAGTAACGATCACAAGGATCAAACATCTCTACTGAAGAAAATTAAAAAGACACTGGTGATCCTCTATGTCTGAAGACGGGAGAGACTAAGCTCTCCTACATCTCAGACATGGAACACAGAACGGTGCAATGAGAAAGAAAAAAAAAAGAAGAAGAAGAAGGCAGACACCGTCGAAATCAATAGAAATAGGAAAGGAAAGAGAGTCAAAGAGACCAACACCAAATCCACCAAAGAGATACACACCAGTCTCCGAACGGCTGCGAACCTAGCTCATGCTTGAGAAAGTCAGCTTGGTCAACGACCATGCACACGACCGAAACAGCATGACCGTAGGCGGACCACCCGGAAGAGGTGACAGGAAGTGCAGAAAGCGCCTTCCACAAAAGGCAACCGAAAAGACATAGGCAATAGAGACAGTAACGATCACAAGGATCAAACATCTCTAAAAACAAAGTTACTGAAGAAAATTAATAAGTCACTGGTGATCCTCTATGTCTGAAGACGGGAAAGACTAAGCTCTCCTACATCTCAGACATGGAACACAGAACGGTGCAATGAGAAAGAAAAAAAAAAGAAGAAGAAGAAGGCAGACACCGTCGAAATCAATAGAAATAGGAAAGGAAAGAGAGTCAAAGAGACCAACACCAAATCCACCAAAGAGATACACACCAGTCTCCGAACGGCTGCGAACCTAGCTCATGCTTGAGAAAGTCAGCTTGGTCAACGACCATGCACACGACCGAAACAGCATGACCGTAGGCGGACCACCCGGAAGAGGTGACATGAAGTGCAGAAAGCGCCTTCCACAAATGGCAACCGAAAAGACATAGGCAATAGAGACAGTAACGATCACAAGGATCAAACATCTCTAAAAACAAAGTTACTGAAGAAAATTAATAAGACACTGGTGATCCTCTATGTCTGAAGACGGGAGAGACTAAGCTCTCCTACATCTCAGACATGGAACACAGAACGGTGCAATGAGAAAGAAAAAAAAAAGAAGAAGAAGGCAGACACCGTCCAATCAATAGAAATAGGAAAGGAAAGAGAGTCAAAGAGACCAACACCAAATCCACCAAAGAGATACACACCAGTCTCCGAACGGCTGCGAACCTAGCTCATGCTTGAGAAAGTCAGTTTGGTCAACGACCATGCACACGACCGAAACAGCATGACCGTAGGCTGACCACCCGGAAGAGGTGACAGGAAGTGCAGAAAGCGCCTTCCACAAAAGGCAACCGAAAAGACATAGGAAATAGACAGTATCGATCACAAGGATCAAACATCTCTAAAAACAAAGCTACTGAAGAAAATTAAAATGACACTGGTGATCCTCTATGTCTGAAGACGGGAGAGACTAAGCTCTCCTACATCTCAGACATGGAACACAGAACGGTGCAATGAGAAAGAAAAAAGAAGCAGATACCTTCGAATCAATTGAAATAGGTAAGGAAAGAGAGTCAAAGAGACCAACACCAAATCCACCATAGAGATACACACCAGTCTCCGAACGGCTGCGAACCTAGCTCATGCTTGAGAAAGTCAGTTTGGTCAACGACCATGCACACGACCGAAACAGCATGACCGTAGGCTGGCCACCCGGAAGAGGTGACAGGAAGTGCAGAAAACGCCTTCCACAAAAGGCAACTGAAAAGACATAGGAAATAGAGACAGTAACGATCACAAGGATCAAACATCTCTAAAAACAAAGTTACTGAAGAAAATTAATAAGACACTGGTGATCCTCTATGTCTGAAGACGGGAGAGACTAAGCTCTCCTACATCTCAGACATGGAACAAAGAACGGTGCAATGAGAAAGAAAAAAAAAAAGAAGAAGAAGGCAGACACCGTCCAATCAATAGAAATAGGAAAGGAAAGAGAGTCAAAGAGACCAACACCAAATCCACCAAAGAGATACACACCAGTCTCCGAACGGCTGCGAACCTAGCTCATGCTTGAGAAAGTCAGTTTGGTCAACGACCATGCACACGACCGAAACAGCATGACCGTAGGCTGACCACCCGGAAGAGGTGACAGGAAGTGCAGAAAGCGCCTTCCACAGAAGGCAACCGAAAAGACATAGGAAATAGACAGTATCGATCACAAGGATCAAACATCTCTAAAAACAAAGCTACTGAAGAAAATTAAAATGACACTGGTGATCCTCTATGTCTGAAGACGGGAGAGACTAAGCTCTCCTACATCTCAGACATGGAACACAGAACGGTGCAATGAGAAAGAAAAAAAAAGAAGAAGAAGAAGGCAGACACCGTCGAAATCAATAGAAATAGGAAAGGAAAGAGAGTCAAAGAGACCAACACCAAATCCACCAAAGAGATACACACCAGTCTCCGAACGGCTGCGAACCTAGCTCATGCTTGAGAAAGTCAGCTTGGTCAACGACCATGCACACGACCGAAACAGCATGACCGTAGGCGGACCACCCGGAAGAGGTGACAGGAAGTGCAGAAAGCGCCTTCCACAAAAGGCAACTGGAAAGACATAGGAAATAGAGACAGTAACGATCACAAGGATCAAACATCTCTACTGAAGAAAATTAAAAAGACACTGGTGATCCTCTATGTCTGAAGACGGGAGAGACTAAGCTCTCCTACATCTCAGACATGGAACACAGAACGGTGCAATGAGAAAGAAAAAAAAAAAAGAAGAAGAAGGCAGACACCGTCCAATCAATAGAAATAGGAAAGGAAAGAGAGTCAAAGAGACCAACACCAAATCCACCAAAGAGATACACACCAGTCTCCGAACGGCTGCGAACCTAGCTCATGCTTGAGAAAGTCAGTTTGGTCAACGACCATGCACACGACCGAAACAGAATGACCGTAGGCTGACCACCCGGAAGAGGTGACAGGAAGTGCAGAAAGCGCCTTCCACAAAAGGCAACCGAAAAGACATAGGCAATAGAGACAGTAACGATCACAAGGATCAAACATCTCTAAAAACAAAGTTACTGAAGAAAATTAATAAGACACTGGTG
Organism: Lasioglossum pauxillum; assembly: GCA_933228785.1. Classification (NCBI taxonomy): domain Eukaryota; kingdom Metazoa; phylum Arthropoda; class Insecta; order Hymenoptera; family Halictidae; genus Lasioglossum; species Lasioglossum pauxillum. The sequence continues at coordinate 16,677,617 of OW121707.1, forward strand.
ATTCTCTATGTCTGAAGACGGGAGAGACTAAGCTCTCCCACATCTCAGACATGGAACACAGAACAGTGCAATAAGAAAGAAAAAAAAAAAGAAAGAAGAGAAAAAGGGAGGAAGATGAAGAAGCAGATACCTTCGAATCAATTGAAATAGGTAAGGAAAGAGAGTCAAAGAGACCAACACCAAATCCACCAAAGAGATACACACCAGTCTCCGAACGGCTGCGAACCTAGCTCATGCTTGAGAAAGTCTGTAACCGTACTTATGTTACTCTTCTCCTAATCGTTGTTACGAGAATTATATAGAGCTTACCTTCTTCAATAATTAATGTTAATTATTGATTGAGATATGATATTACGAATTCGTGCCTCCAGGCATTGGAAGCGGAGAGGTTTGGACTATCTGATAAATAAGTTGAGAACCAGTTAGGAGGTAAAAGTAGGGTATATTGTACCAGTCTTTGTATACAAAGTTTTTCTACATAGAGATAATCCGTCCGGATTATTGAGTCTCGGCGTCAACACGCTTGTACGCTTCACACTTTCATGTCCCGACAATATACTCGACGTCGTAAATCAAAAACCGTGAGAAAACCCTACTTCCCAGAAATACCGTAATTTCGCAGAGTTACCGCTCTAACAAGTTTCTAATGAAATGTATAAACCGTGACGAATACGGTCTCGAACGCGATTCAAAAAAGGGATCTTGCTCACAGGCAAGATATTAATAATTTTTACCGAAAACTCCTACTTCAAATACGGTCGCCAAACGCGATACTCCAAATTGGGATGCACAGCCCAATCAAAGTTTATTACTAGAAACTTTGATACCTACGCACGCTAAACGCTATTGTTAAAGAACTTGCACGTGGGCAAGATAATATATTCTTAACCGAAAACTCCTACTTCAAATACGGTCGCCAAACGCGATACTTCTATTGTGAAAAACACGCTACCCAGTATACCCGAAAGACGCTACGTCTGGATTCGTTTCAAAAATCGTAAGTGAGCCGGATATAGATGTTAATGCTCATCGGACTGATGCATTCGATCGTTATAACACGAGCGTACCCTGCCGATTTCTCGGAGAGGTATCGCCCCTGATAACACACACAATACGTGTCACTTTCGCTTTGCCAAAAGAGTCTACCCTCCTGCACCTTACGGTGAGCTCGGATATACTCCGGTTCAGGGTCTGGTAACTCGTATTGTGCTAATCGATTCTTCAGTTTCTTTATACCCGAACAATAAGTGACCGTCGAAACATACAGATACCCTGCCGATTGCTCGGAGAGGTATGCCGTATGCCAACACGTACTAACGCGTCTCTTCACTATGCAATACCAAAAGAGTGTCCTCTTCGGCGCTATCAAGCGAGCCAGATTCCACTCCGGTTCTAGGATAGTAAAGAAACACGGCACATAATCACCTTTGCATTTAAGCGCTTAAATCCCGACAGAGGGCAATCGTCGTAGCATGCATGTACTCTGCCGATTTCTCGGAGAAGTACACGAATGACGACACGTACAAAACTCCTTTTGCTAGGCTTCACCCAAAGAGCGTCCTCTTCGGCGCTTTTCAGCGAGTCAGATTTCACTCCGGTTCTAGATTCACAAAAACGAGTCGTACTTAATCTTTCTGTCGTTCATTTATGATTTTAATTATACTCACACGACTCTAACTATAGAAACTGTCAATTAGATTGCCGTCTTCTCGCATGCTACCTTTACACTTGACTCTACGCCGATATGATAGTTACACACGTCAATAGATGTTAATCTCGGCTGTGCCACAGTACGGTTTGTACTTGTGACTCCTCGGTTTGAGGCGCGTACAAGACGAAGGCAATCTAGGCGGTTTGACTAGAAATGCGAAGTCGGTTTGACTTCTCGAACATGTACCGGTTTTCGCCGGATCTATTAGAGTCGCGTGTTATCAGACCCGCTTCCAGACGTAGAGTGATCTGTTTGCTTCGCGCATCGACCTCCTTCGATCTGTATCGAGTGGGGATCAGTGCGCGCGCATCCTAATTAGCGGGGATGATCTGCGGTCCTTTACTTTGACAAGGATAGCAGATCTTGTCGCGGCTCGCTGTAGTGGGAATCCGCGAACGTCCCTCTCGCTCTCACTCGATATGTAACTGGTACGGTTACATATGCCCCCCACCGTAAATTGCTGATGCAGATGCAAGTACGCAGTAAACTTGCGCTGCATTAGCACTACGACCACACACACACGCATCGCACAGACCGTTCACCCACGATGGCGCGATATATACACACCCATTGCACGACCTTGTACGTGTGACGTCAGGAGAGATGAGCAAAAAGAAAGATTATGAGAACAAAAAAAAAATATCTACTTTGGCTAATGATTCTGTACTCAAAATAATATAACGGCTTCTACCGGAAATTAACCATTAACCTTTGCGTTTGGATCTTTCCGTGCTGCCTACTTGGCGTTGCAACGGATAACAAAAAGAAATATAAAGCAAATGAGACTCTTACTCTTGGCTCTCATAACACTTTAAAAAATAAATTCACTTTATCTGTGCTCATCCCTATGCCGCGAAAACGCATACACAATTGTGCAACCAGCTGTTCACGCGGGAGTATCATTTCCCGTTTTCGATCCGTTTTGACCGAATTGGCCCTCACTGTACTCCAGCGCCGTTCCTTGGCTGTTCTGGCCCCTCCAGTAGCTGGCTGATCAATTCTTCCGTCAGTGACAGTAGCCCCAACGGATCTCTCGGGTTGACGCATGGAATGTCTACCGGAGGATCGCGTTCTGTGGGTATGACCTCCCATGAGCATTCCATTTCGTCCTTCGCTGGTCTGTAGGGGTGCGGAGGTGTGTCTTCGCGCGTCCTCCTGTCCGCGGCCTCAATGAATTCTGGGATTACTTCCCATGACAGGTCCGCTGCCTCTGCTGCGGCTGGATTAGCTTCTGCGGAGATGTGTATGATATTTTTTTTTGTCTTGCCGCCGCCTTCTGCCGGACCCTTTTGCGGAGTTTGCGTGTGTGCGCTTCTCTTGCTCGAGGTGGCTTGTGTTGCCACGCCTGCCCGGAATCGCCGATCCCTGTTGCAGCTCCATGGACGCGCTGTTCGTGTTGTTAACTCCTTGGTCGGAGCATCGTAATACCTGTGATTTGATTCAAGTTTGTTAATTAAATGTTTTAATTTTTTATTCTCATTTAGGCAATTTTGGACTTCATGGTACCGCAGGTCCATTCCGGTCTGCGTCGCCTTTGACATCATGGCCCAGGTAGCGTATGCTTGCGTAGCCCTGTCACACGTCGTCTTTTCCATTGGCATGGTTTCGGTTTCACTTTGCATGGTGAACTGTGAATTTTCGTCCGGGGCACCATGTATTTATACTGTCAGGGATGGATGGGGTATTCTTCGAATTATCCCTCTCTATGGTATACTACTGCGTGTTCTCTTACATTTCTGCGTCTTATTTACATTTCATGGTGTTTTTCTTCCTGTTGATGGTATCGGCGAAGGCTTGTTGCGTGAAACATACCCCGGATTTCGTTCGACTGAGGTCTTCGCAAGACGTACGTTGCTGGACCCTTTTTTTCTACCAATTCATATGGACCTTCGTATAGATGGAAAAATTTGGCGATTTCTCGCTCTGCCGCATTTGACACAGGATTTGTTCTAAGTAACACACGCTCACCAATGTTGTAATGTGTGTGTGTTTTTCCTGCATTAGCTCTTTTGCATCTCTTCTGTGCTTTGCCTGTCATGCTGCGAAAGGCCAGTTGTAACTTGTCATTATGGTCCAAGTTACTTGTTGATTTGTCCATTATACTTTTGTCGAGCCACTTCGTCCACGGTCGTGTCGGAGTCCTTTTAAGGAATAGTTCAACGGGCCTAAATCCCGTGCTTTCATGTATTACCTCGTTACAACATGTTTCTACTACTCCTACCCATGTTGCCCACGACGTATGTGCATTTGCTGCGAGTGTGCGGAAGATTCTTCCGATTTCGCGATTCACTCGCTCGACTGGGTTGCTCTGGGGGTGTCTGACGGACGACAGGACATGCTGAATACCCTCCTCTTGCAGTTTTTGAGTCCACATCTTCGATGTAAATTGTGTCCCATGGTCTGTTAGCAATTTTCTTGGCTTTCCATATGCTGGTATGTAGTTCTTGAATATTCGACCTATGGTTATCGCTGTAGTTGCATTCTTTACCGGGTATAATTTTACAAATTTTGTGAACACATCTTCCATGACCAGGATGTGTTTCACGCCCCCCCTTGAAGTTGGCAGAGGGCCATAATAGTCAATTGATACGATTTCTAATGGGCCTTTTGGCAGAATCGTTTGTAGATCAAAGTGGAGCGCGTGCGTTGACACCTTGACTCTTTGACACGTATCGCAAGTGGCTATTATTTTACGTACACGTCGGCTCAGCTTCGTTATATAGAAACTTTCCGCGATCAAAGCGCTTGTTTTATCGCTGCCAAGATGCGCATACATCTCGTGCACCTCTCTGATTATCTCTTCGTGTAATTGAGAAGGAATCACCGTTCTTACTTTACCCTTTCGGTCTATTTTGTACAGCATGTTTTCTCGAATGCAGTATTTACCCTCGGTCCTTTTGTCTTGTCGTTGGCATTTTTCGATCAGATCACGCGTCTTCTCGTCCTTTTGTTGCCATTCGGACAAGTTTTTAAGCGCCTTCAATAGTGTTGTTGACATCGCGCGCGCTACCGCTGTGAGGATGGGAATTCGTGTTTCGCGGTTTGTGGTACCTTTGTCCCTTTCGGGGAACGATCGACTCATTACATCTGCCGGTATGTTTTCCTTTCCCGGTCTGTATTGGATCTCAACGCGATAATCTTGAATTGATAAAATCCAACGGGTAAGTCGCTGGTTTAGCAATCTGCTATTCACAAGGAATGTGATAGCCTTGTGATCTGTTAGGAGAATTGTTCTGGCTCCGTATAAATACGTTCTAAATTTCCCTAGTGCCCATACGACTGCTAACAACTCTTTTTCTGTTGTAAAGTACGCCAGTTCTGGACCCTTCAGTGTTCTACTCGCGAATGCAATTGGACGCAGTTTTCCTTGTGCATCTTTTTGCTCGATTACTGCTCCGATCGCCGCGAAGCTCGCATCAGTAGCCAAGAAAAATTCCTTAGTTGCATCCGGGTATTGCAGCACGACTTCTTTACAAAATGTTTGTTTTGTATTCTCAAATGCTGTTTGTAGCTCTTCATTCCATGTCCAGCGCGTTCCCTTCTTCATCAGGGTGAGTAAAGGTGTTGTTACTTCGGCATGTTTATCCGTGAATTTACTATAATAATTGATTAGGCCTAGGAAACCCCGCAGCTGCTTCAGGTTGCGTGGAGCAGGGAACTCTCGGATAGCTGTTAATTTTTCTGGATCTTGTTTCAATCCTTCCGTGGATAACACGTGTCCCAAGAATTTCAATTCTCGCCTCATGAAACGACATTTTTCTAGATTGATCGTTAAGTTATGCTGTTGCAATCTTTCTAACAATGCGTGTAAGTGTTGTATATGTTCTTCGAACGTATTTGAAAAGCATAGGATATCATCGATAAAGTTGGTGACGAATCCTTCCATGCCGTGCAACACTTGTCGCAGTGCTCTGACTAAGCTCGCACTGCTCGTTTTGAGACCGAATGGAGTGACCACGTATTCATAACACTTGCCGCGGTATGAGAAAGCAGTGTATTTTCGCGATTCTTCGGTTAAAGGAACCTGCCAGAAGCTACTTGTTAAATCGAGGCTTGAGAGAAATTCTACTTTCTTAAAGCGTTGGAAAATCGCATCTGGCGTCTCGGACATTTCATGGTCGTCAACGAGTACTTGGTTGAGCATTCTTGCATCCAAGCATAAGCGGAGTGATCCATTCTTTTTGAGTACCGGTACGACCGGGTTGATATACGGACTTTTACTTGGTCGTATTATGTCATTTGTTAACATTCGTTCTATTTCCGCATCTGCTGCATCCAGATACTTTAGTGGTGTTGGATAAGTTCGGCGAAAGTACGGGGTGTCTGCCTTTACATGTAAATGGTGTTCGTAACACGTCAGGCGTCCCACGTCCTTTCTCCATAGCCGGGGATATGCCAGAATTACCTTTCGTAGTTGTTTGTCTTGTACGTCCGTTATATTTTCAGATTGGAACACGGTTGGTGGAATTTCGGTGGTTATTTCCTGTTTTATATCCAATTGCGAGCGTGTATCTTTTATCGTTCGTACATTTTCCTTTGTCGATTCTTCTTGACCCATTCTAATGGAGGTGTTTCCGTGTTCTGTAGACATTTGGAGGATGTCTTTGTCGAAGTCGATGATAGCTTTCGTACGTCTTAACGTATCAATTCCCAGAATAAAGTCACATATCAAGCCAGGAACAATCACTACCGGTGCTTCCACCGTGAATTCATCGTGGACAATTGTTATCCAAATTTGTTTCTTTATCCGAGCTGATTTGTTTCCCGTGGCTCCGATAATGAACGCCCCTACGGCGGGTAACATGGGGCTTTTTAGCAGCTTGACCTGGTATTGTTGATACCAATTTTCTGAGGCTGCTGTAATTGCACTTCCCGTATCGAGCAGTGCTCTTACAGGAATTCCCTCAACTTTTATGAGGATTTCTGGGCAACGGTTAACGTCAACGCTAGTTCGTGAGACTGTGGTTTCTTCCTCCATTAGGTCTTGTCGCGGATTTTCAAATATTGTTCCAACCCTCGGACCGATTTCTTCCCCTCTGTGATTATGCTTGGAGGTGGCTCTCACCTGAGCAGGGAAGTCGCTCAGCCCTTTTTTAGAGCTCCTCCTTATTCGTTTTCCGACAGGGTTTCTTCTGGGCATATTTCCTCCTCCTCCTCATCCTCTGCTGGTAACTCTTCCTGTATCTGAGCCGTTCTTATGTGACTTGGGCGAGTCGCCCACCGTTTGTCGCCTTTTTCTCCTCTATCTTGTCTACGTTCCGGGTGTTGATAGGCCTGGTTTGGATATACGTCCCTTCGCGGTGCATCTTGCGCTCTCCGCGGATATTCCCGCGAGTATTCGCGCGGGTGTTCTGCCGTGGGATGTTGGTATTCCCTTTGCTGTTGAACTTGTTCGTTCGGCTGACCTCGGGTGGCACCTCCCGCATACGGGTTGCCCCTTGGCATCTGTTCATAATTTGGACGATTTGCCCACGCCTTTTTGTATGTGGGGGCCTCGTTGGTTCGTTGTCGATTAACTGTACCGCCATTATCAAATCGCTCCAGAAGAGCCAGAAAAGCATTGATCTCCGTTATATTTTGTCCGAGTACGCAATCGTCGACTGCTTGCGTGAAGTGTCGTGCGAGGATCAGTACAATTTCTTCGTCAGATGGACTCGGTACTAAATCGCGCGCACTTCCAATCAAGCGCATTGCGTAAGCCACCCGCGTCAGGCCGGATTCAGGCCGATGTGTACCGGTATCAAGATTATCTCTTATTTTCCGCTGTATGGCGGCGCTCCAGAATCTGTCCAAAAATGCTCTAGAAAATTGGTTCCACGTGTCTACTTGGTCAGTTATTATGTCCCACCATTCGCTTGCTACTCCTTTTAGGGCTTGGGTAATGATGAATTTTACCTCTTCCTCCGGGACTCGCGCAGCCTGAATAAACTGTCGCATTTCCCGTATAAACTTTGGTGGTTTTTCTGTCACCTTTCCCTCGAATGTAGGGAGTTTAGGTTTCACGGCGAACGGTCTCGATAAGGCTGCCATCGACGACTCAAGTCTCGTTGACTCATTGTCCTGCCATTGGGGATTGGTGGAAAATCTCTGTGTACGTCGAGTACGATCGTCGTTTGTCTCGATACGTTGATCTCTCGAGCGTGACCTGATAGCTGCTGTTTCACTATCAACAGCATCTCGGGTTGTGTTTGTACGCGGACCGACTGGATTTGTTTCCTCAGGCATGCTCCTCTCTACGGTCAATTGTCGAAGGCGTTCAAAACGTGACTCTAAATCGCGTCTCCAATTTCTCATTTCACATTTGTGATCAGATATTCTTTCATATAGTTCCTCGTTGGTAATTCTGGATCCTGATTGGCTTGACAACTGGCCCTCGAGCTCTTCCCGAAGGTCTTTCTCGCCTGCCTGCCACCGCTGGCTCTCCACGTCTAAACGTGCTGCTAGATCTTGTTGCAACCTGGTAAAGTTTTTCTGAGCCTCAGTGTTATCAATCTGCATTCCCATACATGCGGCTAACTTGACTTCCAACTGAAGGATCTTATCGTCTTGTGACGAAATCTTCGCTTCTAATACTCTGATTTTGTCGAGCAGTTCTGTACGGGTTGCCGCGATGTTCATATATGAATCTTGTGACGCAACTATGTTGGATCCCGAGGGGTCATCTGGAGACGAGCTTGTTCCTGGGCGGAACGGAGGAATATCAGGTATTCCCGGGTTGTCTACTGCCGGAGGATTATTCTGATTTCTTCTGGTCTTAACGCGATTTTCGGTCGACATTTTACCCTTTTATCTGATCTCACTCGTCTATCTAATCAAAACCTCACCGCCCCACGTTGGGCGCCAATTTGTAACCGTACTTATGTTACTCTTCTCCTAATCGTTGTTACGAGAATTATATAGAGCTTACCTTCTTCAATAATTAATGTTAATTATTGATTGAGATATGATATTACGAATTCGTGCCTCCAGGCATTGGAAGCGGAGAGGTTTGGACTATCTGATAAATAAGTTGAGAACCAGTTAGGAGGTAAAAGTAGGGTATATTGTACCAGTCTTTGTATACAAAGTTTTTCTACATAGAGATAATCCGTCCGGATTATTGAGTCTCGGCGTCAACACGCTTGTACGCTTCACACTTTCATGTCCCGACAATATACTCGACGTCGTAAATCAAAAACCGTGAGAAAACCCTACTTCCCAGAAATACCGTAATTTCGCAGAGTTACCGCTCTAACAAGTTTCTAATGAAATGTATAAACCGTGACGAATACGGTCTCGAACGCGATTCAAAAAAGGGATCTTGCTCACAGGCAAGATATTAATAATTTTTACCGAAAACTCCTACTTCAAATACGGTCGCCAAACGCGATACTCCAAATTGGGATGCACAGCCCAATCAAAGTTTATTACTAGAAACTTTGATACCTACGCACGCTAAACGCTATTGTTAAAGAACTTGCACGTGGGCAAGATAATATATTCTTAACCGAAAACTCCTACTTCAAATACGGTCGCCAAACGCGATACTTCTATTGTGAAAAACACGCTACCCAGTATACCCGAAAGACGCTACGTCTGGATTCGTTTCAAAAATCGTAAGTGAGCCGGATATAGATGTTAATGCTCATCGGACTGATGCATTCGATCGTTATAACACGAGCGTACCCTGCCGATTTCTCGGAGAGGTATCGCCCCTGATAACACACACAATACGTGTCACTTTCGCTTTGCCAAAAGAGTCTACCCTCCTGCACCTTACGGTGAGCTCGGATATACTCCGGTTCAGGGTCTGGTAACTCGTATTGTGCTAATCGATTCTTCAGTTTCTTTATACCCGAACAATAAGTGACCGTCGAAACATACAGATACCCTGCCGATTGCTCGGAGAGGTATGCCGTATGCCAACACGTACTAACGCGTCTCTTCACTATGCAATACCAAAAGAGTGTCCTCTTCGGCGCTATCAAGCGAGCCAGATTCCACTCCGGTTCTAGGATAGTAAAGAAACACGGCACATAATCACCTTTGCATTTAAGCGCTTAAATCCCGACAGAGGGCAATCGTCGTAGCATGCATGTACTCTGCCGATTTCTCGGAGAAGTACACGAATGACGACACGTACAAAACTCCTTTTGCTAGGCTTCACCCAAAGAGCGTCCTCTTCGGCGCTTTTCAGCGAGTCAGATTTCACTCCGGTTCTAGATTCACAAAAACGAGTCGTACTTAATCTTTCTGTCGTTCATTTATGATTTTAATTATACTCACACGACTCTAACTATAGAAACTGTCAATTAGATTGCCGTCTTCTCGCATGCTACCTTTACACTTGACTCTACGCCGATATGATAGTTACACACGTCAATAGATGTTAATCTCGGCTGTGCCACAGTACGGTTTGTACTTGTGACTCCTCGGTTTGAGGCGCGTACAAGACGAAGGCAATCTAGGCGGTTTGACTAGAAATGCGAAGTCGGTTTGACTTCTCGAACATGTACCGGTTTTCGCCGGATCTATTAGAGTCGCGTGTTATCAGACCCGCTTCCAGACGTAGAGTGATCTGTTTGCTTCGCGCATCGACCTCCTTCGATCTGTATCGAGTGGGGATCAGTGCGCGCGCATCCTAATTAGCGGGGATGATCTGCGGTCCTTTACTTTGACAAGGATAGCAGATCTTGTCGCGGCTCGCTGTAGTGGGAATCCGCGAACGTCCCTCTCGCTCTCACTCGATATGTAACTGGTACGGTTACAAGTCAGTTTGGTCAACGACCATGCACACGACCGAAACAGCATGACCGTAGGCTGACCACCCGGAAGAGGTGACAGGAAGTGCAGAAAGCGCCTTCCACAAAAGGCAACCGAAAAGACATAAGAAATAGAGACAGTAACGATCACAAGGATCAAACATCTCTAAAAACAAAGCTACTGAAGAAAATTAAAAAGACACTGGTGATCCTCTATGTCTGACGACGGGAGAGACTAAGCTCTCCTACATCTCAGACATGGAACACAGAACGGTGCAATGAGAAAGAAAAAAAAAAGAAGAAGAAGAAGGCAGACACCGTCGAAATCAATAGAAATAGGAAAGGAAAGAGAGTCAAAGAGACCAACACCAAATCCACCAAAGAGATACACACCAGTCTCCGAACGGCTGCGAACCTAGCTCATGCTTGAGAAAGTCAGCTTGGTCAACGACCATGCACACGAACGAAACAGCATGACCGTAGGCGGACCACCCGGAAGAGGTGACAGGAAGTGCAGAAAGCGCCTTCCACAAAAGGCAACCGAAAAGACATAGGCAATAGAGACAGTAACGATCACAAGGATCAAACATCTCTAAAAACAAAGTTACTGAAGAAAATTAATAAGACACTGGTGATCCTCTATGTCTGACGACGGGAGAGACTAAGCTCTCCTACATCTCAGACATGGAACACAGAACGGTGCAATGAGAAAGAAAAAAAAAAGAAGAAGAAGAAGGCAGACACCGTCGAAATCAATAGAAATAGGAAAGGAAAGAGAGTCAAATAGACCAACACCAAATCCACCAAAGAGATACACACCAGTCTCCGAACGGCTGCGAACCTAGCTCATGCTTGAGAAAGTCAGCTTGGTCAACGACCATGCACACGACCGAAACAGCATGACCGTAGGCGGACCACCCGGAAGAGGTGACAGGAAGTGCAGAAAGCGCCTTCCACAAAAGGCAACCGAAAAGACATAGGCAATAGAGACAGTAACGATCACAAGGATCAAACATCTCTAAAAACAAAGTTACTGAAGAAAATTAATAAGACACTGGTGATCCTCTATGTCTGACGACGGGAGAGACTAAGCTCTCCTACATCTCAGACATGGAACACAGAACGGTGCAATGAGAAAGAAAAATAAAAGAAGAAGAAGAATTCAGACACCGTCGAAATCAATAGAAATAGGAAAGGAAAGAGAGTCAAATAGACCAACACCAAATCCACCAAAGAGATACACACCAGTCTCCGAACGGCTGCGAACCTAGCTCATGCTTGAGAAAGTCAGTTTGGTCAACGACCATGCACACGACCGAAACAGCATGACCGTAGGCTGGCCACCCGGAAGAGGTGACAGGAAGTGCAGAAAGCGCCTTCCACAAAAGGCAACTGAAAAGACATAGGAAATAGAGACAGTAACGATCACAAGGATCAAACATCTCTACCGAAGAAAATTAAAAAGACACTGGTGATCCTCTATGTCTGAAGACGGGAGAGACTAAGCTCTCCTACATCTCAGACATGGAACACAGAACGGTGCAATAAGAAAGAGAAAAAAAAAAGAGAAAAAGGAAGGACGATGAAGAAGGCAGATACCTTCGAATCAATTGAAATAGGAAAGGAAAGAGAGTCAAAGAGACCAACACCAAATCCATCAAGGATATACACACCAGTCTCCGAACGGCTGCGAACCTAGCTCATGCTTGAGAAAGTCAGCTTGGTCAACAACCATGCACACGACCGGAACAGCATGATCGTACGCTGACCACCCGGAAGAGGTGACAGGAAGTGCAGAAAGCGCCTTCCACAAAAGGCAACCGAAAAGACATAAGAAATAGAGACAGTAACGATCACAAGGATCAAACATCTCTAAAAACAAAGCTACTGAAGAAAATTAAAAAGACACTGGTGATCCTCTATGTCTGACGACGGGAGAGACTAAGCTCTCCTACATCTCAGACATGGAACACAGAACGGTGCAATGAGAAAGAAAAAAAAAAGAAGAAGAAGAAGGCAGACACCGTCGAAATCAATAGAAATAGGAAAGGAAAGAGAGTCAAAGAGACCAACACCAAATCCATCAAGGATATACACACCAGTCTCCGAACGGCTGCGAACCTAGCTCATGCTTGAGAAAGTCAGTTTGGTCAACGACCATGCACACGACCGAAACAGCATGACCGTAGGCTGGCCACCCGGAAGAGGTGACAGGAAGTGCAGAAAACGCCTTCCACAAAAGGCAACTGAAAAGACATAGGAAATAGAGACAGTAACGATCACAAGGATCAAACGTCTCTAAAAACAAAGTTACTGAAGAAAATTAATAAGACACTGGTGATCCTCTATGTCTGAAGACGGGAGAGACTAAGCTCTCCTACATCTCAGACATGGAACACAGAACGGTGCAATGAGAAAGAAAAAAAAAAAAAAGAAGAAGAAGGCAGACACCGTCCAATCAATAGAAATAGGAAAGGAAAGAGAGTCAAAGAGACCAACACCAAATCCACCAAAGAGATACACACCAGTCTCCGAACGGCTGCGAACCTAGCTCATGCTTGAGAAAGTCAGCTTGGTCAACGACCATGCACACGACCGAAACAGCATGACCGTAGGCGGACCACCCGGAAGAGGTGACAGGAAGTGCAGAAAGCGCCTTCCACAAAAGGCAACCGAAAAGACATAGGCAATAGAGACAGTAACGATCACAAGGATCAAACATCTCTAAAAACAAAGTTACTGAAGAAAATTAATAAGACACTGGTGATCCTCTATGTCTGACGACGGGAGAGACTAAGCTCTCCTACATCTCAGACATGGAACACAGAACGGTGCAATGAGAAAGAAAAATAAAAGAAGAAGAAGAATTCAGACACCGTCGAAATCAATAGAAATAGGAAAGGAAAGAGAGTCAAATAGACCAACACCAAATCCACCAAAGAGATACACACCAGTCTCCGAACGGCTGCGAACCTAGCTCATGCTTGAGAAAGTCAGTTTGGTCAACGACCATGCACACGACCGAAACAGCATGACCGTAGGCTGGCCACCCGGAAGAGGTGACAGGAAGTGCAGAAAGCGCCTTCCACAAAAGGCAACTGAAAAGACATAGGAAATAGAGACAGTAACGATCACAAGGATCAAACATCTCTACCGAAGAAAATTAAAAAGACACTGGTGATCCTCTATGTCTGAAGACGGGAGAGACTAAGCTCTCCTACATCTCAGACATGGAACACAGAACGGTGCAATAAGAAAGAGAAAAAAAAAAGAGAAAAAGGAAGGACGATGAAGAAGGCAGATACCTTCGAATCAATTGAAATAGGAAAGGAAAGAGAGTCAAAGAGACCAACACCAAATCCATCAAGGATATACACACCAGTCTCCGAACGGCTGCGAACCTAGCTCATGCTTGAGAAAGTCAGCTTGGTCAACAACCATGCACACGACCGGAACAGCATGATCGTACGCTGACCACCCGGAAGAGGTGACAGGAAGTGCAGAAAGCGCCTTCCACAAAAGGCAACCGAAAAGACATAAGAAATAGAGACAGTAACGATCACAAGGATCAAACATCTCTAAAAACAAAGCTACTGAAGAAAATTAAAAAGACACTGGTGATCCTCTATGTCTGACGACGGGAGAGACTAAGCTCTCCTACATCTCAGACATGGAACACAGAACGGTGCAATGAGAAAGAAAAAAAAAAGAAGAAGAAGAAGGCAGACACCGTCGAAATCAATAGAAATAGGAAAGGAAAGAGAGTCAAAGAGACCAACACCAAATCCATCAAGGATATACACACCAGTCTCCGAACGGCTGCGAACCTAGCTCATGCTTGAGAAAGTCAGTTTGGTCAACGACCATGCACACGACCGAAACAGCATGACCGTAGGCTGGCCACCCGGAAGAGGTGACAGGAAGTGCAGAAAACGCCTTCCACAAAAGGCAACTGAAAAGACATAGGAAATAGAGACAGTAACGATCACAAGGATCAAACGTCTCTAAAAACAAAGTTACTGAAGAAAATTAATAAGACACTGGTGATCCTCTATGTCTGAAGACGGGAGAGACTAAGCTCTCCTACATCTCAGACATGGAACACAGAACGGTGCAATGAGAAAGAAAAAAAAAAAAAAGAAGAAGAAGGCAGACACCGTCCAATCAATAGAAATAGGAAAGGAAAGAGAGTCAAAGAGACCAACACCAAATCCACCAAAGAGATACACACCAGTCTCCGAACGGCTGCGAACCTAGCTCATGCTTGAGAAAGTCAGTTTGGTCAACGACCATGCACACGACCGAAACAGCATGACCGTAGGCTGACCACCCGGAAGAGGTGACAGGAAGTGCAGAAAGCGCCTTCCACAGAAGGCAACCGAAAAGACATAGGAAATAGACAGTATCGATCACAAGGATCAAACATCTCTAAAAACAAAGCTACTGAAGAAAATTAAAATGACACTGGTGATCCTCTATGTCTGAAGACGGGAGAGACTAAGCTCTCCTACATCTCAGACATGGAACACAGAACGGTGCAATGAGAAAGAAAAAAAAAAGAAGAAGAAGAAGGCAGACACCGTCGAAATCAATAGAAATAGGAAAGGAAAGAGAGTCAAAGAGACCAACACCAAATCCACCAAAGATATACACACCAGTCTCCGAACGGCTGCGAACCTAGCTCATGCTTGAGAAAGTCAGCTTGGTCAACGACCATGCACACGACCGATACAGCATGACCGTAGGCGGACCACCCGGAAGAGGTGACAGGAAGTGCAGAAAGCGCCTTCCACAAAAGGCAACCGAAAAGACATAGGCAATAGAGACAGTAACGATCACAAGGATCAAACATCTCTAAAAACAAAGTTACTGAAGAAAATTAATAAGTCACTGGTGATCCTCTATGTCTGAAGACGGGAAAGACTAAGCTCTCCTACATCTCAGACATGGAACACAGAACGGTGCAATGAGAAAGAAAAAAAAACAGAAGAAGAAGGCAGACACCGTCCAATCAATAGAAATAGGAAAGGAAAGAGAGTCAAAGAGACCAACACCAAATCCACCATAGAGATACACACCAGTCTCCGAACGGCTGCGAACCTAGCTCATGCTTGAGAAAGTCAGTTTGGTCAACGACCATGCACACGACCGAAACAGCATGACCGTAGGCGGACCACCCGGAAGAGGTGACAGGAAGTGCAGAAAGCGCCTTCCACAAAAGGCAACCGAAAAGACATAGGAAATAGACAGTATCGATCACAAGGATCAAACATCTCTAAAAACAAAGCTACTGAAGAAAATTAAAATGACACTGGTGATCCTCTATGTCTGAAGACGGGAGAGACTAAGCTCTCCTACATCTCAGACATGGAACACAGAACGGTGCAATGAGAAAGAAAAAAAAAGAAGAAGAAGAAGGCAGACACCGTCGAAATCAATAGAAATAGGAAAGGAAAGAGAGTCAAAGAGACCAACACCAAATCCACCAAAGAGATACACACCAGTCTCCGAACGGCTGCGAACCTAGCTCATGCTTGAGAAAGTCAGCTTGGTCAACGACCATGCACACGACCGAAACAGCATGACCGTAGGCGGACCACCCGGAAGAGGTGACAGGAAGTGCAGAAAGCGCCTTCCACAAAAGGCAACTGGAAAGACATAGGAAATAGAGACAGTAACGATCACAAGGATCAAACATCTCTACTGAAGAAAATTAAAAAGACACTGGTGATCCTCTATGTCTGAAGACGGGAGAGACTAAGCTCTCCTACATCTCAGACATGGAACACAGAACGGTGCAATGAGAAAGAAAAAAAAAAAGAAGAAGAAGGCAGACACCGTCCAATCAATAGAAATAGGAAAGGAAAGAGAGTCAAAGAGACCAACACCAAATCCACCAAAGAGATACACACCAGTCTCCGAACGGCTGCGATCCTAGCTCATGCTTGAGAAAGTCAGTTTGGTCAACGACCATGCACACGACCGAAACAGAATGACCGTAGGCTGACCACCCGGAAGAGGTGACAGGAAGTGCAGAAAGCGCCTTCCACAAAAGGCAACCGAAAAGACATAGGCAATAGAGACAGTAACGATCACAAGGATCAAACATCTCTAAAAACAAAGTTACTGAAGAAAATTAATAAGACACTGGTGATTCTCTATGTCTGAAGACGGGAGAGACTAAGCTCTCCCACATCTCAGACATGGAACACAGAACAGTGCAATAAGAAAGAAAAAAAAAAAAGAAAGAAGAGAAAAAGGGAGGAAGATGAAGAAGCAGATACCTTCGAATCAATTGAAATAGGTAAGGAAAGAGAGTCAAAGAGACCAACACCAAATCCACCAAAGAGATACACACCAGTCTCCGAACGGCTGCGAACCTAGCTCATGCTTGAGAAAGTCAGTTTGGTCAACGACCATGCACACGACCGAAACAGCATGACCGTAGGCTGACCACCCGGAAGAGGTGACAGGAAGTACAGAAAGCGCCTTCCACAAAAGGCAACCGAAAAGACATAAGAAATAGAGACAGTAACGATCACAAGGATCAAACATCTCTAAAAACAAAGCTACTGAAGAAAATTAAAAAGACACTGGTGATCCTCTATGTCTGACGACGGGAGAGACTAAGCTCTCCTACATCTCAGACATGGAACACAGAACGGTGCAATGAGAAAGAAAAAAAAAAGAAGAAGAAGAAGGCAGACACCGTCGAAATCAATAGAAATAGGAAAGGAAAGAGAGTCAAATAGACCAACACCAAATCCACCAAAGAGATACACACCAGTCTCCGAACGGCTGCGAACCTAGCTCATGCTTGAGAAAGTCAGCTTGGTCAACGACCATGCACACGACCGAAACAGCATGACCGTAGGCGGACCACCCGGAAGAGGTGTCAGGAAGTGCAGAAAGCGCCTTCCACAAAAGGCAACCGAAAAGACATAGGCAATAGAGACAGTAACGATCACAAGGATCAAACATCTCTAAAAACAAAGTTACTGAAGAAAATTAATAAGACACTGGTGATCCTCTATGTCTGACGACGGGAGAGACTAAGCTCTCCTACATCTCAGACATGGAACACAGAACGGTGCAATGAGAAAGAAAAATAAAAGAAGAAGAAGAATTCAGACACCGTCGAAATCAATAGAAATAGGAAAGGAAAGAGAGTCAAATAGACCAACACCAAATCCACCAAAGAGATACACACCAGTCTCCGAACGGCTGCGAACCTAGCTCATGCTTGAGAAAGTCAGTTTGGTCAACGACCATGCACACGACCGAAACAGCATGACCGTAGGCTGGCCACCCGGAAGAGGTGACAGGAAGTGCAGAAAGCGCCTTCCACAAAAGGCAATTGAAAAGACATAGGAAATAGAGACAGTAACGATCACAAGGATCAAACATCTCTACCGAAGAAAATTAAAAAGACACTGGTGATCCTCTATGTCTGAAGACGGGAGAGACTAAGCTCTCCTACATCTCAGACATGGAACACAGAACGGTGCAATAAGAAAGAGAAAAAAAAAAGAGAAAAAGGAAGGACGATGAAGAAGGCAGATACCTTCGAATCAATTGAAATAGGAAAGGAAAGAGAGTCAAAGAGACCAACACCAAATCCATCAAGGATATACACACCAGTCTCCGAACGGCTGCGAACCTAGCTCATGCTTGAGAAAGTCAGCTTGGTCAACAACCATGCACACGACCGGAACAGCATGATCGTAGGCTGACCACCCGGAAGAGGTGACAGGAAGTGCAGAAAGCGCCTTCCACAAAAGGCAACCGAAAAGACATAAGAAATAGAGACAGTAACGATCACAAGGATCAAACATCTCTAAAAACAAAGCTACTGAAGAAAATTAAAAAGACACTGGTGATCCTCTATGTCTGACGACGGGAGAGACTAAGCTCTCCTACATCTCAGACATGGAACGCAGAACGGTGCAATGAGAAAGAAAAAAAAAAGAAGAAGAAGAAGGCAGACACCGTCGAAATCAATAGAAATAGGAAAGGAAAGAGAGTCAAAGAGACCAACACCAAATCCACCAAAGAGATACACACCAGTCTCCGAACGGCTGCGAACCTAGCTCATGCTTGAGAAAGTCAGTTTGGTCAACGACCATGCACACGACCGAAACAGCATGACCGTAGGCTGGCCACCCGGAAGAGGTGACAGGAAGTGCAGAAAGCGCCTTCCACAAAAGGCAATTGAAAAGACATAGGAAATAGAGACAGTAACGATCACAAGGATCAAACATCTCTACCGAAGAAAATTAAAAAGACACTGGTGATCCTCTATGTCTGAAGACGGGAGAGACTAAGCTCTCCTACATCTCAGACATGGAACACAGAACGGTGCAATAAGAAAGAGAAAAAAAAAAGAGAAAAAGGAAGGACGATGAAGAAGGCAGATACCTTCGAATCAATTGAAATAGGAAAGGAAAGAGAGTCAAAGAGACCAACACCAAATCCATCAAGGATATACACACCAGTCTCCGAACGGCTGCGAACCTAGCTCATGCTTGAGAAAGTCAGCTTGGTCAACAACCATGCACACGACCGGAACAGCATGATCGTAGGCTGACCACCCGGAAGAGGTGACAGGAAGTGCAGAAAGCGCCTTCCACAAAAGGCAACCGAAAAGACATAAGAAATAGAGACAGTAACGATCACAAGGATCAAACATCTCTAAAAACAAAGCTACTGAAGAAAATTAAAAAGACACTGGTGATCCTCTATGTCTGACGACGGGAGAGACTAAGCTCTCCTACATCTCAGACATGGAACGCAGAACGGTGCAATGAGAAAGAAAAAAAAAAGAAGAAGAAGAAGGCAGACACCGTCGAAATCAATAGAAATAGGAAAGGAAAGAGAGTCAAAGAGACCAACACCAAATCCATCAAGGATATACACACCAGTCTCCGAACGGCTGCGAACCTAGCTCATGCTTGAGAAAGTCAGTTTGGTCAACGACCATGCACACGACCGAAACAGCATGACCGTAGGCTGGCCACCCGGAAGAGGTGACAGGAAGTGCAGAAAACGCCTTCCACAAAAGGCAACTGAAAAGACATAGGAAATAGAGACAGTAACGATCACAAGGATCAAACATCTCTAAAAACAAAGTTACTGAAGAAAATTAATAAGACACTGGTGATCCTCTATGTCTGAAGACGGGAGAGACTAAGCTCTCCTACATCTCAGACATGGAACACAGAACGGTGCAATGAGAAAGAAAAAAAAAAAAAAAAAAGAAGAAGAAGGCAGACACCGTCCAATCAATAGAAATAGGAAAGGAAAGAGAGTCAAAGAGACCAACACCAAATCCACCAAAGAGATACACACCAGTCTCCGAACGGCTGCGAACCTAGCTCATGCTTGAGAAAGTCAGTTTGGTCAACGACCATGCACACGACCGAAACAGCATGACCGTAGGCTGACCACCCGGAAGAGGTGACAGGAAGTGCAGAAAGCGCCTTCCGCAGAAGGCAACCGAAAAGACATAGGAAATAGACAGTATCGATCACAAGGATCAAACATCTCTAAAAACAAAGCTACTGAAGAAAATTAAAATGACACTGGTGATCCTCTATGTCTGAAGACGGGAGAGACTAAGCTCTCCTACATCTCAGACATGGAACACAGAACGGTGCAATGAGAAAGAAAAAAAAAAGAAGAAGAAGAAGGCAGACACCGTCGAAATCAATAGAAATAGGAAAGGAAAGAGAGTCAAAGAGACCAACACCAAATCCACCAAAGATATACACACCAGTCTCCGAACGGCTGCGAACCTAGCTCATGCTTGAGAAAGTCAGCTTGGTCAACGACCATGCACACGACCGATACAGCATGACCGTAGGCGGACCACCCGGAAGAGGTGACAGGAAGTGCAGAAAGCGCCTTCCACAAAAGGCAACCGAAAAGACATAGGCAATAGAGACAGTAACGATCACAAGGATCAAACATCTCTAAAAACAAAGTTACTGAAGAAAATTAATAAGACACTGGTGATCCTCTATGTCTGAAGACGGGAGAGACTAAGCTCTCCTACATCTCAGACATGGAACACAGAACGTTGCAATGAGAAAGAAAAAAGAAGCAGATACCTTCGAATCAATTGAAATAGGTAAGGAAAGAGAGTCAAAGAGACCAACACCAAATCCACCAAAGAGATACACACCAGTCTCCGAACGGCTGCGAACCTAGCTCATGCTTGAGAAAGTCAGTTTGGTCAACGACCATGCACACGACCGAAACAGCATGACCGTAGGCTGACCACCCGGAAGAGGTGACAGGAAGTGCAGAAAGCGCCTTCCACAAAAGGCAACCGAAAAGACATAGGAAATAGACAGTATCGATCACAAGGATCAAACATCTCTAAAAACAAAGCTACTGAAGAAAATTAAAATGACACTGGTGATCCTCTATGTCTGAAGACGGGAGAGACTAAGCTCTCCTACATCTCAGACATGGAACACAGAACGGTGCAATGAGAAAGAAAAAAAAAAAAAGAAGAAGAAGGCAGACACCGTCCAATCAATAGAAATAGGAAAGGAAAGAGAGTCAAAGAGACCAACACCAAATCCACCAAAGAGATACACACCAGTCTCCGAACGGCTGCGAAGCTAGCTCATGCTTGAGAAAGTCAGCTTGGTCAACGACCATGCACACGACCGAAAAAGCATGACCGTAGGCGGACCACCCGGAAGAGGTGACAGGAAGTGCAGAAAGCGCCTTCCACAAAAGGCAACCGAAAAGACATAGGCAATAGAGACAGTAACGATCACAAGGATCAAACATCTCTAAAAACAAAGTTACTGAAGAAAATTAATAAGACACTGGTGATCCTCTATGTCTGAAGACGGGAGAGACTAAGCTCTCCTACATCTCAGACATGGAACACAGAACGGTGCAATGAGAAAGAAAAAAAAAAAAAGAAGAAGAAGGCAGACACCGTCCAATCAATAGAAATAGGAAAGGAAAGA
This sequence comes from Lasioglossum pauxillum, assembly GCA_933228785.1. NCBI lineage: Eukaryota > Metazoa > Arthropoda > Insecta > Hymenoptera > Halictidae > Lasioglossum > Lasioglossum pauxillum. The sequence goes on from OW121707.1 coordinate 16,699,057, forward strand.
GAGTCAAAGAGACCAACACCAAATCCACCAAAGAGATACACACCAGTCTCCGAACGGCTGCGAACCTAGCTCATGCTTGAGAAAGTCAGTTTGGTTAACGACCATGCACACGACCGAAACAGCATGACCGTAGGCTGACCACCCGGAAGAGGTGACAGGAAGTGCAGAAAGCGCCTTCCACAGAAGGCAACCGAAAAGACATAGGAAATAGACAGTATCGATCACAAGGATCAAACATCTCTAAAAACAAAGCTACTGAAGAAAATTAAAATGACACTGGTGATCCTCTATGTCTGACGACGGGAGAGACTAAGCTCTCCTACATTTCAGACATGGAACACAGAACGGTGCAATGAGAAAGAAAAAAAAAAAAGAAGAAGAAGGCAGACACCGTCGAAATCAATAGAAATAGGAAAGGAAAGAGAGTCAAAGAGACCAACACCAAATCCACCAAAGAGATACACACCAGTCTCCGAACGGCTGCGAACCTAGCTCATGCTTGAGAAAGTCAGCTTGGTCAACGACCATGCACACGACCGAAAAAGCATGACCGTAGGCGGACCACCCGGAAGAGGTGACAGGAAGTGCAGAATGCGCCTTCCACAAAAGGCAACCGAAAAGACATAGGCAATAGAGACAGTAACGATCACAAGGATCAAACATCTCTAAAAACAAAGTTACTGAAGAAAATTAATAAGACACTGGTGATCCTCTATGTCTGAAGACGGGAAAGACTAAGCTCTCCTACATCTCAGACATGGAACTCAGAACGGTGCAATGAGAAAGAAAAAAAAAAGAAGAAGAAGGCAGACACCGTCCAATCAATAGAAATAGGAAAGGAAAGAGAGTCAAAGAGACCAACACCAAATCCACCATAGAGATACACACCAGTCTCCGAACGGCTGCGAACCTAGCTCATGCTTGAGAAAGTCAGTTTGGTCAACGACTATGCACACGACCGAAACAGCATGACCGTAGGCTGGCCACCCGGAAGAGGTGACAGGAAGTGCAGAAAACGCCTTCCACAAAAGGCAACTGAAAAGACATAGGAAATAGAGACAGTAACGATCACAAGGATCAAACATCTCTAAAAACAAAGTTACTGAAGAAAATTAATAAGACACTGGTGATCCTCTATGTCTGAAGACGGGAGAGACTAAGCTCTCCTACATCTCAGACATGGAACACAGAACGGTGCAATGAGAAAGAAAAAAAAAAAAAGAAGAAGAAGGCAGACACCGTCCAATCAATAGAAATAGGAAAGGAAAGAGAGTCAAAGAGACCAACACCAAATCCACCAAAGAGATACACACCAGTCTCCGAACGGCTGCGAACCTAGCTCATGCTTGAGAAAGTCAGTTTGGTCAACGACCATGCACACGACCGAAACAGCATGACCGTAGGCTGACCACCCGGAAGAGGTGACAGGAAGTGCAGAAAGCGCCTTCCACAGAAGGCAACCGAAAAGACATAGGAAATAGACAGTATCGATCACAAGGATCAAACATCTCTAAAAACAAAGCTACTGAAGAAAATTAAAATGACACTGGTGATCCTCTATGTCTGAAGACGGGAGAGACTAAGCTCTCCTACATCTCAGACATGGAACACAGAACGGTGCAATGAGAAAGAAAAAAACACCGTCGAAATCAATAGAAATAGGAAAGGAAAGAGAGTCAAAGAGACCAACACCAAATCCACCAAAGAGATACACACCAGTCTCCGAACGGCTGCGAACCTAGCTCATGCTTGAGAAAGTCAGCTTGGTCAACGACCATGCACACGACCGAAACAGCATGACCGTAGGCGGACCACCCGGAAGAGGTGACAGGAAGTGCAGAAAGCGCCTTCCACAAAAGGCAACCGAAAAGACATAGGCAATAGAGACAGTAACGATCACAAGGATCAAACATCTCTAAAAACAAAGTTACTGAAGAAAATTAATAAGACACTGGTGATCCTCTATGTCTGACGACGGGAGAGACTAAGCTCTCCTACATCTCAGACATGGAACACAGAACGGTGCAATGAGAAAGAAAAAAAAAAGAAGAAGAAGAAGGCAGACACCGTCGAAATCAATAGAAATAGGAAAGGAAAGAGAGTCAAAGAGACCAACACCAAATCCACCAAAGAGATACACACCAGTCTCCGAACGGCTGCGAACCTAGCTCATGCTTGAGAAAGTCAGCTTGGTCAACGACCATGCACACGACCGAAACAGCATGACCGTAGGCGGACCACCCGGAAGAGGTGACAGGAAGTGCAGAAAGCGCCTTCCACAAAAGGCAACCGAAAAGACATAGGCAATAGAGACAGTAACGATCACAAGGATCAAACATCTCTAAAAACAAAGTTACTGAAGAAAATTAATAAGACACTGGTGATCCTCTATGTCTGAAGACGGGAGAGACTAAGCTCTCCTACATCTCAGACATGGAACACAGAACGTTGCAATGAGAAAGAAAAAAGAAGCAGATACCTTCGAATCAATTGAAATAGGTAAGGAAAGAGAGTCAAAGAGACCAACACCAAATCCACCAAAGAGATACACACCAGTCTCCGAACGGCTGCGAACCTAGCTCATGCTTGAGAAAGTCAGTTTGGTCAACGACCATGCACACGACCGAAACAGCATGACCGTAGGCTGACCACCCGGAAGAGGTGACAGGAAGTGCAGAAAGCGCCTTCCACAAAAGGCAACCGAAAAGACATAGGCAATAGAGACAGTAACGATCACAAGGATCAAACATCTCTAAAAACAAAGTTACTGAAGAAAATTAATAAGACACTGGTGATCCTCTATGTCTGAAGACGGGAGAGACTAAGCTCTCCTACATCTCAGACATGGAACACAGAACGGTGCAATGAGAAAGAAAGAAAAAAAGAAGAAGAAGGCAGGCGCCGTCGAATCAATAGAAATAGGAAAGGAAAGAGAGTCAAAGAGACCAACACCAAATCCACCATAGAGATACACACCAGTCTCCGAACGGCTGCGAACCTAGCTCATGCTTGAGAAAGTCAGTTTGGTCAACGACCATGCACGCGACCGAAACAGCATGACCGTAGGCTGACCACCCGGAAGAGGTGACAGGAAGTGCAGAAAGCGCCTTCCACAAAAGGCAACCGAAAAGACATAGGAAATAGACAGTATCGATCACAAGGATCAAACATCTCTAAAAACAAAGCTACTGAAGAAAATTAAAATGACACTGGTGATCCTCTATGTCTGAAGACGGGAGAGACTAAGCTCTCCTACAGCTCAGACATGGAACACAGAACGGTGCAATGAGAAAGAAAAAAAAAAAAGAAGAAGAAGGCAGACACCTTCCAATCAATAGAAATAGGAAAGAAAAGAGAGTCAAAGAGACCAACACCAAATCCACCAAAGAGATACACACCAGTCTCCGAACGGCTGCGAACCTAGCTCATGCTTGAGAAAGTCAGTTTGGTCAACGACCATGCACACGACCGAAACAGCATGACCGTAGGCTGACCACCCGGAAGAGGTGACAGGAAGTGCAGAAAGCGCCTTCCACAAAAGGCAACCGAAAAGACATAGGAAATAGAGACAGTAACGATCACAAGGATCAAACATCTCTACTGAAGAAAATTAAAAAGACACTGGTGATCCTCTATGTCTGAAGACGGGAGAGACTAAGCTCTCCTACATCTCAGACATGGAACACAGAACGGTGCAATGAGAAAGAAAAAAGAAGCAGATACCTTCGAATCAATTGAAATAGGTAAGGAAAGAGAGTCAAAGAGACCAACACCAAATCCACCAAAGAGATACACACCAGTCTCCGAACGGCTGCGAACCTAGCTCATGCTTGAGAAAGTCAGTTTGGTCAACGACCATGCACACGACCGAAACAGCATGACCGTAGGCTGGCCACCCGGAAGAGGTGACAGGAAGTGCAGAAAACGCCTTCCACAAAAGGCAACTGAAAAGACATAGGAAATAGAGACAGTAACGATCACAAGGATCAAACATCTCTAAAAACAAAGTTACTGAAGAAAATTAATAAGACACTGGTGATCCTCTATGTCTGAAGACGGGAGAGACTAAGCTCTCCTACATCTCAGACATGGAACAAAGAACGGTGCAATGAGAAAGAAAAAAAAAAAAGAAGAAGAAGGCAGACACCGTCCAATCAATAGAAATAGGAAAGGAAAGAGAGTCAAAGAGACCAACACCAAATCCACCAAAGAGATACACACCAGTCTCCGAACGGCTGCGAACCTAGCTCATGCTTGAGAAAGTCAGTTTGGTCAACGACCATGCACACGACCGAAACAGCATGACCGTAGGCTGACCACCCGGAAGAGGTGACAGGAAGTGCAGAAAGCGCCTTCCACAAAAGGCAACCGAAAAGACATAGGAAATAGACAGTATCGATCACAAGGATCAAACATCTCTAAAAACAAAGCTACTGAAGAAAATTAAAAAGACACTGGTGATCCTCTATGTCTGACGACGGGAGAGACTAAGCTCTCCTACATCTCAGACATGGAACACAGAACGGTGCAATGAGAAAGAAAAAAAAAAGAAGAAGAAGGCAGACACCGTCCAATCAATAGAAATAGGAAAGGAAAGAGAGTCAAAGAGACCAACACCAAATCCACCATAGAGATACACACCAGTCTCCGAACGGCTGCGAACCTAGCTCATGCTTGAGAAAGTCAGTTTGGTCAACGACCATGCACACGACCGAAACAGCATGACCGTAGGCTGACCACCCGGAAGAGGTGACAGGAAGTGCAGAAAGCGCCTTCCACAAAAGGCAACTGAAAAGACATAGGAAATAGAGACAGTAACGATCACAAGGATCAAACATCTCTACTGAAGAAAATTAAAAAGACACTGGTGATCCTCTATGTCTGAAGACGGGAGAGACTAAGCTCTCCTACATCTCAGACATGGAACACAGAACGGTGCAATGAGAAAGAAAAAAAAAAGAAGAAGAAGGCAGACACCGTCCAATCAATAGAAATAGGAAAGGAAAGAGAGTCAAAGAGACCAACACCAAATCCACCAAAGAGATACACACCAGTCTCCGAACGGCTGCGAACCTAGCTCATGCTTGAGAAAGTCAGCTTGGTCAACGACCATGCACACGACCGAAACAGCATGACCGTAGGCGGACCACCCGGAAGAGGTGACAGGAAGTGCAGAAAGCGCCTTCCACAAAAGGCAACCGAAAAGACATAGGCAATAGAGACAGTAACGATCACAAGGATCAAACATCTCTAAAAACAAAGTTACTGAAGAAAATTAATAAGACACTGGTGATCCTCTATGTCTGAAGACGGGAGAGACTAAGCTCTCCTACATCTCAGACATGGAACACAGAACGGTGCAATGAGAAAGAAAAAAGAAGCAGATACCTTCGAATCAATTGAAATAGGTAAGGAAAGAGAGTCAAAGAGACCAACACCAAATCCACCAAAGAGATACACACCAGTCTCCGAACGGCTGCGAACCTAGCTCATGCTTGAGAAAGTCAGTTTGGTCAACGACCATGCACACGACCGAAACAGCATGACCGTAGGCTGACCACCCGGAAGAGGTGACAGGAAGTGCAGAAAGCGCCTTCCACAAAAGGCAACCGAAAAGACATAGGAAATAGACAGTATCGATCACAAGGATCAAACATCTCTAAAAACAAAGCTACTGAAGAAAATTAAAATGACACTGGTGATCCTCTATGTCTGAAGACGGGAGAGACTAAGCTCTCCTACAGCTCAGACATGGAACACAGAACGGTGCAATGAGAAAGAAAAAAAAAAAGAAGAAGAAGGCAGACACCTTCCAATCAATAGAAATAGGAAAGAAAAGAGAGTCAAAGAGACCAACACCAAATCCACCAAAGAGATACACACCAGTCTCCGAACGGCTGCGAACCTAGCTCATGCTTGAGAAAGTCAGTTTGGTCAACGACCATGCACACGACCGAAACAGCATGACCGTAGGCTGACCACCCGGAAGAGGTGACAGGAAGTGCAGAAAGCGCCTTCCACAAAAGGCAACCGAAAAGACATAGGAAATAGAGACAGTAACGATCACAAGGATCAAACATCTCTACTGAAGAAAATTAAAAAGACACTGGTGATCCTCTATGTCTGAAGACGGGAGAGACTAAGCTCTCCTACATCTCAGACATGGAACACAGAACGGTGCAATGAGAAAGAAAAAAAAAAAGAAGAAGAAGGGAGACACCGTCCAATCAATAGAAATAGGAAAGGAAAGAGAGTCAAAGAGACCAACACCAAATCCACCAAAGAGATACACACCAGTCTCCGAACGGCTGCGAACCTAGCTCATGCTTGAGAAAGTCAGTTTGGTCAACGACCATGCACACGACCGAAACAGCATGACCGTAGGCTGACCACCCGGAAGAGGTGACAGGAAGTGCAGAAAGCGCCTTCCACAAAAGGCAACCGAAAAGACATAGGAAATAGAGACAGTAACGATCACAAGGATCAAACATCTCTACTGAAGAAAATTAAAAAGACACTGGTGATCCTCTATGTCTGAAGACGGGAGAGACTAAGCTCTCCTACATCTCAGACATGGAACACAGAACGGTGCAATGAGAAAGAAAAAAAAAAAGAAGAAGAAGGCAGACACCGTCCAATCAATAGAAATAGGAAAGGAAAGAGAGTCAAAGAGACCAACACCAAATCCACCAAAGAGATACACACCAGTCTCCGAACGGCTGCGAACCTAGCTCATGCTTGAGAAAGTCAGTTTGGTCAACGACCATGCACACGACCGAAACAGCATGACCGTAGGCTGACCACCCGGAAGAGGTGACAGGAAGTGCAGAAAGCGCCTTCCACAAAAGGCAACCGAAAAGACATAGGAAATAGAGACAGTAACGATCACAAGGATCAAACATCTCTACTGAAGAAAATTAAAAAGACACTGGTGATCCTCTATGTCTGAAGACGGGAGAGACTAAGCTCTCCTACATCTCAGACATGGAACACAGAACGGTGCAATGAGAAAGAAAAAAAAAAGAAGAAGAAGGCAGACACCGTCCAATCAATAGAAATAGGAAAGGAAAGAGAGTCAAAGAGACCAACACCAAATCCACCAAAGAGATACACACCAGTCTCCGAACGGCTGCGAACCTAGCTCATGCTTGAGAAAGTCAGTTTGGTCAACGACCATGCACACGACCGAAACAGCATGACCGTAGGCTGACCACCCGGAAGAGGTGACAGGAAGTGCAGAAAGCGCCTTCCACAAAAGGCAACTGAAAAGACATAGGAAATAGAGACAGTAACGATCACAAGGATCAAACATCTCTACTGAAGAAAATTAAAAAGACACTGGTGATCCTCTATGTCTGAAGACGGGAGAGACTAAGCTCTCCTACATCTCAGACATGGAACACAGAACGGTGCAATGAGAAAGAAAAAAAAAAAAGAAGAAGAAGGCAGACACCGTCCAATCAATAGAAATAGGAAAGGAAAGAGAGTCAAAGAGACCAACACCAAATCCACCAAAGAGATACACACCAGTCTCCGAACGGCTGCGAGCCTAGCTCATGCTTGAGAAAGTCAGTTTGGTCAACGACCATGCACACGACCGAAACAGCATGACCGTAGGCTGACCACCCGGAAGAGGTGACAGGAAGTGCAGAAAGCGCCTTCCACAAAAGGCAACCGAAAAGACATAGGAAATAGACAGTATCGATCACAAGGATCAAACATCTCTAAAAACAAAGCTACTGAAGAAAATTAAAATGACACTGGTGATCCTCTATGTCTGAAGACGGGAGAGACTAAGCTCTCCTACAGCTCAGACATGGAACACAGAACGGTGCAATGAGAAAGAAAAAAAAAAAGAAGAAGAAGGCAGACACCTTCCAATCAATAGAAATAGGAAAGAAAAGAGAGTCAAAGAGACCAACACCAAATCCACCACAGAGATACACACCAGTCTCCGAACGGCTGCGAACCTAGCTCATGCTTGAGAAAGTCAGTTTGGTCAACGACCATGCACACGACCGAAACAGCATGACCGTAGGCTGACCACCCGGAAGAGGTGACAGGAAGTGCAGAAAGCGCCTTCCACAAAAGGCAACCGAAAAGACATAGGAAATAGAGACAGTAACGATCACAAGGATCAAACATCTCTACTGAAGAAAATTAAAAAGACACTGGTGATCCTCTATGTCTGAAGACGGGAGAGACTAAGCTCTCCTACATCTCAGACATGGAACACAGAACGGTGCAATGAGAAAGAAAAAAGAAGCAGATACCTTCGAATCAATTGAAATAGGTAAGGAAAGAGAGTCAAAGAGACCAACACCAAATCCACCATAGAGATACACACCAGTCTCCGAACGGCTGCGAACCTAGCTCATGCTTGAGAAAGTCAGTTTGGTCAACGACCATGCACACGACCGAAACAGCATGACCGTAGGCTGGCC